>VYZM01017408.1:397127-420198 GCA_013398915.1 Dromas ardeola | reverse complement strand
CCCGCGGGGGGAGCTGGCCCAGGGGCGACGGGGGTCCCGGCCCTCAGGTCTGACACCCCCACCAGGGAAAGAGACTTTCCCCCCGTCCGTCACCGCCGGCAGCGTTTTATCAGCAACTGCTGAAGGTTTATCACGCAGGTCAAGGTCAAGGGGAGCTGCGTGGGGGAACGCATCCCGACCTCTCACCTCCGGTTCTGCTCCTCGGGTCTCCTGCTGCGCTAGGAGCTGATAGGGATCCTTTCACAACACACACATCAACAGCAAACATTTACTTCTCCAGCCAGCACGCTCTTGAGAAGTGCTATGTGCACCTGCTTACATTCGTGAAAAAGAAAAAAAAAAAGCTCAAAACATCAGCTGGATATAAAATGTGTAATGCAAAGAATACCCTGAAATCCACAGAAGTCCTAGCGCTGTTTTGAGGCCCCCACCTCCTCGTGAAACACTTGCCACTAATAGCGGTAGACCCTGGCAGTCTGAGAACTTGAGCCGTATCTATTAATACTCGTTTTTTAAAAAAAAAAGTTAGATTATGCACGGATGAATAAGAACAAAGACCAGATGACTTCCACAGCAGAAAGGTTACAGCTCCACATACAGAATTCCTGATGCGCTCAGAAACTTTGTTAACAGTGGAAGGAATGTATTCTTTTCCCAATAAACATCAAACATAGCTTGTTCTTGTACCAAGGAGATCTACATCCATTGCCACTTATGCCTAGAAGTTACTCACCCATTCCTCCCCAGAGATCTCTAAAGTAGCAATCCTATACAAATCTGAAGTAATTCAGACTAAATACTACTCTGAGCAGTCTCTTTTTTTAGAGACAATGATGCCCACCTTGTTTTTACAGGCCAAACCACAACAAACTGAATGAAAAACAATCAACTTCGGATTTCAAAGCACCTGTCAGAGGGTAGCTATATGCTCTATCCTTTCCACCTAGGCTGAGTTCTTGATTGACGTCACAATTGGGATTGCTGGAAGTCTGATACCCTACAGACTCCCCGGACTTGGTTACTTGTAAAGACCAGATACAGCTTTCATCAAAGTTCCTACGTTATCGTTTACGTTACGTTGTCATTTTGTTATTGCAGTATGTGATTCTGGTATACGTTATTACGAATCCGTCATGCTAAATTCTGGGAACAAGGGGAGAACAAGATGATCAATATTTAGAAAACAGACAAGGTGAGAGGAAAGACAACTTCATACATAATTTCTAATCTGGTACTTGCTTTCTCTGATCTTTCTCGTCAGAGAACATTTTTTCAGAACTTTTGCTACAACACCCTGGGGCAGAGAAAATGAAGACTCCCATTTACCTTTCAGCATCAAATTTTACATGTACAATTAGAAAAAAAAGAGTAATCTCTGAAGTTAGGAGACTCTGTGAAAGTCATTCTGAATTCATGGCACAGATCTAGAGTACTCTCGGTCTTCTTGTCAGCCCAACTCCTAATTAATCAATCACCTTCAACAAAGCAAAAACGCAGTAGAACTGGACAGCTTTTTCACTCCAGCCCATGAGCTAATTAATCCCACATGCAATTCAATTGAAATTAATAGAAAAAGGCACATTGTTGTTCTCCTGAACACAGCCTAGCCTGGTCTCCAAGTACCAAGACTATAAATATTGTGCACAATAACCACATTGGTAGGTGGGGCACTCTCAAGGAAGAGTTACAAGAACTGCTCTGAATAATACAAAAAGGAGCAGTAATGGAGAAGCCATTTCCAGCAGTCAATGGAGGTGTTGCTCTTCTGGCATAAGCAGTAAGAGAATACAGAAGAGCCAGGGATTTATGTTCCCTTCCTGTGACACCACCATTAAGGTTAGAAAACTTAACTCTAATAGAAGTCTGGAAAAAGACGATACAGTGCTCTATAGCACTGTCACTCACCCCCTGAAACCTGAAGGCTTTGAACTTTCCCATTCATTTATTTTTTATACTATCAAACTAGAATGATAATACTTCTATTTCTTCTGCAAGCACGTGCAAGACAGGGGCTTGAATAGGAAAACCATTACTGTGTGTAGAAACCCCCATTTTTGCTGCAGACAGTCTGTGGTTAGCTCCCCAGGTAGCCGGGACTAACATATAAAGAGATGTGTGCTTGAGTGTCTAGTCTCAATGCTTTCAAAGACCATTCTCTTCCCAAGTCAGAAAACGTGCTTTTTTAATGCTAGCATATGCTTGACATACGTGATACAAATAAAAAGAAAACTCGTTTCTTTTACATAGTTCTGTTACCTAGAGCAACTTCCATGGGGTGTTTAATTCTGTATGAAGACCTGTTAGGCCAGTGCGTTATTCACACAAATCAAAGTAATCCCTAAATGTCAGCAGCGAGACTAGAGACAGAACTAAAAACATGAGGTAGAAGTGTTTAAAAATAGGTTGTTAAAACAACTCAACTTCAGACAACTCTGTCCTTTCACTTGTCTGCTGGTCTCCGAGTAATGACTCAAATACTGGAAAATATGTGGTAACGTAAACTGGCGTGAAGGAGCACACATGGAAATTAATTTTTCTTTATCTGGGGCCCACAGAAGATAGATGAAGATACATTCCTTCTTTCAAAAGTTGTATCAGTTTTTATTTAAACAGAATGGGATACACAGAAGTAGAGGAAGTCAAACTACAACATTTTTTCTAAAATTGCACTTAAAATGAAATATAATCCTACAGGCTAATGTAACTTTAAATGTCCCGTCTTAATCAGATCAGTGCAAGATGACAAAAAAAAGATGTATCCAATACTTTACACAATGCACAAAAGAACTCAGACTTTCCCTCCTGTTACTGCAAGGTGTTTAGGTATGGCTGTCAGTTTAAAAAAAAAAAAAAAAGAAAAAAAAAGAAAGAAAACTCACACTCAACATAAAGAGCTTCACAAAAGAATTATCATTTGAGGAAGAATCTCAGAGGGCTGTCTTATTGCACGGATAGAGCAAGAGATAGCACGGACCTAAAACCAAAAAGACATGCAGTTGTGTTAAGTACATACCACATACACTGATTTATATCCGGCATCCTACTACTGTTCAGGGCCTGAGGGATTAACTAGGGTGCGAGTGGGGATAATATACACAATTTCTTTCAAGATAAACTGAATGCTTATGAACTAAGTGGTTCACTTTGGGCTGAATTTTGTGACCAGGAATAATTCAGGGAGAGGCTACGTATTATCCTCAGTTCACAAACACCAGCTCTATTAATACTGTTGAAGGTTCAGGACAAAGATGCCATGTGATCTCCATATGCGCATACATAAAACACCTTTGAGAACCTGTTAAGTGTTTCACATATAGCATGTATGACAAATTAGATCTATAATTACACCACTATCTAATTTCTTTCCTTTTCATAGTTTTGTTCACACAGGGGAAACACGCAAATCTCCCTGCATCCTGCTCAGCCCTGTCAGCTCCTTCTCCCGTCTGTGATTACTGAGAGCACTCAGCACCTCGGAAACCACTTGGATAATAAAGACACTCCTGCACTTAAGCGACTGCAGGATGGATTTCTAATCAGCTGGTGCAGCCTTCAAGTAAAGCCTAAGATTGGGCTAACAGACACTACAATTCATTAAGGTCCCACTGACCGAAATTAAAATGCAACGGTAGGAAAGCTGACAATGTCTTGCTGCTGCTCCTGGGGTACAGTGTTCCAAACGCAACAGCTTGGTAAGCAATAAAACCATCTGACAGTTTGTACCAGACAGTTGTTTATTACAGAGGTGAATGACCTTGGACTGACAGAATGGGCAAAACCAACACAGAAAGAGTCTCTTGTGAAAGAATCAGAAGTCTTTTCTTACTGTCTTAAAAGATTCTGAGGAATGTTATTTTCTTCATCTTTAATATATTGCCTGCTTACATAAGTCTTCCTAAATGTGTTCGTAAAAATTATTTTGCTTTAAAGACCACAGAACCATCAGATGCTGGTAACAGTTTTCAGCCGTTATTGACCTGAGTCCTCTTTGAAACCATACCCTGTTACAATCCCTTTAGCCAGCCAGTACCTTTCCCACCAACAAATGCTTCCGTATGGAAAATTCTTGCATACATTAAATTCTTATGTGTTTTTCATTTTGGTATTTGTTTTTAAAAATAAGTGGAACCATGTTTATGTGCAACTATTTGGGAAAACCATCTTTAACTATTTGGAGAAAAATCTTCTTTTCCGAGCTACTTATTTGCTTCCTTTCCTTCTGTTGCAGTAATACTAAAACCATTTGAAATGAGTATGCCACATCCAATGTGGAAAAGCAAGAATATACGCACACATTACCTATGCATCTTAATATAAGGTTAAAACAAGAGTAGAAAAAGAAAGCAATTGAAATCAGAAACATTAGTCTCTGTACTGTTCCTCGCAAACTTCAGTATAAGCCAGAGCTGAATATTTTAAATGTTACACTTCCATAGCGGAGCCGAGTAGAGAAGATTCTGACTATTTAGTTCTGCCTGGTGAGCATTTCTCAGCCCTCCCTCCTCCCAAAAGAAAATGCTTAATCCAAACAAGTTACAAGGTTTCCCAGTAATTGAAGTGGCACAATTTTACCTTGCCACGTGAATTATTCCAGCCATTACATCAGACATCCTAAAAACTTGCCAAAACTCTAAACATGTTTTAATACAATTCAAAATGGCACAGGAAATTTGTGTTTATGGGTACAGCCTTAAAAAAAAGACGACAGATCCAGTAACATCAAGAAAACCTAAACAGGGATGCAAGTTTTGTAACTGCTTTTGCCTGACTTCCTAGCTTTGCAGCCTAAGCTTGTATTGAGAAGATTAAATGGCAATAAAAAAAATAGTGAACCTTGCTTTTTACTTAAAATACATTTTGAACTATATATCCACTTAGGGGCAAACTTACCAGATATGTTAGAAGCCCATCATTCTTCTCTGTTAATGCCATCCAGTATAGTACATGCTACCTGTTATGTGACAGGTGAGCACTTACCCAGCATCTGGTCCAACAGGAAGTCTGATTCTGCAAGGTAAAAAAAAAAAAAAAGCAACCTTGAATTATTTTATATCAGATCTCAAAATAATAATGCTGACAAAGCAGACACAGCCAGGTGTGTTTCTACCTAAATTCACAGTGGACAGGAAATGCAAACAATACGGAGACAGACAAACTGTCTGGAAGGAAGATGGGTCACATCCTAGACATCTCTGCCTGGCACTGCACTCAACCACTCCCACTAGCTCTTGCACAACCTAGTTTAACTCTCATAAAAAATATTCAGAACTAAGACAAGTCTACAGGGCTCTATTCTACCTCATGCAACTACATGTAATTAAATTTTGCATTGTAAACATGTCATAAACACCTGGCCAAAGAAGTGTAGATATACCCTTGATTTGGCCAGGGCAATCCCAAAATGCAGGTATCGGTCCTATAAGAGTCAGGACATGATTTCATCATGCTTTACACTAGGGCAGAGGATTTTCTATCTCCACTTTCAGTATGTGCTTGACAAATCCTTAACATGGCAGAAGGGGAAAAACTAAAACAAAACTATCGAATTCAGCACTTGCACCAGGTCACAACTTAACATGGGCATCTTTCCCCCTCCAGCAGGAGTTGCTGGAGGAACATCTTTCTGCATGTGTCATATAATAATGCCAAGGAGCAAGCTCTGGTCAAATGACATTCCACAAGAAGCAGGGCCCATATATATCTAGCAAAAAAATTGGTTGCCCTGGTCTCTAGTGCATGGACTGCTTCCAAGTCATCTGAAAACTAATCCAGCTGCAGCAGCCCAGAGCGTCCATGGGCTAATTTATTCCACTTCTAGCTAATAATTCAAAATATCTGCCTCTGGGCAGAGCAAATTAGCCTATAGAGAACCTGGTGCTCTCACAGCAAACTGCTTCTGGTCCTAGCAGAAATACTGGAAAAGTAGCTCGGGCATCTCTGTATTATACAGATCTGAATTAGAATAGCTCAGAGCAAAGAATTTGCAAAGAATTTCTGTACTGCACAGACAAGCAGGTATGGGCCAGAGTGTCCTCCAAGTTACACCAGTTGACACTGCCCTTTCCAAGACTGACCACCAAGGAGTTCCAAGCACAGGAGCTAGAAAATTTATTCCCCAAAACATGCCTCACCTTAGGGCTGCAGAAAGAGATGATGTAGTGTCTTGGCTCTCCATCACTAGAACCCCCTCCTCTACATGATTGACTCGATTACCTTGTCACATCATGTCATGAGACTAAGCAGGACTGGGTTTTTTCCACCCCGCCATACCCAACTCAGTAAACACTGATCCGATGATCTGACTTTCAATGACTTCATGAGCAGGCAAGGAACAAGAGACTGTAAGTCATTAGCTGGCGGGATTCTCTCCGTACCTGGGCAACTGGGTTGTTTCCACTCACCTAGCTAGGCACAGATAACACTGACAATAAATTTGAAGAGCTTGGGAAAAATGGTGAACAGCTGTCAATCTTTAAACAGACTAATGAAACTTGAATTAGGTTTCAAATTCTTCACATACCATAAAACATTGTTTCCTTTACAGACAAATTTAGGTGAGGTGATCATATAATTATGTCACTTATTGCTCAGCACTTCAGATATAGCCCTGACTTTTTTACTATTCTTGAGATGACTTGAAAACTCTCCCAGCTGCCCTCGACCTCCAACTAAAAGATTAATCTTGCCATGCAAAGTGTAACCTGCATAGAAGCATAAAGGGAAATATCCTTCACCCCAAAAAAATCTCAAGCCAAAAGTCCTAGTAATAAAAAAAAACAAACCCACACCACACACATCACAAGAACTGAATTACTAAAAACATTTTTTCCCTGAACACAAGCAAGCAAAAGGAAATTTCAGCTCTAAAAAAAATGATTATTTTTGATGGACAGTTTGTTTACCTGAATAAACTTAACTGATCAAATAAAGTTACTTTGAAACATGATACAAACACAAGGTTTGTTGAATGTCATACCATAGCCCACTGGGCTCGCTGTGGCTTTGCACAGTGGCACCCTCGGGGAGGTTCAGCCAAGTCCCTGTAGAGCACAAAGTGCAATTAGACTTAAATCGCAATTAAATGGCAAGAGTCTTGCAACTCATCTTCGGTCAAGCAGATTTTGAGAGGAACATGTGTAGCGCATAGGACAGAGCCTCCCATTTCCAGTCCCTGTTGTTGTAATAGTTTGATTAACAGTTTATACTTTTTCCTAGACAATCTCTACTTGACATCTCAAAACAAAGAAAAAAAAAAAGCCTGTTGTAACAATCTTCAAGTCCACATACTGAAACTTTGCCAAAGTCAGAACCTCCTGAAAACAGTCATATTAAGATTGTGCAACGTTTCCGATTACTAGACACAGGGCCTATAATTTAAAAAAGCCTTTAAAAAGAGGTGGGTTTACCTTTTTTTAAACAATGTCAACATCTCAAAGCCAAGAGACAATGTAGGGGTGTACAGTGCTGCTTCAAATTGAATATATCAGGCTTATACTGTGAAAATGCAGAAATAAATACTCCTGACCCATATCCATCTCTGGGTTAAAACATACTACTTTACATTAGTAAAACAAATGAGTTCAGCAACAGCACGCTGATAGGTGTATGTGTGTTCTGAAGATATATGTACTAAAAGAGAAATAGATACAATATGTACATATCATATCAAACATATAGAAATATTTCCGTCTTGCTTCTGGAGGCTTTGGAAAACTATGATATAGATCAGTAATGTTTTTTTCCCCTTCAGTTTCTGGCAGCCTCCTCCAGCATCCATTGCCCTTGCTTTGGAAAATCCGTAAGTTATCATCCCGTTACACAACCATTTGCCTGAAAAGCATGACTACTCTCACACTGTAATGCTAATTAGTCAGGAAGAAAAGGATGTTTTAATGTTATTACAAGATTTAAATAATGTTAAACAAGATTCAAATAATAAAAAATAAGGAGGAAAATTTCTGCAAGAAAAACAAATGATGTCTTACATCATTGGACTAGAATAAATGGGCTTTAAAGCAGGCATAAATTGTACTTTACACATTTAAATTTACACCCTGTTAGAGAAACGTACAGGTGATCTCAGGCCTCATTTACTTGGAAAATTTGCACTGGTTTAATTTCATTCAGTTTTCAGATGCTGTAATTAAGGCTGTATAAAATTATTATGTCGGTTTAAGAATTTTTTTTTGCAATTTACCCTATATCAACAGGATATCATTTCTGTCCTAAAGCAAAACATGAACTCATATCAAAATAAGTGTCCACGCTGCTTAGTTAGACTTGCGCAACCTTTTCATAGCCTTAGCACAAATGTGAATGCGAATGCACTCATCATACTGCTGACTCTTCTCTGATCTTTATAACACACATCTCATTTGATTACAATAACTAGATTTTGTTCTACCCAAATCAAATTAACTGTTTGTAATATCTTCTGCATAAAAAAAAAACCAACAAGCACTTTTGCCCTAACTTTGTTCTAATTTGTCTGTGCCTGAAACAAGTAACCTTCCACACAGTTAGGGAAAAAAAGCATTTTCAAAAAGACTACGACAACAAAATGGTCCAGTGCTTCGTACTTGGTAGTGTGGTACGGCTGCATTCTTTTTACAGTTCCTTTAAGTTTGATGTAGTAACATGACAGCAAGTTGTTGGTTTTTTTGAAACATAGTCTACTACTTTTGCCCCAAATCAAATCATTAACAAATAATGACAGCTGTGTCAACACATACTACTTTAAAAATATGGCCTAAGATTGAACTATCCATTTTAATTAAATTAGTTTAAAAGCCCCATGCATTTTGGCATAAAATCTGATGTTGCTGCAAATGAAAAATATGCCTGTACCAATTTCGGAAAGAAAAGAAAAAAAAAAAGGAAGAAAACCAAACAAAACCTCTTTCTCAATACTCAGAAGGTTGTATTACAATTATGACCCCACCATTAAAATATGCAAGTCTTGGGATACATCTTCAGCTCGACAGATATTTTAGCTGTAAGTATGACACATGCTCACTGAAGACAACAGAAGTCAAGAGCAACCATGTCTGTCTGTCTGTCCTGTGAAGATCTTTAAAGAACTGAATCAAACACATCTGACCCTCCACATCTTCACTACATGCGACTAGCTCCTAAGAGCTAGCTAATCAATCTTTCTTTTTTTTCTCAAGTGTAGCACATAAATCTTTCATCTAGCCTGTATTTTCCAGAGAACAATCGGGTATGTGTGAATATTTTAATTTATCTTCCTCCTAAAAATCAGAATCACTTCCCTTCAGCGCACTACTTGCTTTTCTTTCCGGAGGTTCTACCCATCTCCTGTAGTCTTTCAAGGATTTCCTCCTCACAACATTTTACAGCACTAAGACTTGGCAAAAAACCAGGATGCTAGTATTCACAGGTTGAAAGACAATTTTTTTTTCTCTCTTTTGGACCTAGATTTGAGAGTATGTGCATGGAATTAACCTTTTTAGTTAATTTCTATTATAATTTTCTATTGATAAATAGATACTTTTGATAATGTTACCACCTATAACCATGAGAATATGCGAGCACAAATATCAAGTGAGGTGAAGGTGAAGACAGATGCATCATATTCTTAATGTTTCCTTAGTGTGATTATTACCTGTCACCCGTCTCCCCCTGCATGGCTCTCCCTTTTATGGGGCAAGCCTGTGCATCCTCTCCACAAAATCTATTATGTTACACCGCATCGCAGTTATACTACACTTGTAACTAACTTTAGCATAACTACACCATGTCTGGAAGCTGCGAAGACTGATGGATATACTTGACTTAGCAGCCTTGCACAAAGTTATTCACTGAGGTAAGTCTTCACAGGCACAAGACCAAGGAACACAGGATGCAGGAACTGTGTCTTGCCAGGGCATGATGCTTAAATAGTGATATGCAAGTAGTGACTGACATTCAGGGAAGTCAGTGAAAGCGTGTATATGTTAAAAAGTATGACTCCGTCCTCATAACTTTGTCCATAATGTTACTAAGCAACATGAATTTGCAGGCACTCAATTGTTGCAATTACAGTGATCTCAGATAAAATTGGTACAGCTTCAATCTGCAATCTAAGTAATTTCTGAAGCCTATAATCAGTTTTATTGGAAGAAGGGCTCAGACTATTTCATTTCACAATGAGTAAATAGACAGTTAATTTAGAGTGTTTTTCATATTCTCTGCATTTTCTAATATGAAATTAAATGCATTTTTGCCTTTATCCTCTGTTTTCTGATACATTAAGCAGCAGATTGCCCAGCCAAGAAATCTCAATACCCTAAAGAACTAAACCATATGTTGTAGAACTTACTGCACAATTGGTGGGTTGATGACAGCAGTCTCACAGAAGCACAGTAGAAATACCATCAGTGATGGCAATCACTGGCAGGTCATTCTGTAGGGAGGGTGTGGACTTGGCAATGATGTCCAAATACATCTACTGCCCAAACATGGCAAGGTGAATTATATACTGTAATCAGCATGGAGCACGACCACCATAAAGCCAATCAGCCTGTTTATTCTGGGAGCTTCTTACTGATAAGAATTTTACACAGAAGAAATATGGCATTACAGCCATCCAGTGTGTCACTGTGCCATCTGGCAAGCTCATGACGTATATCTTACATGAATTAAACACTCCAAACGTTTTTTAGTGAGCCTGCCAGGAAACACCATCGCTCTTTAAATCAACGATATAATTCACCCCACCTGAAGGACTTTACTTCCTAGTCTACCCTTAGTTTCTAGTGTGTACAATTCAAGAATTTCTTATGGAAATGAATTTTTGGCAAATAACTGAAGGTCATGTCTCCTCTAGATCAACCTTATGAAAATTGGAAGAGATACAAAACAGCTTCTGCGTTTCAGAGTTCAGGAATATTTGGGATCACCTTGATAAAACTTAGAGAGTGGCACATGAAACTATGACAGATCTCTGTCATTGCAGCGTAACATAGATCTTTGATTGGCAAAATTATGAAATAAGACCTTCAAGACATGATCATGCACAATTGAAATCAACAGGAGTTTTGCCTCTATTTCAGTGGCAACGAGCCAAGAGTTAACTACCATAGGCAATGTTTCCAGAACTGTTAAATGCTTAGCAGCTCTCACTTAGTAACAAGAATAATTAGGAATTGCTGGATGCAGATTGAGGTCTGGTTTAAGATTTGCCTCTCATGTCCTATGGAGCACTGATACCTTTTGAAAATCTGGATGTCTATTGATAGGTCTAAATTCAGATAATGGGCTCCCTTTGAAATTCTACTTCAAGGTGTACACTAAAAAAATCTATCACAGCCTCTTAACACACCATTTTTAAAACACAAGTTACTCAGAAAAATCTAAAGCCCTAGACAGATACATTTGCTCTTAAAAATCTACTGCCAATCCTTTTTAAAGAATTCATTAGTTTCATATGATTGATAATTTCAGCACATCATTCACTACATTCTGTTGCTTCTTTAAAACAACCATATATTTTGCATTGCTATTAATAAAAACTCACAGGAATAAGTATTCACTTCTTTAAAAACGTCTAAGGCCTGTAGCTGGAGAACTTCTGAATCAATTAGTACAAAACTATTGCAACAGATTTCAGCATGTCTCTTTTGACTGTTCCTGTCTTCTGGGAGAATGCAGAAGATTCACTCCCCCCTCTCTCCCCCGTAGCTTTAATAAGCCTAACTCGGGCACAATAGCATTTTATCTTACACAACATCTTGTCAGATCCAAAGTCTATTTTTCTATCCAAAATTTTATTACTGTCTGCTTTCATTACATAATCATTCCTACAGGCGTTTTCACAACCTGTTACCTGTTGGATACAAGCAGAATGAATAGGGGAAAACACTATTATTATATAATATTCTAAAAACTTCTTTATATTCAACCCTCCAAATCAATATCATAGCTCTGGATAAATAACATAGAAGTGTAATGGCTTTAATGTAGCATCCATCTGTATCAATTGCTGACCATTATCTGTGACTCAAAGAAAAACTGCACAGTTTTTCCATCTGTCGTAGTAGTTCTCATACACTCTAAAAATCATTTTGCTTTTAGAAGTTCTGAGAGTTACAACCACACGCTGACATGCTATCTTTCAGATAGAACCGAATAAAAGACAGCTTATAAATACAACCCCCTCGTATGCCTTTTTTACAACTTTTATTCAACACATAGCTATAGTCTAAGCAGCACTGTATTTTATAGCTAAGTTTGCACAGCCAGCTCATTACCTTGCCAAAATACTCTAATCCTACCAACGCTATTTATCTTTGGAGATACATCCTTTCTCCTATTAAATACCCCATCCTACTTCACACAGAATATTTAAGAGACAGACAATCTGGGATTAGATCAGCAGAAGGATTTACATGCTGACACAGAAACAATTTTCAATAGCCTTGACACCAAATGAAACACACACTTTTCACAAAAGCTGAAAAAAAGTTCCTAATACATAAGGATAGCGAGGCATGAGATGCTCATAAACCAAGAGATGGAAGAGAGAGCCAAAGGAGTTAGTACTTACAATGATTGAGAAATGCCAGGCTAAAAGCATATCAGAAAAGTAGATGGGCTTCTAATCTTGAGTATTCAAACAGAAGATATTCTTATTCACCCCTGTTAAAGCTGTTCTACCTTGCATGCAACAATTAAATCATATGGCACAGAAACAGAAAGGATGATTTAACATCATAGACAAGACCTGAAAAGGAGTCTCGTGACTAGTGTACTCCAGAACCAAGAAACCAAGTCCAGTATAGAAGAGTAACTCACCCTAGAGAAAGAGAGCTTTGTCCTGATCAATGCTTCATTTCTTTTCCATTATTTTATCCTGTAGCTGACTTACCAAGCCACTTACGCTACCTAGCACTTTTACAGCAATAAAAGTACAAGAGATCACTGGAGTTCCCTGAATTCACACCACAGAAGCAAGAAGAGAGCTATTTCATACTTGTCTGCATAGCTAGAACATCTAAAAACCAAGGTGTCTCACTACCCCCTAACTCAAAGCAGGAAATACCATTTCAGAGTCAAAACCCTAAGCACACAAAGAAGCTCTAACTACCTTGAGCAGCCTGCAACCTTTCTTCTCTAAAAAAATCTCTGTTATCATAGTCATCCATCCACACCCCAGACTTCAACTACCAGTGTTCCAGCCATGCTCTGATATGACACAGCTGTGTAACCTGGACCATCGTCTTGTGAGAACAGCTGTGAGAAGCCTTATCTGTGCCTCCACCCACACACCTCACACCCTTTGGCTCCCAAGCTGCATTTAAGCTCAGGCCTGTGCCTTAACCCTCATATGGCCTGTGCTCTAGGTATGCCTGACTTGGCCAAGGTGACTTCTTGGCAAGACTCAAATCTATCTGGTCAATGTGGACTATCACCATTCCAAGTTTAGTAAGGAAAAAATTAGTGTCTCATCCTTAAAATACATTTCACAGTCCCAATATAAGGATCTTCCTGCTTTTTAAATATATTTGGGTATACAATCAGCACACAGGTTTTACGTTGATATAAACCTGAATTTCACAATATTAATTACAAAAGAAAATCATTTGCCTTACCCTGAGAATGCTCAAAGATATTTTTTTTCTAATTAACATTCTTTCACTATCTATTTTCAAGGTACATTAGGTTTGACCTAACATATAAGAAACAACAGCCAGAGATAACAAATAAATTATTCCTCCATCTATTCACTGAGGTCCTGGCACTTGTTTCTGTAAAGTCAACAGGTCTAGAGTTCACAGGCTACTTAAGTCTCTGAATGGAGGAATAAGGACTCTCCTGACACAAACTAATGTTGCTGAAAGGTTGTCTACTAACCTCCGCTGGCAGTTCCATGAAGAGCCTTTTTCTGGGACACAAGAAGAGGGAAGTCATGACACATTTGCAAGGGGGTGGCAATTTGTATAACCATGCAAAAAAAATATTTTCCCTATTAAAAAGTTAGAGAAATATTTATTTTAAATACATGCATACATACATATGTATGTGCAAACAATACTTGAAATATCTGAGAAATGGCTTTTTCCAGTCTTAATGTCTCTTTATGGGGATGAACATATAAAGGCAATGCAAAAAGGAGAATACATGATAAAATATTTCTTAAAAGTAGCAAGAACAACAAATGTAACCCAGCCGTTTGCACGTGAAGACCTGGCAGGGGTGATCTCTTGAAAGAACAAGCTCCCTATATGCCGCCAGGGCGAGCTCTCATCCAGCAAATCCAGCCCCAGCCCCGCAGCTCTGCCGCTGCGCATCCTTCTCTCCTCCCGTGTTTTCAGGCAGGGGAGGGAACAAAAAAGCCAGGTTATTTAAAGCTTAATGCCTTCTGTTCAAAGCTTTTTGTATCTTCCTGCCTTGGCTCTTGAGCAAAACATGAGTGCCAGTGTGCAGAAATAGCATTTCCCAAGGATAACTAGACAGTCAAGTTGGCTGACACGGGCTCTACCCCGAAAACTTTTAACATCCATTTGAGCGATAAGAAAGCTGGCTAAGCTCGCATGAACAAGCTGGAAGCTATACCCCCACGCCTGGGTGACGCCATGCAAATAGTAACGCCAGCCAGCAGCTCCTCAGCTGCTCTACGCCCCCCGAGTCCAGCTTAGCCCTGGTGACCTGCACCAGCCGAAGGTCTGGCACCTCCTTATCAACTGTGCTTCTGCTGCCAGCGGTCCCCAGTTGCCATCCTCGGGGAGGCAAGCAGAAGTGATACTCTTTACACCAGGAGTTTGCGGGGCCAATTTCGCTGCAGGTGTTGACAAGCTCCTCTTTGCTTAACAGAGACATGCCCTCTTCCACAATCAGAGTATTTCACCATTTTAGCTTTTCCCTGCTTTTCTGTACTAACACTTCAGCCCAGCATAGCATGGGAGCAGGTGCTTAACTTCAAAGATGTGAGACGTTTCCTTGATTTTTAATTGAAATGCATGTTCTACCAGAGTTGAATCCCAAAATTAAATCATGCACCACAAGGTGGAAGCTGCTGTGGAACCAAAGGGAGCTTACAGCAGATGCCACCACTTGTGCACTCATTGTGGCCAGCCATTTCAAGCTAAGGCTTTCTTCAACTGTGCAGAATAGTAATCAAATGTCAGCGTACGGCTTAACTCTTTTAAGAAGAGTGATATTCCCTGTGATATGTTTTTTATTCTTAGACACAGAAATATCTTGCTGCAGGTGCAGATTTCCAGTGATACTGAAACTTAAGAGGTTTTAGAGTCAGGGAGGGTTTTATAATGGTCAAAATATGGTTATGTTATCTGTAAAAAAATTCTTCTAGTCACAATTCTTCACCTTAACAGATGTTGCCCTTTATAGCAGGCTCCTTAAAACCCATGCCCTTCTGTCAATTCCTTTTTTATGAGAATACAGAGCATTAAACTTCAAGGGACACCTTGCAGACTTCAAAAATACTCGACAGGGGGGAAACCTCACAGATGACTGACTTTTTACTAACAGTGCCAGCAGCAGTGCAATCACCAGTCTCAGGAGGAATGCGATAAAGACGACTAAAGGCCAAATAATATCTGAAGAACAAACACTTTCTTCCAAACTTAGAGCAGGGCAGAAATAAAAATTAAAAATACTGGAAGTATGACACTGATGTTTAAGTCAGTATTTAACATTTTTAAAATAGGTTAATATTACAAATATAAAATGACAAAACATACAGATGACGGGTTTTTCCTAACGATGGTGTTGTGAACAACAGTCTTAGCGTTGAAAGAAACATCTATGCGAAAAGTGCTTGCTAATGGAACAACTTAGACCCCAGTCCTTTAGATGTTTAAACACCAGCTCTGACCATGTGTGTAGCACACCTAACATCTGTGAATCTTTCATCAGACTTCTAGGACTTGCATATCAGCACGAGTACTATGTCTTCTGCAGGTGTAGTGTCTGAAAAGTTAGGCATTTCAGACCAAATTCCTACAAGATGCTTTCGACCTACTGGAAATCCCTGAACTTTACATTCACAAAGTTATAATTCACCTCTAATTCCTTCCTCAGACATATGGATCCAAAACTGCTGTCTCCAAAATGTTTCTCCGGCTGTTACCTAGCATTGAAAACACCTAAGCTCTGACAGCATCTCAGTTTTCACTCTGAAGTTCCCTAAGCACTGAAAGTCTCTTTTCTGGTACTGCAAATGCTTATTGTGCCAAGTAGTGACAAAACTAGCTCATTCCCAACCTTCACAAATCAAACTTCCCTCCATCTTTCATGCCAGAGTGATTTTGGTCCAGAAAGGAAGCCCAGAGATACTTAGTAGACCAGGTTTCAGAAGAAGGTAGAGATTGCTGCCTTCCTTCAAAAACCAGCTGGTATTCATAGCATTTACCCTAGTTTTATCCAGAGACTCAGTGATTAAAGTATTAATCCAAGCTGAGAGAAACGTCTGTTCAATTTATTCTCTACTTCAGGGTATTTGCCTTCATATCTCTTACCACCCTGAACGGTGATCTAAAAATGGTAGGGAAAAGGACGAAAAGGCTGAAAACTTACAGGTAACTTGCAACATGTTTCATTGCAGTTGTTCCACATTTTGAAATGAATGATGAAGGACCGATTTGACTGAACATTATAGTGCCCAAGGCTCCCTGTGGATCTGGTTCTGACTGTGTTCTACACCCACTGCACTCAGGCCCCTAGGCATTCAAATTATTCAAGCTGATGAAGCTCATGTAAAACTCATGTAGTTCCTAAGAAAGGCCATCTCAGATCAGTCCAGTATCTTGTCTCCAGCAGTAGCCAACTGTGGATGCCCTGGCAAGAACAGAGGACAAGAGGAGAACAAATCAATAAAAGCCCAGACTGTTCCTACTCATGTTACTTAGCTCACCATTCATCTACTGACTTAATTGGCTTTGTCATAAGTAAACAAAGAGGATTTGTCTCAATATTAATATTGATACCAAAAAAAAATTGAAAAACTTAAAATAAAACAAAGAGTTTCTCAGGTCTTTAAATAAAATGAATGATGCTGTGCCATAGTAGAACTAACTCCTCACGATCTGGTCTGCGGGTGTACCAATGCTGTTTCATATGCTTTGTTATTTTTTTCTCCCTGTTGGTTCTCAGGAAACTAGAAGTAAAATAGGTAAAGTGAGAGCACTGATATTACTGTAACAATTAAAAAGCAACATTCCAATTTAGTGCCATTGTTACGAGTGATCTGTGCATTGATAAGCAAGTTTTGGTAGTTGCAGAACACTTTGTCATGCTCAGAGGTTACCAAAGTATGGGGGGGGAGGGTGTATGTATGTATGTATGTACATATACACATATGAATGATACCTAATAACATGCCCCAGTACAGACACCGTATCATAATTGTTACAGTTGTGCCAAAGCATGTTGCTTCTGCCTGAAGTATTTCACCCAGATGGCAATCAGAGATGAATTCCCACTACCATAATCTCCAGAGGGTAACAGGATAAACTTACCTGTTGCTCCAATCTTTAATGTAAAAATTAATGCAATAAGGAATACATCTCATAAGGAAGCACCTGTTTCTGTGCAAGTGGATATTTTCATAGTCCCTCTTATCTTATAGTCAGTCCTGTTGTACCGTGTAAAATCTTTCCTTGTGCTCCACATCTGACTGTGACATCTTCAAAGGCATCTGTTGTATCTATTGCCTATTTTAGTTGAGGTCAAAACATCCAGGAGGCATTTAGGGGAGGGGGAGCTGGAAAAGCTCCAGCCAGGACAGCGGGCTCATGCCTAATTGGATCCAGGACTCCTATGCCCCGCTGCAGTCCAGCGAGCTGCTCTTTAGACAGCAGCCCACTGTCATCGTCCATTGCCAGAGTTCAAGGAAGATGTTCCTTCTCTCAGCACTGTGCCTGTTGCCTATGATGGGGTCACAGATGCATACACTAATAGCTTCACTACAGCTCATGGTCTGTGGGCCCACAACCAAATGTGTTTCATACCACTCTCTGATGCTTATTACTCCCTGGAAAGGTTTACACATTCGTTAACATCACCACATCAAAAAATGACACATCAGACCCCAGCCACCTAGCATTACCCCTACTACTGATACACTGTGGGAAGAGCCAGATTCACAGCCCCATGGTAAGATTAGCTCTATGGATCCTCGGCAGCTTTCTAGTGAGATTCACTGATACTCAGCTGCACAAACTGCTGAATTTCAGAAACCCAGGAAAACAGGAGCAAAAGCAGGAGGTGAAACTACTGTTGCTAATAGGAATCTACTAACAGCTGTATCAGGGAAGCTGATGGACCTGCATTTATTGCAAAAAAAAAAAAGGTTGAGAAGTTGTCTTCTATCTGAGCATCAGTCAGACACAAACACTCCGGGCTTACTGTTTTCTTTCACACATGTATAATTCAAAGTACCTCAAGTCTTAAATTCCACTTTGGATACCTTTCTCATACAGCACTCTGCTGAGTCCTGGAAACACTGAATGTATCTATTCCTAGCAAGTTACATTAATTATAACGGGGGGAAAAAAAAAAACAAAACAAAAAAAAATCGTAAAACAAACCATACTATATTTTTTTTGCAAAGAATAATAGCTCTGAGACTAAGTAATTAGGGAGTGCATACAGGATGTATTTCTCTTACCTGGAAAAAGTTTGAAATCAAAACACGGTATTTTGGTCAATAGAATTTCTTGATAAAATGAAAGCAGGTAAGAATAATTCATAACCTGGGCATTTAGTAAAGCTGTCACTGTTTACAAACAATAGTATTTTAATCGTGCTTGTATATAGTTACTGTTAAAATTTTCTAATATTTGGATAATCAGCTTGAAAAATGCTAATGGCAGCACTTTTTTGTTTCATATTTACACCCAGTCCCAAATATTGTAGAGCGCCTTAAATAAGCGTGCATGTCTTCAGTTTGTGCTGTATGTACAATATTTAGTCCCTGAGGAGGACATTGCAGAGGAAGGGAACGTTAACTCTCAATGTACTGTTTTATAAAGATACAAATGAAGCTCAAATTACAGAGAATGTGGATAAGTAGTTCTTCATATTCCCAATGTATTATCACGTAAGAAAGATGGGACTCAATTTGGTGGTACAAACTTCAGACTGCGTTATTCTCAAATAAAATCACTTACACTTCTTTATCAAAAACAGTATGACAGCAAATGGCTAATTAGCAGTGACACAAATTACAGCATTTTTATTATCCATGAACAAAAACAGAACTTGCATTAGTTACGGATTTCAATTTAACTGTATATTAAGAGGCGACATTGTGACAATGCAAGCTCCTTGTTTAGTTTTATGGCTTCCTTACATTTGCACCTATGTACAATGTCTTTGTCCTATGTTATTTACATCCCAGACTCAACCCACCACCATCAAAACCAGGATATCACCCATAAACTCCTGCTCTTTACCATGCTTTAGTCTGGTGCATCCTGGACCTGATATAAACTGATTTAACTACAGAGTATTTTGCTGGGCTAGAGAGTTAAATCAGCTCAGGAAAGTGTCTGACATACACCAAAGCTAATACAGTGAAAGGAGACAGTCTCTCCATTACAGATGGAGCCTAGGCAGATTAGCTGGCTAATTTAGCTGGTTAAGTCAAATACCCACAGTCAGGTCGTATGAACTCCTCTCTGTTTATCTCTACAGCTATTTCTGGCAAAGTAATACTTCTTGCTAGTTACAACTTACAGTTGGAATCATGTGGCATGCTTCAGTGGGCTGACTTCTCCACGGACACGTGGATAACCTGACAAAGTTGTATTCAGAGGACTGGAGAGGGAGCTTGCTCTACTGTTTGCATGGAAGAAGCGGCTACCTGTATTCTGTTTCTCTTATCACCACATGCCCCTGAATTTTTAGTTAACAGAGCAAATACAGCACTTAAATACACTATTTCAATCGTTATACACACAATCATAAAAGTATATCTAATTCCTTTACAGAACCCTTTAATGTAGCTAAGTTGCTGAAGAACTATTACCTCTTAATGGTTACATCTTTCCTTTGGTATTAAATCTTGAAAGGTGATACTCAGACTTCTTATGAACGACAGTAGTAGTCAGTGCAACTAAGACCTTAAAAGCTCCCTTAAGTTTTTAAAGCAGAAATTAAGCTAAATTCATACATTTTCAGTAGAAATTCTACTCAGATTTGCTTAAAACATTGACAGCAGTATTTGACAATATGTTCATAGTTTTAAAATAGATAAAATAAAGTATTTTTAGAAGTTTAATATTTAAAGAAGATATTTTCTTCGATTGCCAACTCCTCGTAAAGAGATCAAACTTTCTTTGTGAGAGCGTAAGTACTCAGCTGCCTCATTCTTGCTTATCAGTTTTGTCCTGGGTAATCCAGCTGAGCTTTCGTGAAATCAAACAGTATAATCTACATAAAGCAAGCAATGCCGCTAACCACGTTACACTTCTTACTAGTCTGACCTCTAAATTCAAAGCACAAAACACAGGTTTATCAGGTTTCATATCTCCTTCAAAGCAACATTCTACTTTGTATAATCATAAGAGCAAAGTAACCAATAAAATTTGGATAGCATCAAACTTAATCTAAAATCTCTGTTGGTTTAGCATAGTCAATAACAGAATTGGTTTAGCATAGTCAATAACAGAATTGGTTTGCATTCCTACTATTCCAAAGTTCAAAAAGATTGTCACAAAGTATTGCATTTTCCCGCTGCCAGCAAAATGACCGCTAAAACAGAACTGCCAGAAAAACCTGTTAATTTAAGAATTCTACAAGACGGAGATAAATTTACTCTGTGAATCCCTACATTCCTCAAATGCCTATTCACAGTCATAGAGCAACGTATCTCACTCTGGAAATCATACAGACATAATTAGGGAATCAAATCCTGAACCGCTTGCAGGTGTGTTTTAGAAAAACACAAACATTCACTGCTTAAGACTCTTGAATAACTAAATTGCATTTTCAATTACGACTACTGTTTGGAAAATAATTCTCCAAGTTCACACAGGTCTCCACGAAAACCTGAGAGATTTTTTTTTTCCTTACAATCCTGACACTGACCTCTCATACTTTTTTTTCACAGTCATTCTCACATATATTTTGGGAGAGTAACTTTCCTTCTTATTTCTCTTATAATTTGTGATCAGTGAAGCAGCAACTTCTGAAGAACATCTACGGAAAGTGCAAATCATACAGAAAAGCTTCATGACTAAACGGGTCATGATGGAATCTTGGCCTCATTAAGAAGAACCCAAAGATAACAAGTATTTACTGTAATACAGAGGCTCCTTTCCAATTCTATAAACTTTAATTATCAGTAGGACAAAAAGGTACAACACTGAGTTTTGAGGCCAAAAAAAAAAAAAGTATCTGGCCCATTGTATAACTAAAGATGATAAGCTTATTTTTGCCAAGACTTCCAGCTACTGATAGACTAACTTAAGTGTTTGTGAAGTCATAAACACAGTGAGGGTGGGTTTTTTTATTTTTTGTATTGAACATCTCAGATAAAATAGCTTTCAAATGCATTCCTCTCCAAGTACAGAGTTCATTAAATCACTGCTTGACAGGTATTTTTTTTTCCCCCAAACTAATATTGAACGTGTGTAAGACAAAACGGGTGACTGGCACATGAAAGCCAGGGCAAACTTTTTCAGGAAATCGAGGTGGGGGGGAGAGATATTTCAAGTAGCTTATTAACACACAAAATAAGTATATTTAATCACTTGTCAGCTTTCATGATTTAAAAACCTGACGGTAACAGCGATGCACTGCAGAATTTGTGCGCAGCGTGTTTCATTTTACAAGCTGCAACCCTTGAAAGGGACATTTAAAAAAGGACGGGAACATCCCATGTCGTGAGCATCAGGCCTACCTTTTACCATTCCACAAATAGCAGCTCCTTTTCACGCCGACCTTCCCTGACAGGGGCACTGGAGGAACCGTCTGCTTGCCCACTCCCCGGTTCCCTCACACCAGTGGCGCATGGAAGCAGCTGAGGTGGCTACTGGAGCTCCTACTCCACAGGGGGAACGAAGGACCGCTAATGGATAAACAACGGTCCCAAGGGTAGGGTAAGGAGTGCTAATAAGCTCACTGGAGGATGGTTGCTGATGAGCACTGGAAAGCAGGAAAATAAACCTGCAAGGCACCCAGCTCGCTTTGTCCTCCATCAACGCTGGCTGTCCCCACAGACAAGGCCGCGGGGAGGCTGGGCTGAAGCCAGCCGGCCTCTCTCATGGCCCTGTGAGGCACTAGCCACGCCAGACGGGAGCAGAGAGCCAGAGCCTGGGCAACACAGACAACAGCCGAACCATCCCAGACCCTGCACACCTGGCGGAGCGGGAGGCCCCTGTAATGGCGCCCCCCCCCGCAGCTCCCGCGCCTCACCGACAGGTGGCGCTGTGTGCCTCGCCGCCGCGGACTACATCTCCCGGCATGCAATGCGTCGCGGCGGCGCATGCGCCCAGCGCCTGCCTCGCAGCCCTGCCCGCCGTAAGGGGCGGGATCCCCATCCGGCGGCTCCTCTGCCGGCGGCCCAGGCCCGGCGCTGCTCCCGCCGCTCGGGCGCACTGTCTGTGGTCGCCCTACCCGTAACTTTGCCCTCCTCTTTAGTAGCCAGGGCTTTTGAGGCGGGCCGCCGCGGCCGGAAGCGCCCGTTGCCATAGCAACCGCCTCCCCGTTAAACATCCCGGGTGCCCCCGGAAGCGGTCGGAGCGGGCCTCCCATGTGGAGATTGTCCTTATCGCTCCCGGACGCGGCCGCAGCGGCTGCGGCCCATGTGGCCTCGGCGTTAAACGTTAACAGTTTATTCATTAAAAATATAACAAGAGGCCGTGCCGGTTACACCCCTCCGCGGCAACGATTGGCCACGGGCCCCTCCGCCCGGCCAATGGGCGCCGGCCACGCTCTGTCCGCAGGAAACCGCACATGGAAAGCCACGATTGGCGGCGATAGCCGAAGGCCCCTCCCTCCAGGTCTTCCCATTGGCTGCGTGTTTGGCGTGGTACGCTCCGATTGGTCAGTGGCGGAGCGGCTCCCCCCCCCCCTCCCCCCCCCCGGGTGATAAGACGGAGGG
>VYZM01017408.1:381834-396576 GCA_013398915.1 Dromas ardeola | reverse complement strand
GGTGATGTCTCCGGCTCGGCTGAAGTTTTCTCGGGGGGAAGGGCGTGGGGGTTGGAGAGACGGAACTGAGCCTAAAACCGTGGGGAGAACTTCGGTAGTGTCTGGTGGGAGTCGCGCTCAGATGGTTGGATTCCTTCTTTTCCCAGTATCGGTTAGAGCTGATGAGGTGGATGTGGATGGGACCGTGGAAGATGACTTGGGTAAAAGCAGAGAAGGGTCTCGAACAGACGATGAAGTTGTTCAGAGGTTAGTACCTGGGGCACTGGGTAAGTTACTTCTGAAACGTTCAGGCTTTCCCTAGTTTTTGAAGTGTGGGTTGGAGCATCAGTAATGCCTAAAGCCTCGGAAATAGGGAGGGCCACCATTCAACAGAGAGATCTGGTTAGCTGGGAGAAATCAAATATTTTTGGAAAAGGTTGTCTCCTAAATAGAAGTGAGCCTGAGAACTTGGATTCAGAAATATTCAACTTGGTTTTGTCTAATATTAGTAGTTGTGTAAAACACAATAAATTTTTAGGGGCTTACTCTTGCATGTAGTAAAACCCAAAAAATTTATATGGGCTTCCCCTTGTATGTAGTAAATGGTGTCAGTTGAGTGCCCACTGGTGAAAGAGCTCTATGTCTATGAACGACCTCATCTCCTGTGAGGTATACCACATGCTGAGGATTGTAGTGGTTTTAACATACCTGTATTCTTCTTTGAATTTCTTTTTAGGAAAAAACCCTTACTTGCCAGCATGGATTTTCACCCAAGTTTTAGATTAAGGTTGTGCTCTTGAGGATAGCTACTCTTGCACATATCTCATTTGATCGTGTAACTTTGGGGCTGTGTCAGTGATTAAGGCTCTTACTATTGTTCTAACTAGACTATTATCGCTGTTGCTAGATGATAAAATTAGTGGTACTGTATGTGGACAAGGCTACTTAACAAGTTCCATTGTCCTAACAGAGAGGAAGAAGCTATCCAGCTAGATGGCCTAAATGCATCCCAGATCAAAGAAATCAGAGAAAAATCTGAGAAGTTTGCATTTCAAGCAGAAGTGAACAGAATGATGAAACTTATTATCAACTCTTTATATAAAAATAAAGAGGTTAGTGCCTTTATCAGTAGAACATGTTAGAACTGTTTGTGTGTGTTCTGGAATTCCTGACTACTGGTTTCTATTTCAGATTTTCCTGAGGGAACTTATTTCAAATGCTTCGGATGCTTTAGATAAGATACGGTTAATATCCTTAACTGATGAAAATGCTCTTGCTGGTAACGAGGAACTTACGGTCAAAATCAAGGTAAGAAGCATTAGGTACAGTCATCTGTTAGGGAGGAGTGGTGGTAGGAATGTTAAAAAACCCAGATAGTGCATCATAAAATCTTAAATTTTTGGCTTAGTACTGATGAAAATACAAACTAGGACCACATCAGGACCCTTCCAACTAACTTTATCATAAAGACTGCTCTTTTAATGGTGAAAATATATTTCTGATTCTATAAAGAGTAACTGAAGCATTGAAACAGTTTGAAGGTAGGTCTTCCTCACTTTTCTAGATACTGCAAATTAGATTTATTGTAGTCAGGTATGTTTGAATTTGAATAGCTACTACGCCACTTACCACTTTTCTGTGGCGGTGTATTATGTATTATGATTCAAAGTGATGCCAAACTGCATCTTTCTTTTTTTTTTTCAGTGTGATAAAGAGAAGAACATGCTTCATGTTACAGATACGGGTATTGGCATGACAAAAGAGGAGTTAGTTAAAAACCTGGGTACCATTGCAAAGTCTGGTACAAGTGAATTCTTAAACAAGATGACAGAAATGCAGGATGATAGCCAGTCAACATCTGAGCTAATTGGCCAGTTTGGTGTTGGCTTTTATTCTGCTTTCTTAGTAGCAGACAGAGTTATTGTCACATCAAAACACAACAATGATACTCAACACATTTGGGAGTCAGATTCAAATGAATTCTCTGTGATTGATGACCCAAGAGGAAACACTTTGGGACGTGGCACAACCATAACGTAAGTATTAAGTTTCTTTAGGTTTAAAAGAAAAATTGTGTGGGTACACTTCGGTCATTAGAAAATGTGGATGACTTTAGTATTGTGACTCATCCATTGTTTGGTTCTTGCACTGCAGCTTTTTTCACTTTAATAGAAACATGCAAACTATTAGCTGCATACAAAATAAATGTGGAGCGATAATGTAGTCTGCTTCACATTCCATTAGAGGAACTAAGAGAACCATGAGCATCTTGACAACTTACTGTTGGCAAGTAATTCCAGATAGTTCAGCTGTCTGCAAACCCACTCAGTTCCTCAACACAGTTGTGGACCATCGAAACCTATACAGGGGCTGTAGAGCTTCCTTTTGGAAACTGGCTGCTGTTTATATACCAGTGAGACTTGTTTGATGCAAATCTCAAATTAGGGGTAGTTTGACAATCCTATTTTCATGGCTTTCACGAGCAGATAAACTTATCTGGGTTTAGAGGACTTCTTCATGAGGAAGGCGCTTAGTATGAAAAGGTTCATCTCAGTGCTTTTGTTCCAAGTAAAGCCAGTGAGAGTGCATCAAGGTCCTGATAAGTATCAATGTAATTTGAGGTTTTCATTTAGACTTCTGGATGTTGTGTCCACCCCAACTGTTGAAAACAATTATGTGTTTCTCCTCATTGGAGCAGTTTAGTAGGGGTTGTATTTTTTAAGTGGTGTTTACAGCTGAACTACTAAAAGCTTACTCGCATAAATTTGAATCACTGTAGCTGCAACAGTAGAAAATGCATCTCCTTTTCTAAAACTATTTTAAAATACCTGTTGAGTGCTTTGATTGAAGGCTGTTTTTTATTATTTTCTTTAGCCTTGTCTTGAAGGAGGAAGCGTCTGACTATCTTGAGCTGGATACTGTTAAGAATCTAGTAAAGAAGTACTCACAGTTCATAAACTTCCCCATATATGTGTGGAGCAGCAAGGTAAGTATATTTAACTGAGCATTGAACAGTATGAGCTTTGGTTGTGAAAACTGTCTGGCCAGATCTTTCAGGAAGGGTGGGGGCATACTATAATGCAGAACTTGTCTGATTTCTAAAACTCTTCCATTCCTGACTCTTCTGGCTAGTATTTTACTAGTTGGTATGTTGCTAAAAACACAGACTTTCAAGGTTTTGTTCTGACTCAGACAACTTTACCAAAGGAGCAAGGTTGCGCTAGTTACTAAGAAAGATCTTTATTCCGCTGACTTTGTTTGGTAGCTGGAAGCTATAGGGCAAATAGCTGAAATATAGCTGCAAATAGGGCAGTGTCTTAATTTATAGGCCTGTTCTGATGTTTTCTTGGTATAGCACTAACTTAAAATCACACAAGTCTCTGATTAGCATTGTGTGTAAAGCTATGGAAAAACTTAAATTTGAGCACAGTGACCTCCTGGTGTATTAAAAGAAAGCATGTATTCATGAAAATGTAACTAAAAAAAAGCTTAGCTATTTTACTAAAAAAGCCATAGCTACCTATAGATAAATGCTTGTGATAGGCAAATAACACAAGTTAAACTAGTGCTCTGAGAGATTAAGCTTTTTGAGACAATACTAGAAGATACCTGGTAGGAAGCCAAGCAGTCCAAGTCACCAGTTTAAATTGTCTCTTTAGACAGAGACTGTTGAAGAACCCATTGAAGAGGAGGAAGCAAAGGAGAAAGAAGAAACAGATGATGATGAAGCTGCAGTTGAAGAAGAGGAGGAAGAAAAGAAACCAAAAACTAAGAAGGTAAGCTTTGTCAGACTTGAGCTCTCATGTAGATAGTTCAGCAATTTTTATAGGTAGTCTTGGAGAGGCTCAATTCAGTAGTTTGTGTGGACTTCCCAACAGCAATCCTGTTTAAGTGCAGTTAGACATCTTGTCAGGATGTAAGATTGTAAGCAAAACAGACCTGCCTGAAATCAGGCAAATGTCTGACAATAGCCTTGTGAGGCAGTGGTCCCAAAGCTAGTTAAAAATACTGAAGTGAACTGCTTGAAATGGTAATGGGCTTCAGTAATCTGACATTGTTGAGTACTTTAAATTGAATATACTTCACTGGAAGGCTTTTTTTCAGAATGGCAGTAGAACAAATACTGATACTTAGTGAATATGTTAAATGTACATAGGACACACTGTAGTGTAGACTGAAATTTTGTTCTCATGTGTTACACTAATCTGTGACTTGAATGAGACTATCCAGGCCATTGCATAATTTACTTCGTAAATTAGAAGGAGCCTGTATTTTTGACATGTTATTTTATGACTTGGCCTCAGTGGAGTGTCTTTAACTGACTTGACCTGAAGTAAAGACTGAGTCTTTATTATGCTGTGTTGTTTACATACCTAGGTTGAAAAAACTGTCTGGGACTGGGAGCTCATGAATGACATAAAACCAATCTGGCAGAGACCATCTAAAGAAGTTGAGGAAGATGAATACAAAGCTTTTTACAAAACTTTTTCCAAGGTAAGCTCTGAGCCTCAAGATAGTTCCAAAGCAAGAGGTTTTCTATAGCATCTCTTACTGTGTAAACAAAAATGAGTGTTTACAGGATGGGCTATTTCTGAAGAATTAATCAATTGTTGTCAGTAGGTAGACAGAATTGCAGAGACCCTAGGAGGCATAGCATCTCAGTCAGGAGTTAATCTTTTTTTCAGAGAGAAGGTACTGTCACCCAAGTGTTGAATGGCGTAGGCTTGAAAAGTAGTGTGTTCCAGCTGATACGAAGCTTACTGATGTGTTTAAATGTTGACAGGAAACACGTTATTTAGTCTGAGAGAGGTGGTGCTTGTGTTGTATGTAGTGGAAGAAAGAGGAAGATGTGGGTTTATAAAAACAACATTGTCTTTATGTGTAAATACAGCATAATGTGGTACTTGAGAGTCTCTTACCTGTGCTGTGATGATACTGTATTGGTCACTGCACTATTGGTAACTTTGGTGGTTAGCTTGTTTAAAAAAAAATAGTTGGTCTCAAGGATGCGAGTAACTCAGCTAAATCTGGAACTTTTGTCTCCATTATAGATTCTAAGAAAGCATGGTTAGATAGTTTAATTGTAAAATAATTGCACTTATTTGGCAAACTCATGTTATTACTATAGATGTATTGACTCACCGGTATTTTCTCCATGTCTACTAATAGAATTCTCTCTTTACAGGACCACGATGACCCAATGGCTTACATCCACTTCACTGCTGAAGGGGAAGTAACTTTCAAGTCTATCTTGTTTGTTCCTAATTCTGCTCCACGTGGCCTGTTTGATGAATATGGATCCAAAAAAAGTGATTTCATTAAGGTAGGACAAGCAAGTGCATGGGTATTGTTTAATGTCTTAAACAAAAAAAAAAACAAACAAACCCAAAACCCAAACATAACATGGCTGCTGTTTCCTCTTGTATTTCAGTTGTATGTTCGAAGAGTGTTCATCACTGATGACTTCCATGACATGATGCCCAAATATCTTAACTTCGTTAAGGGTGTTGTAAGTATTATAAGTTTTACTTGCATTTGATTATTTTTTTTTATTTTCATATACTGTTAGCTATACTTAAGAAGTTTTTTCCTCATTTAGGTGGATTCTGATGATCTTCCTTTGAATGTATCTCGTGAAACACTTCAGCAGCATAAATTGTTAAAGGTAAGCTAATTGATCTTAATTTCTTTCGTTGTAAACACATGACATTAGCAAGATCTAGAAGAGTAATAGCTTATTAATTTTACTTTATATAAGGAGTGTGAAATTAAAGTGTAGGAAACCCACACACTGCTGTTTTTAGACTACCTCTGTTCAGTTCAGGGACACTTGAATTCATACTTTGCAGTGGGGTTGAGTTGAGGGTTTGTCCAAGTGCTTCCTGTTATAACTTGGTATTGCTGATTTTCTAGGTGATCAGAAAGAAACTTGTTCGCAAAACTCTTGATATGATCAAGAAAATTGCAGAGGAAAAATACAATGACACTTTCTGGAAAGAGTTTGGTACTAATGTAAAGCTTGGAGTTATTGAGGATCACTCCAATCGTACACGACTGGCTAAACTTCTTCGCTTCCAGTCTTCTCATCATGAAAGTAACCTTACAAGCCTTGATCAGTATGTGGAAAGAATGAAAGAGAAGCAAGACAAAATTTATTTCATGGCAGGTGCCAGCAGAAAGGAGGTATGTGAGCATGGAAGAAAAAGGGAAAGGGGAAAAAATATTACAGCTCCTAGTTGAAGTAGTACCATAAACATTGTGAACTCTGTATTTGTTGTAAATGTGGAGACTTAATGCTTATGGTACTACTGCCATTCAGTTTTCCTTGTGCCAGCACTTGTCAGGTAGTTGTACAGGTTTCAGTAGCTGCTGGTACCAATGCAACTAAACTGGCATCTGATCTGTTTTGTTGTCCTAGGCTGAGTCCTCACCATTTGTTGAACGTCTTCTGAAAAAGGGCTATGAAGTGATTTATCTGACTGAACCTGTAGATGAATACTGTATTCAGGCTCTGCCAGAGTTTGATGGCAAGAGGTTTCAAAATGTAGCGAAAGAAGGAGTTAAGTTTGAAGAAAGTGAAAAGTCTAAGGAGAGTCGGGAAGCCTTGGAAAAGGAATTTGAACCACTCTTAAACTGGATGAAAGACAAAGCTCTAAAAGACAAGGTAAAATGTCATGGTATATGTAATGCTTATTTCTAAATGCTGTTGTACTTGCTACAACATGCCTTCCAGATTCTTCGAGCACGGACTTCACAGGAGCTTCCCTGTCTTCCTGTGGATTAATGAGCATGTTTAGTACCTTTATTTCAGGAAGATAATGAGTTAAAATGTCATCTTCAGAATGTCTGCCTGCAGAAAATAATTGAAATGAGAGGAAACTTTAGAGTTACTTTATTTCCTGTATAGGCTATTAGCTCTGTGAACTAACATTAAGGCTTTTTCTTCTACAGATTGAAAAAGCTGTGTTATCTCAGCGTTTAACCCAGTCTCCATGTGCTCTTGTGGCTAGTCAGTATGGATGGTCTGGTAACATGGAAAGAATCATGAAGGCTCAAGCTTACCAAACTGGGAAGGATATCTCTACAAAGTAAGCTTTCAGTTATGTAGCAGCAGACATGAAATGTAGCTGATGGCTCTCCTTGCTTGGTGTGGGCACACCGAGCTTCTGTCTGGTTCAGATGATCCTTCATGTTTTTAAGGTCACTTACAACCAAATTGTAGTCTCCATCATAGTCTTACATTGTTATTTCAAAGCCCAGTATGTAGAACTGCCGGGTGAGCAAGACTCATCAGTGGCATTTGCTATCTGTCATTCGGTGACAAGAGAAGATGAACTGTCTTAGTAACCTGAATGCTTTTTAGAGTTAAGCTAGTAGTAAAGTGGAGGTGGGGAAGGAATACACTTGTTACTGTGGCTGTAATCAGTATTCGTGGCTTTAAAGATGTAGCTACTTCATAACTTAGTGATGTAACTTCTGTTCTTTTCAGTTACTATGCTAGCCAAAAGAAGACATTTGAAATTAACCCCAGGCATCCACTGATCAAGGACATGCTGAGGCGGGTCAAGGTAAACAAGTAACAGTAGTGAAATGTTGACTACCTGACTGCATACAACCCAGTTAACAGTTCTGTTTGATTTTTTTAATGCTGTTTCACATTAGGAAAATGAAGAGGACAAAACAGTTTCGGATCTTGCAGTGGTATTGTTTGAAACTGCAACTTTGAGATCGGGATACATGTTACCAGACACGAAGGAATATGGAGACAGAATAGAAAGGATGCTTCGTTTAAGTTTAAACATTGACCTGGATGCAAAGGTTAGTTTCCCTTCAACTCGGGGCTGATAATTGACTTACAGCTACTACATCTTAAAAAGCAAATACTTGATAGACTTGCGTAAAACGAAATGTACCTATTTTGAGCTTCCTACACTTCGGTGGGCCACCAGAAGCCCAGTTCAGGTACCTGGGTGAGAAACTGATGAGTCTGTGCTTCATGCTTACGTCCTCCCTTTCACTCTTCTTTTCAGTTGCTTTAATTACACTTCTGAGGTATTTTCCAAGTGGTGGTTCTGTGGGAGTCAATAAGGCCCATGTGAGCATCTCATTAATGGAGATACTCTTAAGTGGGTGTAAGTCATGTGGGTTCTCATAATGCTGTGCAAGAACTTATTCTGGGTGTCTTGCAGGAGGAGGCATGATAGTGTGTCAGTGCTAAACAGAACTTGCTTTCTCTTTCAGGTAGCTTGGGGCAAATGTTAGGAAGTGATAGTAAATACTTCCATAGTCTGATTTTTGTTAGTCTACAACTAGTAAACATTCTAAGCCAATAAAACAAATTGCTTGTGACCTTCCAACAGGTGGAGGAGGAACCTGAAGAGCCTGAAGATGCAGCTGAGGAGGCAGAGCAAGATGAAGAGGAGGTGGATGCTGATGCTGAAGATAGTGAAACACAGAAGGTAAGGTCTCAAGTTTCTCTTTTCTTACCAATATTTATGTGCAGTTTTGTCTGTGGTGCTTCTGGCACCAAATTTGTTCGCTTTGCCTTCTTTGACACTAATTTTAGTGTGAGGCTTTCCAAGCTTTTCTTGGAGGGGAATAAAAAAAAAAAACCCTACAGCACAAATGACACTTCATTCCTTATCAAACTATATTATAAGAAGAAAACACTTAGATATGTTCAAAGGTGGAGCTAAATTAAAGTTAAGAGATTGTAACAGAGTGCCCCTATGGCAAGAGAAGAGCAGCACATCCTCTACAGTCAACTTAATGTTTTCTGTTGGATTTCCGCAGCCTGTGGGCAAATAATGGCCAAGAGTATAGTTTCAAATGCTTACAGTACAGACTTGTGACAACGCTACCTATAAATAGCTCAACTGTTAAGTGAAGTCAGCCTTCATTTAGCTAATGTCTGCAGTTTTAATTATGTCTTAATGGATAATTAGGTTCAGGTCTTCTGAGACCACTCTTGTAACCTTTTCCACTTTAAAAAAAGCAACATTTTGAATCTCTTTTTATCTCTACAGGAATCCACAGATGTGAAAGATGAACTGTAAGCTGCACTCAACTACCGTCCTGCACTGGGGGGTTAGGAGGGAATGTGAATTAGGTTTTTTTTGTTTTTTTCCACTGTAAAATGTTGAGGGATGGTATGGGGTTTAAGGGTAAAGGAGGATTTTTTTTTTAAGTTGACTTTTCTAAAAACATTCCTCATGAATGTAAATTTGTATTATTTAACTGACTTGGTGTAAAATCTTGTCATGTACAAAATAAAATGTTCCCAAACACCACTAACTCTAAATTTTACATAGTAAGCTTATCTTGTGGGCTAGCACAAAGAAACAAAGGCATTGTCTTGAGTGTTCAGATCCTTCAGTTTGCAGTCCTCATGCCTTGCCACACTGGCACAGCCACACTTAACTGTGTAGCATATGCCTGTGGTTGGGTTTTGTGTCAACAAACCTGCCCTCTTGTTTAGCCAAAACACACCTGGTATCCAAGAGCTGTACTGAACTTGCCACTTGGCGTAAGTATTCAAGTAGTTCTGTATCTACTGACATCTTCAGAAAGATGAGATGGGGCATTTAAAAATAGCATTGTAACTGGAGTCCTGCCAGCTTGCGCTGAACCATGTAACTTGACTCCACTGTGGACAATGACAACAGGCAGAGATAGCTTTTACAGCTGAGATAAAGCAAAAAAAAAAAAAATTCCCTAAATGTGTGAACAACAACCACCAGAAATGGCTCGCTGCCTGTGAGCTTGGTAACTGTGCCTTTAGCTTGTGTAGCTTTCACGACAGCTCCAGCAGCAGTCCTGCTTTCTACAGTTTTCTGAAGGTGGAAGCTCTTGTCTGTTACAGTTGTTCCTTGATGCTCCTGTTCCTAAACTTTTTCACTCTTTAATATAGCAAAGCACTGTAAATACTTAATCTAACTCAAGCTAAATCTGTTGACACCAAATTGTAATGTAGACAGGTTGAACTGGAGGAGCCACTTTCTCTTCTGTTCATTATAGGAGCTCTGTGTGGTGTTTGGATGAAGCACTGCATTTTCTCACTAGCGCCCCTACCTTAAAACATCTTCAGAGGGTTTGTAGAAAGTGTTTACGCTGAAGGGGTTTTTTGCCTTCCTCTGGAAGAAGGACACAGAGTACTTCTATACAGTGACTCTACTTTAGAACCACTTTTCCATTTTGTTAACGGAACTTCTTGTAGAAGCTTGACGTTCTGCAATCTGAAGCGAAATAAACTGTTCCTAATTAGGTGAGGGCACTAAACACCAACCTGAAGAACTTGCTTTCCATTTACTTTTACTAGGCTGCCTCTATATTGCCCAAATACTGTTTACATGCAATAAATGCAAATGCCATGTATCACTGTGGTTATTGAGTTAGGGTTTATACAGAGGTGTTGAGACTTCAAGGAAGGGGAGCTTAGTTTTGGGTTTTTGGAGGGAGTTTGGGGTTGTTTTGGTTTTTGCTCACTGTAGTTGTAGTATCTTAGGTGCGCTGTTATTAGAGCGTGCTGAGTGGTCGAGCCCTAGAGTGTAGCTCAGCAGCTAGCAGTATCAGCTTAAATAGCTGTCCTTTGGTAAGTTATTGAGTAGCGAAGATGCACCATTTCTGCTTAAGGTATGGTCCTCTTAACTACGGCAGTGCAACTTCGGTGCCCTGTAGCAATCAACTGCTGCTGAGGCTTTGATTTAATACTTCCTAAATTATCACTTCTAGTGATACATTTCTGAGTAGATCACCCCGCTCTCTCTCTGACCAGCCTGAGCAGCAAAGGTGGCTCGTGCCTACTGTGTGGTTAGGGGTGCTTTCGCAGCTAGCAAACCGAAGAGGAGTATTGGAAGCGTAGGGTTGCTTGCTACAGTATTCTTAATCTGTTAATTACTTGTAGACGTAAGCAACCTTTGTTCTGTTACATAGCCGAAGTTCTCAATGCCTGGATCAGTTTTTGAATGACATACCCGATTTAATTTCAGAAATAATAAAGAGCACACTTTGAGAGTCATGCTTTGTGCTTCTTCATGTTCCTCAGCTGAGGGTATCACATGCAACATAGCTGTGGTCCAGCTGCTTTCTCTACCCTGGAGTGGCAAGTGTTTGCTATTAATAAGCACAAAATGCAGTTGTAGGCATGCTTTTTTTTGGGGGGGAAGGGGGGTGTTAGCTCTGTGAAGTAAAACAGTGTTAGTGCTGGAAGAAGTGTTTCCCAGTCACTGAGACTATTTCTTCCAGTGCTGCAGTCACACTGACTCTAAGAAAGGGTTCCTCTGCTAGAAAAGGCTGGGGTAAAATACACGCTCCCGTTTCTCAGTTTCCATTAGTAGCAGGATACACTTAGAAATCCAATCCAAATTAGTAGTAACTTCCCTCTGCAGCCTTTAGATCTGAAAAGCCTTTAGAAAATAGGGAGAAATGCATCTTTCATGTCAGAAATCAACTATAGTGACAGAAGTGATACTCTGACAAGGTATGAGTGACAGGGTAAGGATTGGTGAATCCTGGCTCTGGGTTACTGAAAAACTGCTGTTCCTGCCCTAGTTAGAGCAGGAACAAAACTACTAAACTGCCCCATTTTGTCTCTTCAATAAACTTTCCCTTATGCTGAGGTGGAAGGTTGTCAATCTCAGTTTTCTTTAGGTACAGTGAAGGAAAAAAGTAGTTTCACCAGAACTGGACCTGGTAAGATGTTCTCATCCATTGATTTCATTTGGGCTTAACATCCGAGATTGACTTGAGTCCTTTCTATCAATGACTGCTGTCATAAAGGGGTCTGAGGGAGAGGCTGAGATCGAGTAATACCAAGTACAGGCTGCAGCCTAAGCATCTACGTGGGCACGTAAGAGCAGGACAGCGGGATGTCATCCCACCTCGGCTGCTTTTCCACATCAGCCAATAGCTGAAAAACTGTGAGAGCAACAGCACATACACACGCAGAGGAAATACAGTTTCACATCTGGAACTGATGTTGAAGTAGCACTTTCAGCAATAACTTCTGGATCCCTCTGCTATTACTAGAGCTCCAAGTACTTGGCCAGTAGCAATTAGGGAGCTTTCTGTTTCCTTAACAGGTAATCAGGCAGACTGGGGTTTTCTTTCCTGAGTTAAACCTGAGTGAGAATTCAGGATGAAGTCTGTGCCTTGTCTTGGTACCCTTCTCAAGGGAAAGCAATCCCCCGCCCTCACAAGCTCTAGTGCGTACCAGTCAAAAATGGGTTGTCGTACCATCTTTGTAGGATGTTGACTTTGTCTATCTTCTGGAGTTCACAGTACCAAAGTTTTTTGGCAATCCTATTTCCTGAAAGGCAAACCTGCATTTCTTATTTCAGAGTTTTGTATATCTATGGCTATCAAAAATAGCTGTAAACAAAAGATGCCCACATGGAGCACAAACGTACATAATTTCAGTGTAATCTGTACATATCTGCCCCATTTTAACTAATACAACCAAGTTGTAAGGTCCTCCCCAGCCATACAGTGGACCAAAGTAGATTTCCTGTCAGTAACACAGACAGAAAGCCAATGTAACTGCTGCAGCCAGCATTAGGAGTCCACTGCCAGAAGTCCCGCAGTAAGGAATCTTCCTTATTTGTATGTGCCATCACTTTCTCTGAGTTAAAATTTAAAAAGGGGAGAAATGCCAATGGGTAAGTGGTGTTCCACTACAGATGAACAGGCAAACTTATTAAGGCTAATAAGCAGCTATAAAAGCTTGACTTTTCAATATGCTAAACTTTCTATACTTGTTAATTAGCTTAAAAGTTTCAAACTCCATCAGACTCACCACTGTGAGCTTACATCTTTTATTCTGAAGGATACTTACACTGCAATCAAGATTAAGAAATCATAGGCATTTTGGCACACAACCGATTGGAGTTTTAACAACAGTATTCATCGTACATTTATTTTTAATGCTGCCTGTAAGTCTGCTCAAAGGAAACAAACAAAAAAAAAGTTTTAAGGCAATACAGTATTCCACATGTGGATTTCTGCAGCTGAAACAGTTGAACAAATATTTTATCAGTTCTAGTTTTCACAACGTAAGTAAATTCTGGTCACTGTTGTGAAGTTTGAACTTTGCTTGATCTTTCTTTTAGACCCAACAGTTCTGTTCTCAGTTCTCCAGGCTTAGGAGGTATTTCAGGTATACTCTGTTAAAAATGGAGAAAGACGTCAGTGTTGTGACAGAAGAAAGACTAAACTCACAAAACAGTAAATTAGCATACTCTGCGAAAGCCAGCATTATAGCTAGATTGTGATTATATTGCCCTCTTTTTTAAGCAGAGTATAATTCCTACATGCGAAACATCTTAAAAATTAACCTATTACCTTTTTGTAATTTGACTTTTATTTTAAAGTAGCAAAATACGATTTGAGAAAAAGGAAGAATGGACAGTTTGTTTTAAAGGAACAAAGCTTCTTTTTGACATTTAAGAAAGTAAGTTTGGTTGCGATGTCTAGTACAGTTGAAGTTTCCACACACATTCCTTCTCTTGGTGACAGAAGAAAAAGCTTCACTGCTTCTAACTTTCTGGTTTAGAAATTAAGCACTGAAACTGGAGATAAAATTTAAAAAAAGAAAATATACCAGATCACATGACATTTTAAAAACCACACCTCCTCAAAATTTGTGTTTCAGAGATGTAGATCATTCTGAATAAATATGCCTATTTGCCTGTAATGAAGGCTACAGCAGGGACTATTAAAATACATACATTCTTACGCATCTATCAATGATTTAAGCCTCCTTGCTTAAATTTTGACATGACAGCTCAAGCAATGTGATTTTTAAACTTATTTCTGCTTTTAATATAGCCCAGTGTTTTTAAAGTATATATTTTATATATTTAAAAAGTATATAAGAGCAGGAGGAGGAGATAGGGCTTACAAGGTAAAAGGCCTCCAAGAGACCAAATCAACCACTAATATCCCTGGGGGATGGTCTCATTTGGAGTTTGGTTCTCCGTGACCGACAGTCATGACTCCACGTCTCTCATTGTTTCTGACGTGAACTTTCGGTCATCCATTTCCATTACTGGGGGAGGAAATAAAGTCTATTTAAATACAATCTAGCACCCTCTCGTCATTTTTGCACGCTCTTTTCAAAACCCAACTCCCCACGGCCGAAACCCCTTCTGAAGACGTTCGCAGAGCTTTTTTATCGGTCCACGTTCCCAAGGGAAGCCCCGCTCGCTGCTTCTTCACAGCCTCGCCCATTTTCAGTCACGGCAGCCAGCCCCAGCCACCTTCCCAACACCAAACCTCCTCAGGAGAGGGACCCTCCCGCCCCGCGGCCTCCCTTAACGCCGCCAGCCACCGCAGCCGCACCCCGGCACTTACAAGGTCAGGCCTGTAGTACCTGTGCACCACCTCGGCGCCGGCGAACATGGCCAGCATGCTGGCCGCCAGCGTCTTCAGGTAGGTGGGCCAAGGCACGCCGGCGGGCATGGCGGCGGGGCGGCACCGGCACCGGGACCGGGACGGCGCCGCCTCCTCGCCCCCTCACGGAAGGGCCCCGGGGCCACCCGCGCCGCGGCGACGGCTGGACACCCCCTCCCCACGCAGACGCTCACGTAACACGCCGGAGGTACGTCATCCCCCCCCGCCTACGGGCCGGCCGCAACATGGCGGCGGGGGTGGCGAGGCCCGCCCCTGGCGGAGGGGTACCCAGCTGCGCGTGACGCAGTCGTGACGTAGGCCCCGAAACCCTCAGGTCGCGGGAGCCCCGGGCCCCGACTCCTTGCGGGCCGCTGG
>VYZM01017408.1:350436-381074 GCA_013398915.1 Dromas ardeola | reverse complement strand
TGCAGCGGAGGCCTGCGTGCGTGGGTTTGGCAATGATCTCGCATTAGTTTTTTGTTCCAGTGAAGGTATCTCTTTCTTTTCTCCCTTTTATTGTTCTTTCATTTTTAGCATGAAGTGAAGGAGGGGTTAAATCACTACCGTTTCCTCCTGGAACCGAAAATATTTATATAAAGGTTCCATAATAAATACATCAATACCAAAATGTTGTTTTTCTGAACCCCTGCAAGAAAAGTGATCTGAAAAAAATGCATATGAGGGTTAGAGGTGGGGGTAAAAGCTCTCTTTCGTCTCATTACTGTGTGGTTAGAGGACTTGTCCATGATATGGTGCAAGTTTTTCTGTTTAAAGGGAATTTGATTCCCTTTATAAGAAGGAAACTTCACATACACATAAAATAAGAAAACACATAAGAAGACCTCTTGTTAGAGACTGTTCTTGGGTTAGATACTTGCACGTCTTTCTTACTTTGTTCTGCTCGGTATAATTAAGCTTTTACAACATTATGAGCTGGATTCTACATCTCAGTTGGTTTTCCTAACACAAATCTGAGGATCAGTTTTGTTTTGTTCAGTAACTGCACGAGTATTTCATATAAAATTGAACTCTTCCAGCAGGGGGGGTTGAGGTATTTACTGTACTCTGAAAATCTCCCATGACTTTGTTAGGCAACTTCCCCGGGAATCCAACAGGCCTACGTTCAAATTTATTCTCCTTGATTCAGGGCAGGTATCTGGTTCAAAATCAGTGGCCTGATCACGAGACTATGGGCTGTTCTGGCATAAATCAGGTTTACAGTGGGATTCTTACATAAATACCCATTGCATAATAGAGGGTGGTCCCTTCTTTTGAGATGTTTCTATATATCTAAAAATTATTAGGTGGTTTTGTGAATAGCTCTGAGGTGATAAAATTATTTCCTGAAAATTTACTGGGCACAAAATCTTTTCTATGTATTTGTATGTCAGTAGAATCTATGGACAAGAAGGCGGCTGCGTAGGTAGAAGGGAACGACAATATGAATGAGAAGTTTGAGTTGGGGTGTGAGGGCTGTAGGTGACTAATAAACGTGTGAGGCAAAAAGAGCTGTATATGGAAAAACGTCTTTGCGCATGGAAGGAGGCTGAATCTGAGCGTGTATGAACACTTCTGTGTAGATTAAGTATTAGCACAATATTTGTGTTGGGATCCAGTGTGCGATAACTGGACAACATTTGCCACGCAATTTGTTAAAGCCGTTTAATAATCTGCGTAGTAACTAATGCTGCGTGTATTCGTAATGCTTTGTAGCCCAGAATGATTTCTCCATTCTGTATCATATCAGACAAAGTAACTGACGTAACATTGAGAAAATGTAAAACTTGGGAAACTTGAAGTCCAAAGAGTTTTAACTCTCATGTGTTGTAAATTGTCAGGATGTTTGGTAGACTGTTTGCCTTGGTCAGGTGTGCTACAGTGTGTTTTTTCAGGAAAAATAAAAAAGGGAAAAGCTCTACACTTCACTTACAAGTGTTGTGATTCTTCCACGTTATAGTAATCACAAGAGTACTGTGCTGTTAACGCTTGGTTTAACATCCCCTGATACCAGCTAGGCAGTCAGCCTGCTTCGTGGATTTGGATAATTTACTGCCTTGTTAATAGAGTGGTTGGAGAATGTAAGTGCAGTACACGCCAGCCTCGTGAAAGACTGATGTTTGCAGTCTATTTGGTACATCACTGAATTTCTAAATTGTTGACAAATTATGTCTCTCTTCTTTCTCCCTTTCTAAGATACTACGCGTATCTTCAGCAAGCTCAAGCCTTTTACACGTTTCCGTTCCATCAGATGATGACTGCAGCGCCCAACATGGAAATCCTGGCTGAGCAGCCGACTCTAGAGGGCGTTCCAGAGCCAAACATTGCCCAGGAGCCTCCGAAAGGTAGTTTGGCCGTGCTAAGTCAGCTAAAACGTTAGTAGTCGAGCGAGGGGAAAAAAAATATTGGTCTTAAACTGCTTCTTTGGACCTATTGGATTTCCTTTGCCTGATGCCTTCTGAGGAAGTACTGATTAATTGTATTCTTTCAGTAACTTTTTGTACCAGACAATTAAAAAGATAAGAAGTAAACCAAGGTGACGGTATTCACATTGTTCAGTCTCACAAAAATTATCTTGTTGCAGGAAAAGCAGACTTTTGTTTCAATAGATAAACCTATAATTTTCATGGTTTTTAATATTATGTCAGAGAAGTTTCCTTTTTTCAGTATATGTTAAAAATATTTTTTTTTACTTCTGCAAGAGAAGGACAGTATAATACTGTTTATGTGAAATATTTTTGTTTTCATGGCGGTTTAGTGTGTTGTAGTAATCACAAATAGTTTATTGCTTATATACACTAAGGAGTGTTTTTTTTTAAAGAGGCTTATTTAAACAAATACAAACAGTGCTGGAAAGCCTCCTGTATGTGACACAAGTTTTGTAGTTTATGCACTTGTACGTTGCTTTTCTTTTCCCCAACTAGGATTTTATACGCTTAGGCTTTACACTAACCATGCCAAGAAAAGATCCCTTGTTCTGTTGCTCTTATGCTTGCTCTTTAGCACATAAAAAAGGCAGTGATGTCTGCCGTGCTTAAATTCTGATTCTATAGCGAATATTCACACACTGAGTTTCATCTTGCTTTTAATATTTAGATATAGATCGGAGCTCTCTATACCAAAGTAATCTATCAGCCAGTTCATGCAATGACATTGCTTGTTTAAGTGCATCCTTTGATAAGCTTTTTTTTTCTTTTTTTTTTCTTAGTTGTAATGCATGGCCAGATGAAATCATAGGAAGAAAATCTCCAGTTTAAAATAGTTGCAGCTGCTCAATTCATTCACATAATTATTCATGACAGTTAGGGTGCATCTCAAGTGCTATATAGTTAGGCTTCTTTTGCAGCTTTATTATTGGATAAGATGATGTCACCATGAGCACGCTGTTTGACTGCACTTACAAGTATTTTTGGACAACCGTAATCTTCTGTTATGAAGCTGTTCCCTAATATTTTTGCAAGAATTGGAAGTTGACTAAAGCCTTCAAAGGCAGAACATGAAGATTTACCAAATGTGTGTGAAATTCACGGGAGTGCATATGAAAGGCAAAGATGTGGAGTCCAGTTACATGCTGTGATGAAAATTAAAGTTTTTAGGATGACCCTCTGAAAGGCTGCCCTGGCATTGTTCGTCTTTCATGACAGTGTCTGGTTGGTGGGTACCTGATCATCATGAGAGTTAGGAGAACATTATCCTGCTTCATTTGAAGTACTCCGACTGCTCCGAGTTGGATGTATCTGTGGCATTTTGCCATCACATGAAGAACCTCCTAATTCTTCAAGGGGTAGGAGAGAAAAGCTGCTTATGTGCCTCACCAAGTCTGCACCCTTCTAGTCTCTTCTTCGTTGTAACTAGACTGTAGCTCGAGTACTGTTACTTACAGCTTTCCTAAGCAGATGCTCCATTGACGCGGTGGGAATTCCACATGACTTTTGTCCCCCTTTTTTGTTTGCACGCAGCTTTCTTACAAGAACAGCCTAAAAAATGTTTGTAGCCTTAGGGCAGTGCCCTGGTAGCCACTGTATTTATTTCTTATCTGAGGGAGAGCTTCATCTAGGAATTTTGAAAATAAGATGAAGTCTCAATTTTGAAGTAGTAGATTACTTTGTCACTTTGCTGATTGCTGCTAAGTATGTTTTCATATTTATGTTTTTATGTTTTTCAAGTTGTGTTCTGTACCTTGACATGATTAATAAACAAGGATAGAGAACAGTCTCTGGGTTGTCATGTCATGACCAGTACCTGTGCTAATTGAAACTCTAAGCTTTAAGGGCCCAAAGATGAGGAAGTTTCAAATGAGTGAGCTGAGCAGTGACTACTTTATGTTTGCATTTTGTAAACAAAAATTAGTGTTTGATGTCACTCATTCAAATGGAGATTCTGAAGGTCTCATACGTTACCTTGCTATATGATGCACTGGACAGTTTTTATTCTGTAAACAATAAATTGTGAGTAGCTTATGCAGTCTTTGTCTACGTCTTTGTGTTCCTGACAAGCTTGTATCTTACCCTGTAGGTAATTGTTGAGACCTATTGTTTTTGACGTGCTGTTCAGTTTCTTCAACATGTTATGTAATCTGTAACAATCAAGTTTCTTATTTAGAAGCTGAAGTGTGAAGAGTAGACTAGAACTTACTGTCGCATTCTTTGGAACCTAAGCTTTGATGTTTCGGCATAACCTCCATCTAAACAACATAACCTAGCCATGAGCTTATTCTTGGTTTGTATCCTAAGTCAGCATAGTTGCTTGTGAGTAGGGTGTGCGTCTGTGGTACGGAGACACCCAAACTAGCTCTATGTTGAGCCTGGAAAATGGAGGTTCATCTGATAATGGTTTAAATTAATGAATTTTGAAGGTAAATTTATCTTTGATTTCTTTTTGTATCCGTACATTTAGCACACTCTTTTTGAATGTCCATACTGCACTATTAGAAACGTACAAAAAGGGTATTTGCTGTGTGTTTCAGAAGTCAAAAAAGGAGGAAGGAAAAGAAAAGCCAAAGCAACTGAGCCAAAGCAACCCAAAAAGCCTGCTGCTAAAAAAGAAAAATCAGCCAAGTCAAAAGGCAAACAAGAAAAGATCACGGATACTTTTAAAGTCAAAAGAAAAGTGGACCGTTTTAATGGTGTGTCTGAAGCAGAACTTCTGACCAAGACTTTACCTGATATTTTAACCTTTGATCTGGACATTGTAATAGTAAGTAACTCACCGTTACAAGATTAGGTAGAAAAGCGAATAGTCTGTACTCACTGGTTATGATTTACATTCCTTCTGCTTACTTATCTATATTGCTTATATGGCAAGATCTTGCAAGATAAAGTATATAAACTGTTTCCTGTGTGTAGAGCTGCTTTGCATTTTCTGCTAAAAATCATAGTAACATAGTTCTAATTTCTGAGAAGTCAGGCTTATGTACAATACGTAGTCATGAGAGACCGTTACTTGACACTTTTATTTACTGGAACCGCTATACCAGTGGCTGTAAAACACACTGTGAGCTGCTCTTTTGACATTGCACAGCTAAATGAGACACTGCCATAAAATTGTCAATTTTTAAAAATAATGATGTAAGGTACAATTAACACAGGGGTTTTTTTATTGACAGCAACTTAAAGAGAATTGAATAAGCATCCTTACTGTAAATTAATTAAATTCCTGACTAGCAAGCCATGTTCTCATCTTTAAAATGGACTGGTATCTTTGTAGATTGGCATAAACCCTGGCTTGATGGCAGCTTACAAGGGACATCATTACCCTGGACCTGGGAACCATTTTTGTACGTTTTTATTTTCCTTTCTTCTTATAGAATTTGCAGAACTTTGTTAGAACTTGTGGCATTTTAATTAAACTGGTTTGGTTTGGGAGTTTTTGCTGCTCTTTTTTTTTTTTTTTTTTGGATGCAGAGAAGGATTTTGTTTTTAACCATCCAAGAGTGATTTAAATCCCATAACTACTTCTGTCAAGTACCTTACATAAAAAGACATAAAAGAGGAATAATCAGTGACTTTCAGTGCAGGTTTAGAATTGTCATGTAAACGCAGTATTATGAAATAACTTCTTGGTGTATTAGTATGCAACATAAGAAATAAAAATTAAATCTCTAGTACTTGAGTTATCAAGGGTAAGTCAATCGGCATCAGTTTCTGATAGAAAATAAAACTACACACATTTTCCCAGAAGTACATTTCAGCAGGCCCTCTTCTGTTTGCATTTATTGATTTTTTCCTAAACAAGCTTTCTAACTGATGAAAAAGAAAAACCCATTGTCCTTTCCCAGCAGGCATATGCATCTAGCATACCTGATTCTCCAGACATTTTTTCATAGGTATTTTTCCATTTTAACTAACATTTTTTGCAGCACTTTCTCATAAAGAAAGATCCTACACGAACTCTGTTGAAATGCTCTGAGTACTGGGAGCCATTCCGGCTGTGGTAGTTGGGAGCTCCACGTGGGCTAATTTGCAGCCCTGTGATACTCCAGCCAAAATGCTTCTGGTGTCCAGCAGAGTTATAAATCGGGCTTGGGTATTTCTCCAGTGTTGCGCAGACTACCCAGACCAATAGCTGCCTTTACCGAGAAGCAGACCAGATATGCATGCTCTGACAAATCTTCCCGAATCATTAGGGGCTAGCTGTGGTTAATTTGTGCTTAAGAGATTGGCAGTGCACATCACCCAAACTGTACTTTTATATGCTAAATCTGAATGTAAGATGTCAACAGGTTCTCTCAGAGAGGCCCAGTACAAGGAGAAGCGATGGCAAGGTTGTAAAAGAAATCTGATGCATTGTATTTGCCACATTCTTCCCACAAAATCCACATTCATTCCCTGCTTAAGTGAATCGCAAAATCTAAAGCTCTGTATTGAACTTAGAATAAAAGACTGGTTTCCATACACATGATCATGGTGAGGAATTCCTGTTGTTCACTAGGGATTTTCTATCCTCTTGCAGTAGATAAAGTAATTTTGGCTATTTTAAATTTTTCTGGATAGGGCAGTAGTCTTCCCAAATTAACTGATGCTCTGTTAATGTAGATTGTTCCGTTAGCATTCCAGTACTCTGATAGTCAAGGGAGGGGTTGGTTTTGTTTTAGTTTCCTTAGAAAAAAGGGAAACGCTTATCTTCCTGTTTCACAGGGAAGTGTCTGTTCATGTCTGGTCTAAGTAATGAACAGCTGAACCATATGGATGATCACACCTTGCCACATAAATATGGGATTGGATTTACAAACATGGTTGAAAGGACAACACCTGGAAGTAAAGACCTCTCCAGGTAGGATAACAAGGGGGAATATCGTGCTTGTTCACGAATTAATAGTTGTGATTATAATTTTGAGTACTTTCTCTTTTAGCAAAGAGTTTCGGGAAGGAGGGCGAATTCTGATGCAGAAGTTACAAAAGTACAAACCTCGTATAGCAGCTTTCAATGGAAAATGTGAGAACTTTGATTTTTAAATGAATTTGTTCTGTCAGTAGCTTTTTTTTGTCCACTTACCCTAATTTCTTTTCATTTTAGGTATTTATGAAATTTTTAGTAAAGAAGTTTTTGGAATAAAAGTTAAGAACTTGGAATTTGGACTGCAGCCACACAAGGTGCCTGATACAGAAACTGTAAGTACTGATACTGAGAAACAAAAACAAGGCACTCAATTTTGGTTATTTCAAAACTAACAGAGTCTCAGGACTTGCACACACTTACAATAACGTCAAAGTTTGCCCAAAGTACAAGGGATGTGAAAGGCTTTTTATTTAAATAAAGGGAAACAGTGCAATTTTCAGACACATCTTTAATGCAGTTCTTCAGACTTGCGGACTGTATTTGGGAAATTGGTGTATTATGGTTAGCAGGTTAGTGGACTATCTACAGTACGAATAAAGCATAGATGCTTTTATGATAATTGTCATATAATTTCATCTGATTCTCTGTGTCCAGTTCCCTGTATGTCTGTATTACTGAATTTTGATACCAAACATGACGATGGTGCTAGTTGTGCCACAGTGGGGGAGAAGGAACAGTAAGTCCGTCATTATGGTGTTATACACTGCAGCTACAGCATTGCTGGATCTGGGCATGGCCAAGTACTTCCATCAGACTCAGTCTTGCTAAGCTGCTTTGCAGCTTGAAACTAAAGTGGACACTTAAGATAAAACAAACAGTTTGATGCAGAGTGCATTAGTCATAGACATCTAGTGCTGGAAGGTATCTCAAGAGACCAGCCGTATATCATCACAAACAGGTTTGTTTAACCTGTTCTTATAAACAGGTTAAGGCAAAGACTGCCAGCACTACCTGCCAAGGTAGCTTATTCCAAAGCGTCATTACCTTGTCAGTTCAAAGTTTGAGTTGTTTTTATTTCTATCCCAAATTACCAATGCTGCAAGTTTAAGCTCATTTTAAGCTGTCCTCTAAAGGTGAAGTGTTGCCATCAGAGCCTGAAGAGCTGTTGGTGATAAAGTGCGTGCTTCTTAAGTAGCTCTTAAAAACTTCCACAGTAGCTGTATTTGTAAGAAAGATAAATAATCCTGTTTATTAGTACTTGTTCATAAATACTGCTTGGTAATAAAAGTATTGGATACAGTTCCTTTTTCCTGAACTAACTTTATGTCTTTAGTTAGGGCTGTTGGCAGAGATAGAGACTCTTAAGTTGCCTTCAGCCACGCTAACTCCAGAGTTTCAAACCCTGGCAAGTGTGATGCAGCCACGCTTGGCCAAGAAGCCAGGCTAATTAACCTATGATGCCTCCTTCACTGGTTTAGGGTGTTTGCATGCTGTCACGTACTCCTCTATGGACTTTCTGGCTCAGAGCTCCGATTGCTCAGGGAGCTCTGGAGTGTGCTCAACTCTCTGGCATATGCTTGTAAATTGTACTTCTTGTAACACATACTGGTACTGCTTCTTCTGCAGCACATAAACAACTGGTGAAAATCATCCTCGCTTCAGCAGCTGATAATTGACCCCTCTCTTCAGGGCAAGACATCTAGCTGGCCAAGAAAAATGAAAGGCTCCTTTTATCCTCTTCCACAAACCCTGTGGCATTAGTTGAAGTTTGTACAAAGGGTTAAAGCAGTGAGCTTAACTGTTAAGTTATTCTCAATGCACTAAATATTAACTCATAGTTCAGGGACCAGTAATACTATTTTCCTTGCTTTTTGTCTCAAGCTCTGCTACGTTATGCCATCATCCAGTGCAAGATGTGCTCAGTTTCCTCGTGCACAAGATAAAGTTCATTATTACATAAAGCTGAAAGACCTAAGGGATCAACTGAAGGGCATCGCACCAAACACAGAGGTGCAGGAGGTGCAGTACACATTTGACTTGCAACTTGCACAAGGTATAGTGGTTATTTTGTTAATGCTTCATTAAAATGTAGCGTACAACACGATTAGTGGTTTCCTAGGCAAAAAGAAATAAAGAATTTAAGTGGAGGAGGGAGATGTGCCATCTTCTGTGAACCATGTGGTGTAGAATTAGATTCCACTCTCTTTTAAGTACACTTTTAATTATCTAAGGGGAGCAGGAATTATCTTGTAGAATGTCTGGCTGTTTTTTCAAGTGTTCTCTGATAAAAATGCTCTTTGATCATTTTTATTCTGAATATTAATACTTGAGGTCTCTTTCTGCAGAGGATGCTAAAAAGATGGCTGTCAAAGAAGAAAAATACGATCCAGGTTATGAAGCAGCGTATGGAGGAGCTTACTGCGATCGTGCACCATATGAAAGCGAACAGTGCAATTTCTCTTCAAATGGAAATGGTAGAGTGCGGTGCTTGGGGCATTCAGTCTGTAAACCACTACTTAGGAACAAATACTTAGTGGTAGCAACTGCTTTTTAAAAACTGTATTTTATTATTTCTGTTTGTTTTAGCAGCAAGCAATCCACAGTACTGTGAGGGGTCGTCCTTTGGTGAAGTTCCTAATGGACAATGGATGACACAGTCCTTTGCAGACCAGATTCCAGAGTTCAACGCTGGTATGACACGGGAAGAAGAGGGAAGCAGCGTGTAAGAGTTGCTTCTTGGCTATGCACACATGCTGCAGTTTTAATGCAGTGATCAAGATTGGTACCTCGGTTCTCCAACTGAAGCATTTTAATAGTATTTTATCTCCCCTAGTTATTTTATTATAGTTCAAAGTAAATGTGTGGTAGGCTCTAATCAATGAACTAGATAATTTTAAGGAACTGTCCAAACTTTTTAAAAAAAGTTAGCCCTTTTTTGTATATGAGTTTTATATTTAATGTATACCATTTCTTGCAGTTTTTGACAAATTGCTTTCTCATTTGTGAAGATTTTTTGGGGGGCGTTAATTTTATTCCATAAATCATAATATAGTAGTAACAGCAGCAGTATACTTTCTACTGATGCCTCAATATTTGGATATCTCATAATCCTTTTATATCCAGGGGGGAAAATGGGAAATGTACCCTCATCTTACATGAAGTGGTGTTTTTAATCATGCACAGTTAAGCAAATTGTGCTTTTTAAGTCTGCCTTTTACCTTCTTAAAAAGTGCAGAAAGTCGTGTTCTGCAGCTGTTGAGTACTGAGTATTTTCTGGGTCGGAAGAGAAAGCCCTGTTTATTTAGTCATTGGACCATATTCAGGATTAAGGGAATGGAGACATCATCTCAAGTCACAACACTGGGGAGGAAAATTTGTATCGCACAGGACAGGGCCTAAATATTGTAGCTGAGCTGTCTTAGAGTAAGGTGTCCCTACCACTCCATCTCTTTCCCCTTTAAATTCCAATGTAAGGAACTGGAATTCCTTTTTAAAAAAAATCAAAACAACAACGGTGGTTCTTCAATTCTGTGGCATTTAAACGCTCGGTCATTTCTGTGTGATTAATCTCTTCACCTGACCTTTAGCAGGAGACAATCCCTTTGAACAGATTACTCTGCAGGGAACGGAATGACCACATTCCCTGTAAAAACTATGTACAGCTATGTTGTTTACGTCAGGTTCGATTAGCACAGGGTGAAAGAGGTTTGCAATTTAGCGGTTTTTAACATTCAATTATCTTCAATCTGTAGGACCATAGAGGGTGTTCTCCTTATTCCTCTTACAAGTAAAAAATACAAAATTCAATATAAGGGCAGCTGTTCCATGAATAAGAAGTCAGCTGTAGAAACTACAGCTCTCTTCTGAGGAACTTGCTCAAATGCTACGTGGTTTTGGCCAATATTAGTGACTGAGAAAGAAACAAGATTCCATGCAGATTCCATGCTTGTGCCTAACCATCATCTTCTTTCCCTCTTTTATCATGTGAAGAAGAGATGAAGTAAAAGCAATAAGTTGATCAAAACATTGAAGTTTTGATGATCTTATGACAGTAGGTGCTTTCAAGGTGCTACTTGAAAAACAGATACAAACAGTATCTCCGCAATCCACACTGGTCAGAGATTCCTGTACTGGTGTGTTTTATCCTTTCCTCACAGCCAGTGACAGTTGTCATGCATTGAGTGTAACTAGTTAAGAGTGTAGATTCTAATCCTGCTGTAACAGCTCTCACTGAGATCACACACTGTCAACCTGTTGTGAGGCAGGCGTGATGTTTACAGTTTTCTTCCCAAATTATGTGGCTTAATTCTGAGCGTCTTAAATCAAGGAGGTGTGCATTATGATTCTGATTGTGTTTATTAGCTTCAGCGTAAAGCTGTTCAGTATATTGTCAAAAAGGTATAGGATTTGTCTTGTCTGTTATTTAAAGTGTACTGTATCGTGTATTGCTGTTTACATGGACGTTTTCCTGCAGGTGCTCAAAGTATCTTGCATCAGGGATTTGTTACAGTTCCATTTTATTTTTCAACAAAATTAGAAGCACGTAATTAGCACTGCTGAGTATGTAGCACAGTAGGATATAACTACTGTAAGGCTATCCTGTTTGGTTGGAAGGGAAAGGTCTCGTCTTTAACGGAGTCACCTACTAGGGTATCTAGGTATAAAATACAGTTAAGTGTACAACGACCGTTTCACTAAATATTGCAATTCTATGTGTAGTCCCTCAGAACTGGTGCTCTTTTCAATACAGTAATACAAAACTTCTTAATCTGTCTTAAATCTATCAACGTTTCACAATAAAATCAGGAATTGTATCGCAGTGTCTTAGAATGTTTTTGCATCTTGCTTTTTGCATCTTGCTGGCAGGGGTCTAAATGCACTACAGGATATGTAATACACAGAAGCACTGCAAAACACGGTCACCATGCAACAGAATTCTACTCATTAAAATGCTGCGTTAAGTTTTCATTTCGGGCTATTTAATGTGGGCTAGACAACTAAAGACACCTTGTATGTAATACTGCAAGTATTTCCTGTGTAGATTTTTCTACCAGAGGACATTGGAGTCTTATTTATAAAGATCTTACATTAAGACACACTGTCTGCCACTGAATTTCACCTCTCTAAACATTTAATGAAAATACTTCGTTGTCAAATAAACTTGTTTCCTGACCTTAAATGAAAGTCAAGATGAGCTGAACTGTTTAACTGTCATTCTGGCCTCCCTCTCCAGCCGTAAGCACACAAAACTGATGGTCATTTATTCATATATTTAACAAATACTTAGTTTTCTAAAATCAGTTAATTATACAACGTGTTGCATCTCAAACTATTACATACCGCAGAACATAGCGTATGGATGCATTTAAGTGGTTTCAGCATCAGCTATCAGGACGAGTTAATTTGAACTTCCCTGAAGGGTCAGGAATAAACCAGTTTTCCCAGAGATCAGTGTGAACACTGGGATAGTCCCAAGGTTTGTATCTCCCATTCCAATGAAGTAGTTTAGCCTCTTGAAGAAAATGCTCTGAGTAACGGGTATCGGGACTCCAACCTGCAGGGATAGATTGAAAAAGAAAATAATTAATCCAGTTTTTAATAATGGAGGACACTATTGAGTGAGGTAAACTGAGTTATTTTCTTAAGAAGTCGGATCAGTATGGTTCACCTGAATAGACAACTAGTTGGATGACAGAGTAGCTTTTTTTCAGCTTCATGCCTCTAACGCTGCCATCAGCAAAAAATCTCAGCAAGTTTCTTCTCTCTTAACACTTTTAACATCTTGGCATAGCTGGGGTTAAAAAAAAATTCCTTTTACTATTCATTTAACTGTACCAGCTAAGCCATTATCTTTTTCCCAGGATAATTCACTGTTCTGAGGTGAAAGGTAACTACGTCCTGCAGAATGTTGAATACACAAATACACTTCTTCCTCTGTGCCTACTAGAAGAGCATCTGATTTTGTTCACTCTCTCGCTATATTCAGATCTTCCATATGTTCTTTCCATAGTTTATGACAATATAGGTCAGCTGGTCTTCAAACACATCATTTTGTCCTTTGTATTTGGGTTTTTTTTTTTTCCTTTTTTTATCCAATTTAATGACTATTAGGGTTTCAGGTTTTTTGCAAGGGTGCAACTATTTTGTTTGCTTGACCTGTTAAGATATTTGCGTAATGACACCTGTGGGGAACCCCCACATTCTGCCCTACCCTGAAGAAAACGGGACTAACCAGCGTTGGGGGAAGCAGGAATTACACAATGTGCATCTGAGTTATAAAGTAACGCATTGAGGTAAAGTAAGGTAAGGTCCTGTATTGGAACCTTACAAACCGCTCCTTTTATTTAGTTGCAACTGTGAACGGTGGGAAGTTAAAACTTACCAAGATGCCTTATGTGCCACATAGGATTAATAGCAGAATACTTTCCATGAAATACGATCAGCATTGGAGAGGTTGCTACGCCGCCCCCAAGGGTGCTGCTGTAGAGATTTTCCCTGCAAAAGGAAAAAAGAAAACATTCAAAACTTCAATCAAAGAATCTTTAGTACAAAAGGCAAATTAAAAATAAGTATTCTGGAAAAATTCAAAATCATTTTGTACAGACCAGTTTTTTGCATACTCCTTCCTAATGCTGTTAGTTGGTTGTATTTGCAACTCCAATTCCTATTGAGTAAATCGTTGCTACCAAACAAAATGGGAGTCAAACCCAACATGAAGCCAAATACTTCATATATACATATATATAGATATACACACACTTCATGTAGCCTACAAGGCTGGCAAAGTTTACAGTAGAAAAAAAGCTGTTAACATTAAGGAATCAAACATATTTTAGCCTGGTTTCTTAAGAAAACGTACATGTTTCTATGTGTTTCATTCCCTTTTTCTTCCCCTTTCGCCCCTCCCCCAGCTTTTAGACCCATAAATTAATTTCAGATTTTGCCAAAGTCTAGTTAGTATAAACTGACATCTGAAGAGTATCAATTTCCTATTAATTTTGTGATAAATCTATGGCTAGATGAAGCCGAATCGCTGTAAGGAGGGGCATCACGAGGTAGCAGCCAAACATCTGGCCACAGTGTGATTCAGGCCTGGACAACCAGTCGGCACATGGGCAAAGCCACCCCAGCTATGGGATACTGTGCCACCCGCCCACCCAATGGGGGCGAAGTACCGAGAAACGCTTAGAGGCCACAGAACAAAAAAAAAAAAAAAATCATAACCTTCTTCCAAAACTAGGTTTCAACTGCTAAGCAATTTATTTCACTGTCATTTCAAAATCCAGCTAAAAGGAATATGAATATGTTATGAAGGTATAAAATCAACTTCATAGATAAAATTTGCAGTAATATTAACAGATTTTTTTCAACCTCCTAAAAAGCACAGCAATAGCTTGTCAGGATATGTTGCATAAACAGAGTAAGAGAAAGACATTTGGCTTTTCATTCATTCACATGCTTATCATTTGTGTCTCTCCTTTGTTCATTTCTGAAACTGACAAGTAATGGATGTAGTCCAATCGCACAGGCTATTCAGTTTCAGTTTAGCCTTGCTAAATTTAAATTTAACCCTTTGCAGAGGAAAAAAGTAAATGTCAAGTTTGCAAATACTGGTTAACAGTGAACTAACAAAAGAATTAACAGTGATTGTTTCACTATGTCGTGACTTATGCATGGTCAATGCCAAAAAAATATCTTCCATGTCAAATTTTGTTCATCTATAAAAGAAGTGTTTTCTATTGGCATTTAAGAAATATGGTGTCCAAATACAGTTTGGCTGACATTACAATAGGAGAGAGACCCCACACAAACATTCCTCCTCCTCTAAGCCAGCCTCAGGAAGGGAAGATCATAAGTGACTTGATCCCAAGTGAGGTTGGTCACCCAAAACAAGAACCACGTGTTCTCAGTGTCTCTCAGGATTAAGTGTGGTTTGTGATTAAACATGAGACTAAAATTTCAGGTGGTCATTTCCTGGTACAAAATTCATCAGATTTAAGCAGATGGAAATTCTGGAACATGAGTTACTTCACTTGGTGAGATCTCAAAGAAAGACTGCTTGGCGTTAAAAAAACTCCTAAGAGCTTTTAAACAGAGAATAAAACTGTAAAATGAGTATTAAAAGAAAAGTGCAAAGCTAGATTTCCACACATACTCTACATTTCTTTGCATCCACTTTTCCAATTGCTTTGTAATCCGTTGATGTTTCCATTCAGTCATGTTAGCAACAATTACTCCAGGATTAAAGGAGCAGGTGCTGGGGCTGATGCCAAGATCTCTAATTGCTTGCTTTCTGTAGTCCAGGAATCCCATGTACGTGTTCTAAGAAATAAAAAAAAAAAAAAAAAAAAANAAAAAAAAAAAAAAAGTAGGTTTATCCCCTATGAATCTCTGTAAAGGTAAAAGTAAATGCATCTTTCTACCACTCACATGGAGACTAAATATGTGCTCCCAAAGCTGAGTTTCTAGAGATGGTTACCTGTCTTGATTTCTGTATGACACAAGGCTGAAAGGCAGGGTACTTCCAGCTACTGAATTACTTTTTCCACAGTATCATTCCATGTGAGTTTGATAAGGCTCTTCCCTCACCCCGTGTTTGTCTTTCTGTAGCTCAGTCTAAATGATGTAGCATTACGCTTGTACACCTCTAATGCTAGAGAGACTCACTGACAATTCTGGGAAACTCAGCTCAGGAATTAGCCTTTAAACCTGTTTTCCTGAGTTTTGTTCCCATTTTGACAACTACAAATCATAATATTCTGTCTTCATTATATTTTCCATTAAGTGCTCATGATCTGCTGATAGCAAAATACCAAACAATTTAGTAGAATCCAAAGAGCAATAGAGATTTAAATTACAGAAAACAACTCTGCATAACACCACGTCATTACAGAGTTACTACAAAAATTAGTTCTTAATTATGTGTAAAACTATTACAAAACTACTGCAAAAATAAAAATATAATTTTCACTTCAGGGAAAACATATAAAAACATATAAAATCATCTTACATTTGTGGGTAAATACATTCCTGATTAGAATTCCAAGATGGCATCTTACCTGCATCCCTACACTTCTAACCATTTCATGTGTAGAAGGCAGATCACAATCATCTGAAAAAGCTGCAGCATGTCCAGGAGCTAACTTAGTATCATAGAGTTCTTGGATGTCACCTGATTAAAGAAAGATCAAAAGCATTAGGAAATCTGCTCCACTGCTACAGAGTTGATAGGATAACTTCTGTTCTCATATGTTACTTACGAAACTACCAATTTTAGGGCATAGCCCAGATATTAACAAAGGCTGAATTTCGTAATATGGGACAATTTTCAACTTTGAGTCCTGTACTTGGATGTCTTAAGGTCTATCTTTAGATATTATCATCAATTTTCAACATGTCCATATTCTGGTCTGAATGTCCAAAATCAGCTATAGCAGAAGCCGATTACACCATTAAGAAGCCTGGTTACAAAGTTCTGCATTCATAGAGCTTGCCTTTGGGATAGGGAGGGCACAGGCAATTTTTCTGAGCCTCTTCAAGTCCCACAGAAGTGACACTTCAATCTCTTGTACAGATCAGTTTTTTCCTAGTGGTACTGCGTTTATACCTCCCAGTAAGATACCTGGATTCCCAGCACTGGCCAGTTGAAATGTGCCTGTCACACCTGACCATTCCCTGCTGGCTTCACAGACCACCCAACTCCTTCCTGGCAGAGGGAAATAACATAACGCATGGCATCTCACTCATCACCTTTCATCAGCAGGTACCCATGATGTGCCGGAACAGTTTCAGGGCAGGTGGGAAGCACAGCACTGCCACAGCAATTGAGTGAGTCTGCATCCAAACCCCCTAGAGCTACCAGCTTTGCTGCTGGCCATGGGCCGGTCACAGGAAAGATGAATTATCTTGGCAGGCCACATATGGCCCAGCAGCCTGAGGTGAGCTCATTAAAAGACTAGTAACTGAAAACATTCCCCGTACTGCAAACAGTGGAACTACTACTTCTGAAATAAGCAGAGATTATTTCTTTGTCTGAACTCATCATCTGGTTGGAAAACTTGGTTTAGGACTCATGTCCCCCAAGAAATACAATATGAATCTATAGGACACTTAATTGTTGAAGATCAACATGTCTGGCCAAGTTTTTTCTCCTGATTCTAAATAACTTCTGCTTTTCAAGAGAAAAGCAGAAAAATTTACAAAAAAAACCAAACCAAACCATTCTGGGCTGACAACCCAAATTCAGTATGTTTCATTCTTACTGCTTTCCAGAAAGCAACAACCAACAAATAAACGATCCCAAAGTTACACACAGAAAACCCCATTCACGCTTTATCCTGGAAGAAGCCTCATTCACTCCCGTTGCAGGACAATCTGACAGAGAGCACAGTCTCACATTACAGCTGAGACATGGGGAGCGGCTGCCAGAACAGGCTCCCTCCCTCCACTGCACTCTCACACGTCCATCCTTATTCCCCTCTTCTGGGCACTATGATTGCGTGGCCCAAGGGTGAGCAAGATAGGCTGGCTGAAGCAAAGGAAAAAAAAAAAGGTTGGTTTTTGTTGTTTTTTTTTTGTACCACTAGTCTTCTGCCAGGTCAATCAGCTGAATCAGCTTATTCTGCAGCTGCAGAACTGTAGATATGACACAAGTAACAAGAGCTGCCTGAGGACAGGAGAGGCCACTTCCGTCAGCAGCAGCCTACCATGAGCTGTAATGTGAAACTGCACCTTTATCCTGTTGCTCTAGAAACACGATCATCTGCCATAAGCTGACACCCCTAATGAAAGAGAAAGACCTACCTCCCCTCTTCTCCTAGCCACACTGCCTTGACTCCTACCAGGGAGCTAATTTAGGCTGAAAGTAACCACATTTCACAGAATGGTAGTCGTTGGAAGGGACCTTATGATATCATCTAGTCCAACCCCCCTGCTAAAGCTGGTTCATCTAGAGCAGGTTGCACAGGATTGCGTCCAGGCAGGTTTTGAATATCTCCAGAGAAGACAACTCTACAACCTCTCTAGGCAGCCTGTTCCAGTGCTCTGCCACCCTCAAAGTAAAGAAGTTTTTCCTCATGTTGAGATGGAATTTCCTGTGTTCCAGTTTGTGCCTGTTGTCCCTTATCCTATTGTTGGTCACCACTGAAAAGAGTCTGGCCCCATCCTCTTGACACCCGCCCTTTAGATATTTATAAGCATTGATGAGATCCCCTCTTAGTCTTCTCTTCTCCAGGCTGAACAGCCCCAGGTGTCTCAGCCTTTCCTCATCAGAGAGATGCTCCAGTCCCCTGATCATCTTCACACCCTCTGCTGGACTCTCTCCAGTAGTTCCTTGTCTGGTGAACGTCTGCAGAGGTGCAAGGAGAAGGGATGCAGGGCAAGTCGTGGGCTCAGCTTAAAGTGCTCATGAAACTGGAGTGTAAATGAAGACTTTAAGAATCTTTCAAAGAGTTAAATATTGCTGTTGCCCATTGATGACAGACAGAACAACAAAACCAAAAAGCAGAGACAACCACTGGAAACACACATGTTGAAGAAACTGTGACACGAAGTCTATTGCAAATTAAAATGAGATGGGCAGAGCAAATTAATCATATTTTATAAAGCAGCTAATAGTGGCCCTTTAAGTGCAGATGTTCTGAAATCTGCCACTAAAGAGACAAAACTATAAAAAGAGGCAGAGAAGCAGTGGAGAATAAAATTATACTTTTGTCATATGTAAATTCACTGATCTTAATGTTTTACAGCAAAGATTAATCTAGGCCAAAGGAAATTTTCATCGGAACATTTCTTTAACGTTTAAGCAGGACAGGTAAAATGCTTTTGTTGTCCCTGCATACTGGGCATGGTGTTGTGGTTTGGCCTGGGCTGGCCACTAAAACAAGTGACAGATGCTCTCCCCAACGGGGGACACTATGTTTCCTGTATATCTGGCAAGAAAGTAATAATAGTAATATCTGGAAGTAATATATCTGTAAAAGTAATATCTGGAAAATACTGTATGCCAGATACTGCAGTGGCACGCAAGATTTCCCTGCACTGTGTTTTCTACTTTCAATTTAATCTCTCTCTCTGATGCCAGTAAAATTACTGAAAAGAAAATTGGTTCTGTTTTACCTCAAATCAGGACACCTGGCTAGTATAGAGTTAATTTTCTTCGTAGGAGCTCATATGGTGTTGGGATTTAGATTTTTGACCAAAACGGTATTGATAGCACACTGATGTTCTAGCTTTTCCTGAACAGTGTTTGCACAGCATCAAGGCCTTCTCTGTTTCTCACTCTACCTTTCCAGTGACTAGACCAGGGGATGCGCAACAGGCTGGGAGGGGACACAACCGGGCAGATGACCCAAAATGACCAAAGAGATATTCCATACCACGTAATGTCATGCTCAGCAATAAAACGGGAAAGAGGGGGTTTAGAGGGGGTTAGCCAGCTTTTGCTTGGGAACTGGCTGGGCATCAGACTACCCACTGGAAGTGGTGAGTTGCCTTTACATCACTTGTTTTGTTTTCTTCTCTCTTCTTCCACTTATCCTTTACTTATTAAACAATTATTTGTTTGTTTGTTTTATCTTGCTTTTATTCTTTCTTTCCTCTTCCCCCATCCCAGTGGGAGTGGGGATGTGGAGGAAGTGAGCGAGCGGCTGTGTGGTGCTTAGCTGCCCACCAGGGTTAAACCACAACACTCTGATTAAAAAATGTTACAAAACAACAAGAAGACAATATGATAAACGAAGGCAGGACAACGCTCTACAGAAAAAAAAAATATACTGGGAAACAGAAGAGAAAAAAATAATAAATTAATCTTGAAAAAAATAATTGTTCCTCTAATTAGATTTCTTTGTATGAAAAAAAAAAACCCAAAAACAATTTCAGGATTTGAATGTCTTCTCACTGCTCCCATTTGTCTAGGAACTCTGAAATCTTTGATCATGGTTCTGCAAATTGCTATGGATTCTGAGCTGAAGATGCTCCAAATCATATTCTGAGTGTTTGGAATTTTAACACTCTTATTTGAGTAAATTCCTCTTGCTCTCAAGAACAGCAATTCTGGATAAGGAACTGGTAGCATTTATGGGAATTCAAATACTAGCAGGAAATGCATGTCACATACTTAATGATAAATATCGCAGCATCTAAGTGAAACCCATGATATCTTTCAGCAATTGACCAGATTCAATTAAAATGAAACACATGCATACAATTTTGATCAAAATCAACTTCTCAAAAGATATAGGAAGTTCTTCTTCAGACTTTCCTTTAAATAAACAAACAGATTATTTGTCATTTTCCTGAGTGCAACACTCGTTAGCAGCTGCCTCACTTTCCATTATATCTCATATTTCCAAACGACTGTAAAAGCTGTAATAACTTTGATTTTAATTCTGCTAGAAATGGCTTTTTGGATGACAACTTACCTTGAACAATGATATCATCATCCAAATATATTACCTTCTCATGTTTCTGGATAAGCAGAGGAAGATAAAATCGAACGAAGTTCAGCTATTAAACAGAAAAAAAAGGTAAAGACTAAATGGGAAAGCTGTTTAATGTAGTAGTCTCACGCTTCTGTCTCTATTAGCAATCAGTTTTAATTTCTCTCTTCATTGAGCACTAGCCAGCAATCATTTGCTTCCTCCCCCCAGCTTTACTAGTATCCTGAATCCATTATTATTATTTATCCCTATTTAATTTACTATAGCCCTAACCAAACAGCCCAAACCAGCTGCTTCTTCACAGAATCGTTTAGGTTGGAAGGAGCCTTTTGAGACCATCTTGTCCAACCCCTCTTCTCAAGCAGGGTCCACCCAAGCAGGCTGCCGGAGACCATGCCCAAATGGGTTTTGAATATGCCCACAGATGAATACTCAACAGTCTCTTTGGGCAACCTGCTCCAGTGTTTGACCACCCTCACTCTTCTGCTCAGAGGAAAATTCACATGTTTTAATTTGTGCCCATTGCCTCTTGTCCCTTTCTACACATTGGTAAGATCCTCCTGAGCCTTCTCTTCTCCAGGCTGAAGAGCCTCAGCTCTCTCAGCCTCTCCTCATATAAAAGATGCTCCAGTCCCTTAATCATCTTTGCAGCCCTGTGTTGGCCTCACCCCAGTAAGTCCTTATCTTTCTTGTACTGGGGAGCTCAGAACTAGACACAGTACTCCTGATGCAGTCTCACCAGTGCTGAGTAAAGAGGAAGGATCACATTCCTGGACCTGCTGGCAGTGCTCTTCCTAATGCATTTTTATAGCATACATCATAAAAAACACTTCAAATTTAATAGTGCCATCATTCCACTCTATAGAAATGGTTTGACTGGTGGCACAGACATGGGATTACAATTTCTACAATAGCAATGAAGAACACAGCAGAGGGAAAGGGGACTGAGAATGTAAGAACAACCATACTGATGAACAGAATTTTACCCAGCACCTGCCTTCGGAGTAGTCCTGAGCAGATGCTCAGTAAAAAATAAGAATAGAGAAAGCATACAGAAAAGTTGCTCCAAGTATTCTCCTAGCTTTCAGCTATTTTCGGCCCAAGGGATTTAGTGAACCAAATGTGATCTGTCTAAATATAAACTTCAGTCCTCACTGAATCCCTGTAAATTTACACTCACAAGACCTTTCAGTGAGGAATTCTAGAGGTTTAGTACTCGTTGTATGAAAAACATCTAACATTTCTTGTTTGTTCTGACTGTGACTCCTACTAATTTAATCTAATGGCCATTAGTTCTTGCATTGGAAGAGACAGTGAGCAACCATCCTCCATCCAGTCCTCCACACCACTTAGTTCTGTAGACCTCTACTATTTTCACACTAGAAGCTACATTTCCAGGTTTTAACCCACTGATTCCTTGCATGAAATCTTTTCCATATATTAGAAATGTCAAAGGCTTAGAGAAGGGCAGCAAGAATAAACATTCTGAACAGATCTGAACATCTTCTGGTGGTGCTACATCTTTTTTCAGATAAGGGGACAAAGACTGCACATAATATTTAGGATGAGGGAAAACTATGGATTTGTATTGTCAGATAATGATGTTCTCTCTTTTGATCCTTACTCCTTTCCTAATTATTTCTAGCATCTGATTTGCCTTTTCTGACAGCTAGTAATATTTAGATTAGTCATTAGCCTCTGAATTAACCCTGGACATGAGCAGAATGCAGCCAACTCAGCATCATGGAGGCACAAAGAACGCTATTACATCTTCACCTAATAAACACTGAATATATTCTTAAAGATATGACACATTCAAATTACCAAGTTTATGCCACCAAATAATGAGGTCCCAGCGAGACAAATTGCAAGGAGCTTCTTGTAATACACTTTTCCTTCTTGAGTGAAGCTATAGTGTTTGGACCTGATGTGGCTTCTCTGGCTTTACAACCCCCCTGTGTAACCAAACAGAGATCTAGGACATTTTAAAGCATATAATAAACATTAAAACCCCTGAAAAATTGTTATGTGGTGTTAATTTACTCACAGGCTGCAGTAGCTCAGGACGCGATGCATCTTGTCTGATTTTTCCTTTTAGTACCATAGGGTTGAATTCCACAACCTTAAATTTTATTTCTTTCAGTTTAGAATTTTCAATCCATTTTCTGTGATAAAAAAGAAGCGATAAAAGAAATATTGAGTGTGTGACAAGTACCTCCAGTATTAAATTCACAGACTCATGGGAGAATAAGAGACCTTGAAAGCTCACTCAATATATTCTATCCCAAGACAAAATCACTTATGTCTACAGCTATTCCATACAGACATTTAAGCTGTTCTTAAAAAAAAAAAAAAACACAAACAAAACAAAAAACAACACCCAAAAACTTCAACCAACTGCCAAAAACAGAGACTCCACATGTTGCCCAAACAACCCATCTTTCACCATCGCTAGCATTAAATGCTATTTTTCTAGGCTTTCTTACTGCATTTAAAGACCATTTTTTCTTACCCTATCTACTGTGCTTTTAAAGCAGAGGTTAGTTTTCACCCTTTTACAGTTTTACATCCTTCAAGGTGACTGCCACATCACCTCCTAACTACATTTTCTTTAGACTAAACTACTGCCACATCACCTCTAACTACGTTTTCTTTAGACTAAACTAATTTTTTTCATTATTTTGTCAGATTTTTTGACACCATTGCTTATTTTCTTCTCTGACCTCTCTTCTAAATACTTCCTGAAGGCACCTAGAACGAAACACCACACTTTTTCTAATGTCTTAATAATGTCTGCAAGATCAGAAAAAGTTTCCTCACATCTCCTGTCGTCATATATGTCAACATGTACATCCACTATGATGCATGCCTTTTTTTTTTTTTTTTTTTTTTTTTTTTTTTTAATCAGTGTGGTCAGTTTTCAGTCATAATTCTGTAGTTTTCCAAATGAGGGCTACCAAACTCCTGCTTCACCCTGAACCAATAAAATCATCTATCCCCACCTACATTACCTTGTCATTGCTTCTACTGAATTTCATCACATTTTACAGTTCATTTTTTCAATTCATCGCGATTAGTTTGTTCTCAGCTCTTGTCCTCAAGATATCTGCTGTCTCTTTTCCAGCTTCATGCCAACTGCAGGTTCATAAAGAACATTCTCTAATCTATTATCTAGGTTACTGATGAACTGGATGAGAAAACCTCCCCGTGGAACACCACTCATTACATCTTTTCACTTTGACACAAATTGAGGTTACACAGGCTACAGAAGTGCAGTAGCCAGAGGTGAGAACTGCTAAGAAATCTGCTTTAATTTTGATTCACACCTTCCTCCTCGTTTAGACAATGTTTGCAAATTTTAACACCCAAACATGCTTTCATTACAAGCTTCTTTGGGCCTCTATTTATAACCTTTAATACACCCTCTTCGCTGAAATTAGCTCTAAACAGCAAGTTTTTCTGCTCTGAAGCTTAAGACACAGCGACAGATGAGAGGTAAGTGCAGTGTCACAAAGTGGGATTGTGACAAGTAAGCATGTATATACTTACTTTACTACAGATCCTTCTGCAGCCAATCTACAAAGGGCAGAGAGCACAGGTGTGTGCTCTGGCTATTTCCCACCCCTTTACACTAGTCAGTGCCTTGCATGGGGCAAAATGCTCCTTTTTCCTACACATAGAGAATCCTGGGAATTGCTACCAATAGCACTACTTAAATAAAAGGGAGAAGCATTTCCCTGAAAAGTCCTCCAAAGGCTATGCCCATGCTAAGAAGAGCAACAACCTGGTCCTAACTACAGCATGAAACAAAGTAAGGCTGGTACATACCGAATATGTGGGATGGTAGTCTTCAGCCCAACTATGTAGAACAAAACATTGGCCTCTGTATTGCTGTAGATGCTACTGATTGCTGCTACAGTTGCACCCATTCTGCCCGCAGCAGCACAGATTACAACTGGGATTTCTTCTTCCATTTCCTCAGGACTCTCCAAATCAACTACAAGAAACAAAACTAGGCATTATAATAGAAAATTAAGAATATTTTAGTACCAGATCTGGGTCACAGGAATGAGTATGCAGTTCCATAAGCAGTGGAATCATATCACAATCACGCCATTTCCTTACCACATCCTATACACATCCACATCTGGCAAGGCACACAGCATGAGCTGTCGCTAATCCAGAACTACATGCAAGTTCACTGGACTGTTGGATGCCTCCAAACAGAATATATAGCAGAGCTCTCAGCATCTTCTACTCAGCAGGGGCACAAGTCAGCCTGTCCTCCACATAGCTGCTTATTCACATGAAACCTAAAGAAGTTTGAATACCTTTGAGACTTCTACTTCTCAGTTATATTAAGCACAAATTGAACAATAGGCTCCAAAATTATCAAAGGAAGGGGGTAAGTGGAAGAGCTGGTGCAATTGCATGAGCTTCACTTCTTTGGGAAGCAGGCTGGAAAGGAAGAGTGCAAAATTTAGTACCATCAGGAAGTAAATGATAAAAGGAAAAAAAATCTAAACAATACTGAATCAGTTCACGTTACTGCTAAGGAGGATTTTTACCCCTAGCACTGATTAATTTACAGAACTTATATGGATATATTTATACTGGTTAAAACATAACCATGAAACTCACAAGAGCTCTAACAAAAATATACTGAAAAAAAATGGTTTATACCAAGACAGAGTTTGTTTATCTTGGGAACAGCGAATAAGCTATTAGTATAAACATTTCATACCAGTCCAACCATATCAACCCTAGTGGGTTTCTGTCACTATAAAAAAATCCAGCAAAAACTTCTGCTGTAAATTATGTCAAGATTTGATGATCTGTCTGAAACGAATAGGTAGGCCAAGAGCATTCCCAAAAGGGCAAGTCGTGACTAAAGTTTATTATCACTTGACAACTCCAGTTCAGCACAAATAAGAATATAGTCCAGCTTCAATCTACATCAGTGACATCTGGATAAAAATTTGAATTAGAATGACAATTCTTAGCCATTACTATCAATCTCCCACTATTTTATTCAAGTAATTCAGAAGCAAAAAATTCCACATCCCAGACCATATGCAACATCTCCTGCAGGGCAAACAGGATTTAGTAAGACAAAATGCACTATTCAAATCAAGAGATAAGGAATATAAACCAAGAACATACATGAAATAGAAGTACAAGTCATTTACCTGTTTCATTCTTTAATGCAGATGGCACTTGGTGAACTTTGTTATACAGAATGGCGCACACAGTTAAGACAAGAAGTAACAGTAAGATCTGGTTAACTGAAAAAAAAAAGAGAGAATTTGTTAACAATCAGTATAACAGCTAATTCCCAAGTATCATTTCTTAAAAAAAATACAATTTGCAACCAGTACATGTCATAACCTGTATTTGCTGTGCTTATCAAATTCTCCTTTCTCTTGTTATTTGACCAAGCTAAAAAATTTGTTAAAAACTTAATAGTATCTCTCCCCCGTTACAGTAATTTCCACCTACCTGATTTTCATGGATAATTTGCTCACGAAATAGTTAAGCTCCCAATATGTATGGATTATCCATCATAGGGAATTCACGTGTTTCTGAATTTTACCAGGAGCCTAGAATGTTCTTTTCTTGGGTAGTTTGTTGTGTGTTTATCATCATAGGACTTCACAAGTTAATTGTTTTTACCTAGCACTTTCCTTCTCTCACGCTTCCCTGATGAAACTTCAAACACAGGATATTTTTTTAATTATTATTTCAATGTTCAGATCTTCAAGGTGTATTTGAGCAAAACTCCAAACGTACTAGGAAAACAAACCCAGCATGCTACTGAAACCAGAAATGTTCCAAAATATTTGAAAATATATAAATATTTTGACACAATTACTTTAATTAGTAAAACCAAAACAAAGCATGCAACAGCAAAGCCTTTACTGTATATTGTGATTTGCAGTTCCTACCAGACTGTCTTGTACAAGCTTAAGTTACTCAACCTAAACCAACCAGGAGCAGCTACCAGGACAGTTCACTGAGTACTACATAGCAGTGACTTTGATGATTGGAGTTCTTTGTATCAGACTACTTTGTTACTTTTGCACCACCATAATAGGTATTTAAGGTGCACAAAAGAGCAAAGGGAACAAAGCTTTGAACTATTTCAATCAAAAGGGCCAACTGGCCAAAACTGGGCATGAGAATAAATTGAAATTGGTAAACATACTTCACCAAACCTGCGCTAATTCAAACCAGCAGAGGAAATAGACCATTGACGTCAGAGAAATTTTGGGTGCCTAATTGAAGGCACACACCAGTCCATTTTCAGTCACTGACCCTGACAGCTGATAAGAACCCCAAATTTCTTGGGGGCACACCTCAATTGCGAGTATGAAGAGCACTAATGTGCAGAGTTCTGTAAAAAATCCAGGTTCAGTGCTCTAGGCACAACTCTCACGAAAGCAGCAGCTACCTGCACTCTTAGTGGGAAATTCCAGACCCCCTAGTGTCATGCAGTAAAGTAGTAAGTAATTTTAAATTATTTGGATTTATGGCCATACTTATCTGACTTAGTAAACAGGAAAATGCTTATTCGTATACTTAAGCATAATTTAGCAAAACTAAAACTATAAATTTGCATGTAACTGTGACAACAGTTGCAGCAGAAATGACATTTGACATTTCTGTCCTCTTTTAAAAATATATGTTTCAAATATTTTTAATGTCTCTTACTTTTCTTTAAAAGAGCCATGTGTCCTGTTGGATGAGAACTGTGATCTGTGGTAAAATAAAAATAAAAAAATAATTTAAAAAAAAAAAGGACAGAGAAAAATCATTAATGCCAGCAGTGAATACTAGTTAGTTATTTCAGGGACAAGGTTTTGCATCATCAAATTTTACTGTTGACCTGGTAAAAGTAAAACTGAACTCTATCTTTGTAAATAACTTCTGGGGGACAAATAACTAATATTCTGGGATAGAACTCTTACATATTTTAATTTAAGCTACTAATGGTTTGAACGGCATTTTAATAAATTCTATCCAATCACCTATATCAGTAATAACTAAGATTTTTTTAACACATTTTAAAGTAATGTGCAAATAAGTATTAAAACACTCACTGATGCAATTTGTAAATACATTTACATTTATCTCTCATCTCATCGAAACCATAATAACAATCACAAATAGTAATCTCTTGCTGGAGTATGCTCCCAAACACATGGGAATCTTATAATGAAGCAGTGTCTCAGATGCTCAGAAAAGTTCAGAATGATAGTGAAAATACTTCCTAACAGCAGTGTCCTTCCACTAACAGTAACAGGGAAGTTTGTGCAATGTGGCTTGCATTTAGGCACATTATTTCTGATGCTGAAGAAAATGAGGTAGCATTCCCTAAAATTGTACTTCTAAACCAGACGCAAGAATGGACATGACTTTATGTCTGAGAAGATAGAACATAATCCCTAAAATGCAGAATTATGGGAAATACAACATTCACTTGAATTCTGGACCCAAACCTACTCTTTATGGAAAAAAAACCAACACCCCAAACAACAAAAACAACAGTAAAAGACAGCACCAGAAGTTGGGGCGGGTGTGTGGTGTGTGTGCAGCTAACCTTTACACTATGGTAGCTGTATATAGGACAGAAACGAAGTTTTCCTGTTTCCATACATACAGATATGGACACATTACAGCATAGATAAGGATATATGATGGTTTCTATGCACACATAAAAATGAAGATTATTCTGACTCCTTGAGAAGACAGACAGAACAGCAAGAATTCTTGAAACCTGAGTCACAAAACTGACTGCCTCTCATTGGTTAATGCTCAAGTTCAGGCGGCATCCTAAATCAGTCTCTACTTCGACCAACAAGTTAAATGACAACAAAAATATTTTAAAAGTAAAGATGTGGCTTTGTTTACAAACCACTTGTATTCATGTATATTTAGGTCCCAAAGAATGACTAAATCATACTGAGAGAGGGTATTTCTGAAAGTCCTTTTGCATTTGCAGTACTTATCTACATTCCAGCAGTCCACTCTCTTCATGTGGCATTAATTTACACAGAGAGGAAATCAAGCTTATCGGTCAAAAAAAAAACACTGCTGAGAAAGCCCTTCTCTCACGCATTACACACAAGTATTGTCTTCTTAGCCACTTAAAAAATGTATTCATTTAGGTAAGCCAAGAGACAAAAGAACCCCCTACGCTCTTGAAGTAACTTTCTAACCCCACTTTAGCTAATCACAATCTTCCCCTGATTTCCATAGAGCTGAATGCTATCTTTTAATTAACATTTGTAATGCTAGTCACAAACAATACTAATGATCACTGCAAGATGAAAGTTGGACAGACACAGCTTTATGATATCTTCAGAAGTTATTAAATCAACATAAACTGAAGCATGTTTTAAACTTTAAAATCCAAACTCAGACAGACTCTCATACAAGTTTGAGTTCCAAAACTACAGCATTCCTAAGCCTCAGAAACTCAAACTGATTACCCACTGATTTTTAAGGAAAAAGAGGAATACTTGTTCTCCTGCAAATATTAATTTTCCCTGACTGCAGACATTAGTTCCTGGAACCTGGCAGTCCCTAACTCAGTTGCCAAATCCTGGAACAAAATGAGGGGCTACAGAAGGGAAAGCTCAGAAACAGTGACATTACTGCTCAGATATTTCCTGCTTAATTAGTCTTTTTACCTCTTCAAAGCAGCACAGTATTCGGGACTCCTCTCTCCTGAAGAGCTGTAGAGCTATTTACTTGGATCCTAGATAGCCCACAGCTGTAAGCACTCTTGCCAAAGCTTCCTTGACCATCATCTTCCTTTGAAGTCCCCCACGCAAGGGCCTTACAGGGCACAGTAACAGTTTTAAGATTCAATTCCTTTTTCAAACTCTTCAAAGTTTACTTTGGAGTTGTGCTGGTTTTCTTTCCTTTCTCTGCTGCTGAGGAATAGCACTGAGTCCAGACGCCGCACTGAAGGAATGAGAGCCCATAAACCACTTCCAGATGTGCAGAACGATGATGCAGCCCCAGATCTGGCAAACTTGCCTCAGAGCTTCAGCTAGCAGATTGCAAACAAACCCCATAAGACAAAAAGTCTTAAGGGGGTGGGGGAAAGAGAAGGAAACAAACCCTTCCAGAAGTTACTTCAATAGTCTAGGTGCAGGTTAGGTTTGTAGTCATTATTTACAGTAAATGTGAACAGACAACTAGTGTGCAAGAGCCAAATAACATCATGCCAAAGTTGAACTGAAAGCCAAAGTTTTCCCTGTGTCCATTTGCAGAGTTCTTCTGAGTCGAAAGCTAAGGGAAACTTGCAAAATCCAACTGTGAACATGCATTTTGACTTAAATCATGTAATTTACGAATCTTTGAGCAGTTAAGAGAATCTGAATCCACGAATTTGTTTTGGATTTAAAGGGACCTTACCTCAAGGTAACTAGCACATGTTGATACCCTGCCTCCTAAGCTAATGCTTTTGCAGTTTTATTTCTATGTCACTTCTTTTATTCAAATTCTCACCCCCACTTCTAGGAGCCTCCCTTCTATATGATGAAACACTGTTTTGTTATGAGACTTTCATGAGTATTGAAAGGAATACTAATAATGATAATCTTCAATTCTAAACTATTTTCCGTATCTTTGGCATGAGGCAGTGCAAAATTTATGAGGGGTAATCAGTAAAGGTTTTAAAAAACATAAATTGTTTTGAGTGAAATTATTGCTCTATTTGCAGGAACTAAAAATGTGGGGTTTCAACTGTATGTCTCAAACATGACAGAACTGTCTTATCTGCGTCTGATTTTGTCCAGAAATCCATCTCTTGCAGAGCTGCTTGAAGGAAGAATAAATGAAGAGCTATACATACAGTTATGTGCTTCATGTAGATGGCCACAACTATCACTACTTTTTCTGTACTACAGTATTTTTTTAAGTTGTATTAAGCTCATGTTCATTAAAATCCACCCGTGTTTTGTTCATCTCCCTTCCGTTTCTACATGCATCCTGAACAGCTCTAAGATGCACACAGCTGTCTGAGCCTGCAGCATCGGGACCATCTGCTTCACCTGGCAGCAACCCATGGATTACTGGCAACCCAGCAGCACCTTCTCTGGATTTCTTTCAGCCTCACGTTATTTATATTCTCACTTAACACCCCCCTCACACAGGAAAGAGAGCAGTTTCTGTCCTGCAGGAGATCTTTGGGTTTACTCAGATCATCCGCTGTTAACTGTAGAACTGAAACCTCGGTTTCTAATCTCAACCTCCAGTGTTTAAACAGCAACTCATTTCTTTCAAAGATGCGTACCTCCCAGGCTGCGTACCCCGCCTACCCCTAGCAAATTATTAAAA
>VYZM01017408.1:302813-334916 GCA_013398915.1 Dromas ardeola | reverse complement strand
GGGGGTTGGTTAGAGATGTAGTCTCACATTGCATCTTAGATCAGCTGTTTCGAGGTGAGCTAGTGCCTCAGAACCTTTTTGTAAATTATGATTTAATTACAAAAGTATTAGAGAGATTTTCAGTTTCCATTAAACTCACTAATCTCAGTTTATTGCTACCCACTTTATATTTTTTTAGGCTAATTGTGTTTAGAATATTTTAAAAATTAACACAAATATTGCTTTATTTTCAGACGGAAAGTGCAGATGTACCAGACTACAGATTACTTAAGAAACAGGAGCTTTTTCCAGGCACAGTTTACAGGTTCAGAGTTGCCGCAATAAACGGCTGTGGTGTGGGGCCTTTCAGTAAAATCAGTGAATTCAAGACTTGCATTCCGGGTTTTCCTGGAGCTCCTTCAACAGTCAAAATCACTAAGGTGAGAAATATAGGTAATTCTAGTTCTGATGTATAAAATTCAGGTCACAGGCTTAATCTTGGAACTCTTGGTTTTAGTTGGTTTGTTGTTGGTTGGTTGTTGTTTTTTTGTTTTGTTTTTTTTTTTTAAGTAAAAATTGTCATATAAAATAGTGTCAAATGCTTACTTGGATAGTTCTGCTTAATGAAATATTCTTTAAGAAATTTGCTATAAAGAATTATTTTAAGACTTAATGATCATGTTGCCAGATACACACTTACTCAATCATCTGATAGTTTCCCCACGATTTTTTCTTTCTGTGTGCTTATATCTATAGGGGTTTACCATGCTTTTTTTTTTTAAAAAAAAAGTCAAAAGACACATCCTCACCTCCAAAGAGTGATGATGTTAGGTTAGAATTTTCAGATGATCTTTAGAGGTGGTTTTGTATTTTTATATTTTTTATGTATATATTTATACATATATATTCAGGCATCTAATGGTTACCTACACGCTATCACATTTTCTCCCTTTTTCTTCAGAGTGTAGACTGTATTCATCTTTCTTGGGAGCCTCCTGCTTCACCTTCTGGAAATATTTTAGAATATTCTGCCTACTTAGCAATCCGTTCCACACAATTACAGGAAAATCCAAGTCAGCTTGTATTTATGAGAATATACTGTGGTCTTAAAACGTCGTGTATAGTGACTGCTGCCCAGCTTGCAAATGCTCATGTTGATTACACTTCCCGACCTGCTATAGTGTTCAGAATTTCTGCAAAGAATGAGAGAGGATACGGACCAGCCACGCAAGTTCGATGGCTTCAAGGTAAAGTCAGTGTCAGACGCAGCATTTAAATGGGCTGTAGCTGTGGCGGAGAAAGTGGCGTATTGTGTCTCTAGAACCAACACTTCTCTCAACAGTGCAGGTGAAGTTCTTGAAATGTTTTGTTCTTTACAGAAGTTTTAAGAAAACTTAGTTGATGAATTTAGCATAACGTTTTAAAAAAAGTATTTTCTGTGATAAGCAAGTACTGAAATGTTGGTTATTGAGTTTTACCCAGCCCCTCAAATAATAAGAGCCCAGTAAGCTGCTGACTTCCCTGGGCTTCACTTCAGCTCAAAGGCTTCTCATTCTAATAAGAAGTAATGCAGTTACATGCATGGGTGTAATCAGGGGTTTTTTTTTCAATCTTTTCCCCCACTTTATTCGAAAAATTTTTCATAAGGTGCATTTTTGTGATGCATACACACTTTAAAGTCTGTGTTAAAGCCAGAAGAAGTTTTGTCATCTTGTCCCTGCGCTTGAATTTGTACAGGTTCACAATGGGTTGTGGATGGGAATGGATCCACTGAAAATAAAGATTAGTTTTTTAGTCTGATCAGTTCTGGCTCACCTTTTAAGTAAGCCAATCCGGGGGCTCAAAACAAGAATTTTTGCTGGCTTCCCTTCTCATCCTGCTCCTTCCCCTTCCTGGCTTAGCGTTCCGCTAGTTAGGAGCTGGCTTTGCCCAGCAAGAGGTTCTGTGAGCGTGGAGGAAGGTTAAGAAGGGCAGAGCAAGGGGAGCGCGCCCACCCCCTTGGGGAGCAACGAACTGTTGTATGGGTTTAGCTGACCTCTCCTTTCTGTGGGCTTTGAGCCACAGGGTGTGATCTGAAAGCCAACTGTTGATACACCACTACTTGTTTCCTTAACATCCATTTTCCTTCGGTGGAGAGCAACAATGAAGAAGTTGTCTTCCGTAATGTTTAGTATTCCAATGCTGTTTTAACCCTTTAATTGGCAAGGGGTTTGACCATGATCCATATCCCAGAACTCTGAAACAGTAGTTGTTTGTAAGTGTTTGACCATATCCAGGATGTGAAATTATGAAATGTTTAACAATGTCTCCTTCTTTTTTGCAGATGTGAAAACATCAAGCTCAAAATAGAAACAACGTAATAAATCTCAAGTCTCGAATGTAGTGTTTAATGTAACTCTTGTACTATTTGTAAATGCTACAAATATTTTATTTTTGCATTGTTTTTATCTTAAAAGATATATAACCTTTTTTACGTTTGGAACATCAGCGTTATACAGCCTTGCTCAGGTATGAGTACCATATAGGAACTATATTGAGTGGTGGGATGGAGGACCATACTCTATCCAGTAGCTCTTTTTGGTAGTGATAGTTAAAATTTCAAAAATAAGCAGTTTCCAATTAAAAATAAATAAATACAAAATTGGCACGTGCAGTAGTATTTGAGTTAGAGTCCCCATGATTGCTACAGATCTTGCATAGACAATTCATGAGATTTGGTATATAAGCAAATTCTGTTTGGTTTCAGTTCTTTATACCACATTCTTCATGTGGTGCCTGAGTACGAGGCAAAAATTTCCAGTTATTATATAGTAACTTAAAATGTATAAATATTTTAATATATACTTTTTTTGTAAAGAAATGATTTTTCTACTATTTGTAACAAATATCTTAATCTTGAAAGATATCCCCTGAAGATTTAAAAGGAAAAAGATAAACTTAGTAATTTCTCTTATTACAAAAAAGTAAATTCATTGTAAATGCACTACTAATATTTAGAATCATCCTTTTGTAGTTGTACAAATCTTAAACTTGTAAATACCAATGTTTACAAGAGACCTTTCTGGTCTTGTATTAAAACTTCCATGAGATTCATTCTCCTTTTTTTTTTTTTTTTTTAAATCCATATGCTTTGCTTTTAGCATATGCTTGCTTTTTGCACTAATAATAACTTACCTCATTCCTGTGTTTGTAATCACTTTTGTTGCTTCCATAATGTTTCTGTAAAACTTCAATCTGAAAATTTTAACCAAAGTTTAGAATACATGGTAAGCAGTTTTGCACATATTATATGGCAACTTTCGAGATATTTATTCCAGTTAATCTTCTTAAGTGCTTGTTTGCTTTACCAGTATATCCTACCAATCAAGTTCAGTATCTCCCTTTTACTATGCATTGTTTTACATTAACTAGCTAGCTGATAAATTCAACAAGCATTACTTCTAGGAATAGGTTGATCCATTCCTGTGCTAAAAAAAAATAAAAATGTTCACAGTAGTGAAATAAAGGTAAACGTTTTAAATGCTATTTATGTATCTATATATAAACCTATGTTTACCAAAGTGTAGAGGAAAATGGCTGAGTTGGACAAGGTCACTAGGTGAATAGATTGAGGCACCTAAATAAGATTTATTTTAAAATAAAATCTAAATTATTTACTGTGCAATGAAGTTTATACTTTGCACTTTAATTTTGCCCCAAATGCCAAAAGACTGTACATCAAGGTAGAATTTCTTGCCTCTGCCAGTTAAATTTGTCTTAAGATCGTTTGTAAATATATAAACTGAAATAAATGATGTGCCTGGTTTGGTGGGAGAAGTATCATTAAAATATTAGAGATTTAACAGCTCAAGTATCCCAGAGCAGATTTTATAGCCAAGTTTTAGCTACCCTGAAAATCAGGGTTGTAACGGAAGTGCTGATACAGCCTTAATTATCGCAACGCATCACATGCTATAATAGCATATAAAAGTGCTGGGGACCATAAATCGCTATAATAGTGTTAATTGTGGCACAGGAGTAATAACGCTTGGTTTTACTCCAGAGAAAAAAATCTTGTGTTTATGACAACAACAGATATCCCAGATTCACTTTAAACAGTGTTTGTAGTATGAATGTATAGGGCTTTTCCTGAAGTTAACTGGCTTTAAAATATTTGTGTTTTAATGGTCCATTTTATCAGGTCTGATCTCACTACCAATACTGTCTGATAACTAAAGTACCGTACACATGAACTGTTAACTAGAAGACTAGAACTTGGTTTTTCTTATTAGTACTGTGAAAGAAGCCTTTAGAGAAAACACTTGTGGCTTTGATTTTGTTGGTTGATAGCTGTGCTTGTAGAGTTGTTATTTAAGAATAAAATCCGTTGGGTATGTCTGGGTGGAGTTTTTTTTGCACTTGGTTTCACATGCTTTGCACAATTTCTTTTTTCAGTGGGTATGTCACAACTACCAAAGGGTAAAACTGTGGCGTTTTCAATGAAAGTATAATTTCCTTGTAAGTGTGCTTTCTTCAGCTGACTTGACATAAGATGTCACTTTGTCCAAGTTGGGCGACGTTGAATAGTGATCATATGCAAATTTTCAGTTCCTCACAGTTTTACTTTAAAATGAAATTGTGGTACGCGCTGTAAAATACACTTTGTGGTCTGTTTTTAGAACTGTATTTATAAGGTTGAAATCCCGCCTGTTTGCCTATCAACTAGGTATCAGACAAATACTGATTGTTTGATTTTTTTAAATTGGTTTGCGAGACTGTTGACATCAGCTCTTTGAGAATCTGTGTTACCCATTTGTTTCATCTGTCACTAAAGGACATGTAACAGAAGCTGAAATCTCTCAGATGACAGTATCCACACTGTAGAAATGTCTAGGTTTCCCAAACTCCTTAGGGAAGTTGTGACTCTCTAAGTATAGGACCGTCGTGCCAGTTAACGGCAGACACTGCTACAGCTTCACCTTCAGAATGTTCTTGTGAAAGTGGAAATGAAGTGAACAATAACCTACACTTTGTGTTTTCAAAGTAATTATAGCAATATCTTTTGAATGTAGTTGGGAGTAGAGCACATGATCATGCCATAAACTCTGAAGATATACTAAGTATTACTGTTGTTATCTGACATTTCAGGATAGCGGATTTGACGTGAACTTAGTCTTACAGCCTGTTACTTAATGACCTCTACAAGGAAACTGACGTTTTGTACAATTCAAGTTGATCGGTCTTATTTCAAAGCATTGTTTGTTCTTTGTAATAAAGTGGTTGTCCTATCAAATGCGTTGTAAACACTGAAGTGTATGTCTGCTTTTTTGAAGGTGTACGTGTACAAACTTCAGCTTTCTGCCCTCCTTTAGAAAAGGGGATGATACAGAGGAGAGAGTGAGTATATTTGTCGTGGGGGGAGAGGGTTTAATGATAAGCATTGTAGTACTGAGTATTAATCTTGCATAAAAATTATTTCCCAAGTTACGCCTTGATTACCTCACGGGGTTTTTGTCTTAGTTGAGGTTCCCCATTTTCCCTGTCCCACCTTCTCCTGCAGTTGCCGTGCTTTTGTGCCCTGCAGCTTGCTGGCTGCAGCCTCTGAAATGAAAGTTTGAAATCACTTCCCCTGTCGGTACAGCGGTTTTGTGTTGCTGCTGTTCAAAATGAGCGACAAAGAGTTTGGTATTGCTTTGTTGCAGTTTGTGAAAAAGATGGGATATGAGTGAGCACTTAATGTGCTCAGAAGGCTTCTAGTTAAGGATACAAATTGCATGCACGTCCAACTCTGCTCAAAACTTCACAGTCTTGGGGCAAGTTGCTAAATTTTTATGGCAGTTGACTGTGGGGAACGCCTAGGGAAATAAGTGTAGCAATAGGACAAGGGGTAACGGTTTGAAACTGAAAAAAAGGTAGATTTAGGTTAGACATTAGGAAGAAATTCTTTACTGTGAGGCTGGTGAGACACTGGAACAGTTTGCCCAGAGAAGCTGTGGATGCCCCATCCCTGGAAGTGTTCAAGGCCAGGCTGGATGGGGCTTTGAGCAACCTGGTCTAGTGGGAGGTGTCCCTGTCCATGGCAGGGGGTTGGAACTAGATGATATTTAAGGTCCCTTCCAACCCGAACCATTCTGATTCCAAGTAATAAATGTTTCTAGAAGCAGGGGAGCAGAGCATAGCGAGTGAACTGAAAAGTCTACGGTGTTGTTTCTAGACCTTTTTGAAAGACTTCACACAAGAAACTGCCAAAAATGGTCTGCTCCAAATTGATCCCTTCCTTGTGTTTCTAGGTATTAAAATAGAGTAACTGGTGTTGTCTTATTTTCAATTATTTGTGATCCTTGCATTAGTGGAAAACAAATGGGAAAACCTAAACAATCAGTGAAGAATTCCCTCGTGCTTTTTTCTTTCTCTTAGTAAGATTCTTAGAGTAGGAGTTATTTCCTCTTTAAGACAGACCTGAATTTGCTGTACGAATTTATGTTAAAAACAATTCAGAATTTTTTTTTTTTCTTTATAGCATTAGCTGTTTCCTGGTGTGTTTTTATAGCATTTTCTAGTGAGCTAAAGGGCAGGGCTTTTATTCTGTGGCTTCCAGTTCTGACACTGAAACGTTTCCAGGTTCCCAGGGCAGGGGTGGAGCACCGGCTGCTGGCATTGTGTTAGCAGTTGGTGTGTTCCTCCTCCTGCTAGTGATTGGGAAAGCTTCATTGTGGTGTGTTTTCCATTGATCTGAAGCTAAGTGGAGATCCCTTTTATTAGAATGTCCAGAAGTTAAGTTGACTGTGGCAGTAAGATGAGTTTGAAATGGATCCTCTTGCTCCGTGAATGAGTCTTTAGGATATTGCACCTCCAGTGCTTCCTCCAGAGAGAGGAAATCCCCACGGCATGCTGTGGGGTAGGCTGGGCGCGCAGCTAGATCCCAAATTGAATGGATGATTAAAGTCTCAGCCAGAGAATTTCTCTGCTGCACCTGCAGCCCCCTGCTGGGGCCTTTACACAAAATCACAAACCCAGCCCAGGGGTGTTGCCTGGCCCGAGGACAAGCGACGTGACAGGGTCCCTAAGGCTGAATCCTCCCATCTTCCCCAAGACTGTTGGGCTTGGGGCTGGAGACGCAGCCCCTCTGCCCCCTTCTCCCTGGCTTTCCTTGCCCGCAGAGCCCCCAGTCAAGCGCAAAAGCCATCGCTTGGCCATGCTGATATTGACAGTAGCGGGAATTGCTGGGCAGAGAAACAGAACGGATAATGGGAGACTCGTGCCTTCCAGAGGGATGCTGGTGTGTCTTAGGCACCCAGTTTAATTTCAGATCACACGAGAAGGTGTGAGTTTGCTCTGCTGGGCTCACCAGCTCAGCAAAGGGGCAGAAGCAGCAGAGGAAAAGAAAGGGAGGGGCTGGGCTGCCTGGGTGGGAGAGGGGGAGGGAAGAGGAGGGCTGGGATGGGAGGAAGGCCCAAGAGACCTCTCTGAGCTAGCGGGGCCATTTGTTGAACTCCGTCCATATGTGCCTAACGTTACAGCAGGAAAATCTGGCGTCTATAAAAGGTGGTAAGTCGCATCTTGGTCTGTTCCCAAAATCCTTCAAAAGCCTGAAGTACTTCATATTCCTGGTTCAACTTATAGCCTTGCCAATAACAAAACAAAACAAAAAAATAATTACCAAATTGGGGCTGGGTTTAGTTTGCTGTCATTGTTTTATTGAGGGGGTTCCTGCCTCTCGGAAGCATCTGTTTTCAATATATGGCAATTGCAAAGTTGGTACAGCAGCTCCTTAAAATGGAATTTTAGGCTGGGATACGGTATCTTCAAAGGGAAAAAAAGAGACAAAGCATTTCAGCGTGTCCCAAACAGTCTGTAGTGTTCAGAGAGTTCTTTCTGTATCTGATGAAATTATAAAATACTGTTATTCACATGTGGAAGTTATCAATACACAGTTATTTCCAAGTGATCCTTAAAAGAGGCACCCTGGATATATGCCATCTGAGGAGGTTCAAAACCACCAGTTCTTTGGTTTGGTTGCATCATCTCTGGTTTTGTTTGCATTTTCTCACTTAAATGTTTTTTTTTTTGCCAGGGACTCTTAACTGCCTTTTAGGATAACCACCTTATATGCAGTCCCGATAATTCTCCTTTAACAACAAGTTATTAGGTACAAGTAGTAGCTCGTTACTTTGAGCAGTAGTAAGAAGTACCCTAATTTTTTTCTTTTCAGTAGCAGCTTTGTAATTATTTCCTCATTGCACTTTGCCTGAGTAGGGAGAAAACTTTTATATGTTGACTTTATACGCTCTCTGCTCCAGAAGGAAAACATTTGGAGCCTGGGAGCAACTCTCTGAAATTACTGTCTTGGGGGAAAAAAAAAAAAAAAAAGACTTGAAATTTCAATCTAATAGTTTGAGGTATCACCTACTTATGTTACAGCATAAATGTTTTAGTATAAATGCAGATCATTTATGTAGCTGTTATTCAAAGATTAGTTACTGAGATCCGTTTCCTGTACTTGCACTGCTAGGAGAAGGTTAGGAAGATGAAGTTGCTGTAGAAAGGTGCTGCTGAGCCCATCTGAAGCAACGTGGGAGCTCTCAAGCCAGACAACACAAAATGGCCAGTTATTGTCAGTACTTCTTTTTTCTGGTGGGTCCAGAACTTGATCTCAGTGCAGCCACTCAAGACACACTTTGGGCAAGTTGCAGCTGCTTGGCTTGTAAAATGTGGCTGTGGCTGCTGGCTTTGAATGGAGTAAAAGCGGGCTCGCCCCCTGATAACGGCGCTCCCCAGGCCCCACAGTCTCCGCGTTCTCATCCCGAAGTGATGGAGCCTGTTTCCCTGTAGGAGAAATGCTCTCCGGCTGGCTGGAGGTGAGATTTCAGATCCTTTCCCTTCTCCCTCAGCGCTTAAGCTTTTCCTACCGGCTGGCTCCAGCTTCCAGCTCACCGGATTGCTTCTCCCAGTGTCTTACAGTTACACGGGGAACTTGGGCATCTGGGAGGGTTTGGGTTTCATGGCCGGGGCCGAGGAGTCAGGACGCTGCAGAAACAAACCTGGGCATCCCCGAGTCCTTCATCTGTGCCATGCTCTTCTCACCAGTGGTGGGACGTAAGTTCTGATGGGGCCAACTATTTGACTTCGTACAGGGTGCAGAGAGGAGGAAAAATAGTATATACTCCTCCTAATTTGCTGCTGCATAAAAGGGTGACGGTGTTTTAGCTGTAGTTGTATTTCAAGTGACAGAGCATTTATATCTGACCGGTGAGTCTGAGGTGCGCAGTTGGAAGTTGCTTTTATTTGCTGTCCCTGGTCTTGTGTCCTTTTGGGTGGGAGATGCTCTCACCATAGCAGTCGTGTCATTTCAGGCAGATTCCCTGCCCTTATTTACGGAATTATTTTGACTTAAAAAAGGGGTGTCTGTAGTTTTGCCTCTTGTTTCTGCCATGCTAAAGACACACCTGAAGCAAATACATTTAAGACATTAGTTTTCTGCTGTAGTTGTTACCGGGCAAGCTACAACCAGGGGCAAGCTCCATGCCCTACCCCCAGTTTGGGGAGAGCTGTGCACTGAGGCAGGGCGGGGAACCGCTTTCAGTTGGAAACAACCCTTTTTTTTTGTTCTTTTATTGTGCACAGAGAAGATACACAGTGACAACATTTTAGGGAGCAGCAGGAAAGCGCTTCAGTCACTGCTGCCCCAGTGGCAGGGGAGGACTTAACGCTGCGCCCAGTGGTGTCTGCAGAAGAGTGGCCTGCACCCTGAACAGGACCAAAAAACCTCAGCTGATTCTGACCGGGAGTAAATTGCTGCTAAAACTTGGTTTGTAACGCACTGTCATTGATGTGCCTTCGGGGGGTGAGCACTGAGCCACGCGGTATTGTGGTTTGTTAGCCAGAAACCAAACCTTTTCAGGCAGCTCTGTCCTAGAAGTCAGGTGCCGTCTCCGATGCTGTACGGGCTGGGCCAGATGAAGTATTAGGCACAGACGGATTAGATCAGCAGCCTGAAGGATGCTCCTCTGCCCAGCAGATTTAAACCCTCAATAGTTTTCTTTCATACAAAAGCAAATCAGGTGCCATCGCTCCTGATAAATGGATCCTCTGGCCCAGTGCGCTGCAATAAGATACTCCAGGAAATAAGCCTAGCCATTTGCCTGGAAGATTTCCTAAACCGGTGTAGCCGATTCCCTCCGAGTGGCTGCGTGCTGCCTGGTCTCTCTCCCTGCCTCGGCAGCCATACTTGGGGACTGTAATTTAATAAAGGTGGTGCAGCTGGCACCAATTTGGAAGACATTGCGCACGGAGGCAAACTGCCCTCACTCCCAAGAGCATTTGGCCTTGGATGTCAGCGCAAGCTGAACTGGCACGGAGTTTCTAGAGCGCTTTCCATTAAATTTTTACGTACTGAGGGTCAGAGGTGACGTTGCAGTCCATTATTGTGCCAATTTCACAAATCGATAGGTAAACAGATCAATAGTCGGTTGCTTAAGTATAATCTTCTCAGCCTTTTAAAGGGTGGAAGCGTGAATGATTATGGCAGAACAACATCTCTTATTTTCAAAGAGGAGAAATGGGTCCGTGTTTTCAACTAAGTACATGCCTTAATCCGTACCACAGCCAAAAGGCATCCTTCCACCACTGCGCTTTTCACCAAACCGATTGGAAAGGGAAATGTAAGAGTAACCACATTATCAATATTTAACTTCTTCCTACAGGACTGCTCGCGCCCTTTATAAAATAGTTTCCCTATAGCGTTATTCATCTTAGAATCAACATACAGGCTGTTTTTTTAAATCTATAAACGTAAGAAAATTTACTTCAAACTTAACTGAACATTTCCTTTCTTCTACTTGGTACAACGCAAAACTGAAAAAAAAGGCTAGCCTGCACCATTTGGGAATGCAATTGCAGCAAGTTGTCTTACCACTGCAAATATAAATGGAGCAGCAAGTCTACGTGACTTAACTAGAACATTAATCAATCACATTCACATGCAGAATTTTATAGCTATAAACAAGGCTGCTGCCAGCTCTTATCGTGACAGCAAAGTGCTGGGGAAAATACGAGCCCTTGGCTCTCGGTGTTGCTTTGCACTGAGGAATCTCCTGTGCGTGTGCAGCTGCCCCTATGCTTCCTCTCCCGCCAAAGGCAAGAGAGAAATCACCTATGTGTGATTATAACATGTTAATGAGAATCATCTTGAAACTCTGCAACAGGGACCATCTACTAATCTGCCACGATTCAGGGAGTATCCAGGGTGCAGTTCAAGGAAAATGGCTCTTGAAAGTATAGCCCACATAGTTCAGGCCGATTTTTAGCTACAGGCAGATAAATACGGGTCAGCAGACATTTAGGATGTACTGCCTCACGCTAAGGCTCCCGCTGTGTTCTGGCTGCACTGTCCAGCCACATATTCTAATGCTCAGGAGAGATCAGAACAGAGGAATAAATAACATAGTAAATCAGCAAGACTGGTAAAGGCAGAGCCTCAGCTCCCGTTAAGCCTGTAATGGAAATGGGATGTAAAAGAACGCCACCTAAATTAGCTTCTCTCGTAACTGCATTTTGACTACAGATAACAGTGTTTCCATGTTTTTAAGGACACCACGAGAACTCTATAAAGAAAGATCAGAAGGATCATGTCACACAGAAATTAATTAAAAAAAATTAATGCAGTAAAATTTGCTCGTGTCGTGGAAAGACACCTAAGAAAGTCACTGTGCTTGGAAAAAAAGATCTTTGAACAGCACTGCTCTTTCAAGCAGCCTTTCTCTATGTTTTAACAAAGGCTGCCACAGCTGTCTGGAGCTCAGGCTCAATTTGGGGTTATGTTGGTTCAACCAAAACCTTCAGAGAACCAAAGATGGCAGTTTTGTAGAAGCAGATGGGATACAGCAAGAGGAGGTCACTCTTGGTTTGGGTCTAAGCTACTTTTAAACTCTGAGTACTTACAAACAAAAAGGTGAGAACACATACCAGTTGTTAAACAAAAATAAAGACTCCATGGTGATTGTGCTACTACTAACGTAAATTAGGCAAGTATTTCCTCAGCCCACATGTGTTCTACCAGCACTACAGTACCCTGCAAACTTTATGAGGGGAACGGTTTCAGAGAGAGACCAAATGAAGCGTTGTACTATTACTTCTACACGTGTATTTGCAGGAAGTGAATAAGCAAATTGGTTATAGTTTTGTCCCTGGACCTTTGAGGGTGAGGAGGAGGAGAAGAAAGAAAAAAAGAAAAACCCAAAGCAGTACCAGCTCCATTGTGCACATGATGGTGTGTAAACCACAAGCTCCGAACGCTTTAACCTAAACTCACAGAAGAAACGGCAGACTGAAAAATGTAGCTGGTTTCACGTTAAGTGTGAGGGATGACCTCAGCCCCCTTTCTGCACAGCCGACTGCCAAATCTCTCCCAGCTTCTCCTGAGCTGTGATCACAGCTTTTTCCATCGCAAATCTGGGACCATCAAGAACAGGGCGTAACACCCTGAAATAAATGGAATACAAACAGAAGGGGCTCGTGTAGGGGTTGTGTTATTCATTTGTACATTTTAATGAAAAACTCCATTTGTTCAGTCACAGCTGCTGAAGATTGACAGACTGCCACAAAACCCAGAACATCCGCCCAGATCGCCACAGAATGCGCTGGATCGCCTCCAGAGGCTCCGCCAGCATGACGCCAATTTGTAAGAAACACTGTTCAAATCTGCACACACATAAAATTTTCGTTTAGCAAGAACTGGCCGTTTCAGGCTTCGGGGATGTCTTAGTTCAAACTATTTTCCCCAATATTAAAAAGGTACTTTTTTTTAAAAAAAAAAAAAAAAAAAAGGGAAGACAAAAACCAGCAAGAAATTATATGGCAACAGATTCAAGGTGTGGTTTTCTTAAATTAATGACAGGTATGTAGAAAGAAAGATAATTATTATGTTACATTTCAGTCCACTGCAAACAGTAAAAATATCAAAGGTCCCAAAATTCAGTCTGAATAAGATAGATTACTAAAACCACCACCCCTACCCTAGCAGGCTAAGACATTGCATCTAACAAAAATCACCCACCCGGTTTTTAAAGAAACAGCTAGTGTTACGAAGAACAGCTCACTAAATATACAGAACTACATTATCTAGGCAGCGTTTATTGCCAAACCGGGGAAGAGACAGCAAACTAGCAGTCTGCCTTCCATTTCAGATCTCTGTCACTTGTTTAAGTTTCAGTCACTCGTGCACACGCACACACGCACACACACACGCAGCCCTGTACACAGAAAGTCACTAACACAGGTGAGTTCCCACAGTCTCACGAGAAACCTTAAAATGTTTCAGTAAAAAGTTAAAATGAGATCTTTTTTTACCACAAGGACTATAAAAAATCCCCCCCTCCCACCCCCCGCCTTCACTACCCTCAAATTTCTACGTTTTGGATTCTAAAAACCATACATAAAAATGAAGAGTAATTTCAGTAGCACAAAGACTACCTTAAATATATCAAAGTTAAGTCTAAGGAGAATTAATGCAACTGAAAAAAAAAAAAAAATGAAATGAAGACCTGCATCGCACACATCAGTGTTTTTGTCAACACTGTTGATAAGCTCTAAGTTTCTAGATGTAGAAGAGCACTGGTTGTTTTTGATTAACTTTTAATTCTGAAGTTACATTAAAAAAAAAAAAACCAAACAGTTGTAGCAATGCTTTTTGAGCTGCTAGTTCCATGAGGAAAACGTCCCTTTCAAAGTTTCAATAAATATGCCGATATGTAAAGTTAGTTGAGGTTGTCATGCAAGACAAGTTACGTAACCAACTCAATCTTTATAATAAAGGCAACTTGCATTCAAAAAATGAACTTTACCCTTACAATTTTATTCAAAGGGTAAACATGAATTAACCCAGCTGTTTACCTGAATTACAAAAGTAACATGATTCAATATGAAAATAAGAAACTGTCTACAAATCTCTGACAGTAATAAATTGCAATATACAATGCATACAGGAGTTATACAGAGCAACAAACTCTTGTACAAAACAAAAATACTTTAATACCTTTAAAATCCAATTTTTTTTTTAAAATCATCATGAAAAAGATTTGAGTCAGAACTCACACCTCAATTAGTCAAGCTTCAGGTAGCTACATTACAGCTATTTAATATACAAAGAGATAAATCTCTTCACCAGTCATTAAAACTGCCTCTTTGTTAGAGTTGCAGAGCTTCCGTCTCTTGTTCCCAGATCCAAAGTTTTCTTCGAATCATGAGAACTGAATTTGTTGAACACCAGAGATCTAGAGAAAGAAAAACGCAAGCTCATATTCAAATGCACCATTTGGGGTAACGGTTTTAAACAGAAAGAGGGTAGATTTAGATTAGATGTAAGGAAGAAATTCTTTACTGTGAGGGTGGTGAGGCACTGGAACAGGTTGCCCAGGGAAGCTGTGGATGCCCCATCCCTGGAAGTGTTCAAGGCCAGGCTGGATGGGGCTTTGAGCAACCTGGTCTAGTGGGAGGTGTCCCTGCCCATGGAAGGGGGTCGGAACTAGATGATCTTTAAGGTCCCTTCCAACCTAAACCGTTCTATGATTCTGAAACTGCCATCACAGCTGGCAGCCTTGAATTGTCACAGTGTTGGAATGTCACGACAGCCACCACCAAAGGACTAAATAAAATTCATTCTCGCTTTTCAGAACAGGGCAGCTGAATCAGTGTTTGAATTTCTGCAGCAGAAGGGAGAGTAGGGGATGGGATACAGTACCTGTTGATACGATGTTGTGTAGACCATAACATTCTGCTGTTGGCCGTCTGTAGTTATTAAGCCTGCTGGCAACTGGTTAGCTGAAAAAAAGAGCATTTCAAGAAAGTTAGATGGGAACTGCAGGATACACAGAGCCTTGTTTGATGTGTCTGTCACCATTAAATAACCTTTAGTTGTGGTCCATTCCAGGACTATGGAGCCATTCCTTGCCTGACAGCTACCACCCTACACTACATATAGACACACTTGTTAGTGAGTGTTGTAAATAAACAAAGTTTATTCCCATTAAGAAATAAAATTCAAATCAATTTTGCATCAGATAATCTAATAGTAAGACTGCACCTTGTTCTTCTCCTGTACATATCTGAAGCAGAACGTACAGAGCTGTACGCTGGCAAATGGAGTGGAGTTTACCATCCTGACCACTGAGAAAAGCAATCTCCCACATTCAATATCCCAAGAAACCTGGAGAATTCAGAGTTTGTTTTGTTTAGACATAAGTTCAGCATACATGTGCATGAGGGAGTCAATGAAAACATTGAGCTGCTTCATAAAATAGGATCCATCAGCGACTCTAATGTGGAAGCCCCATGGGAGGTGGTGGAGATGAACAGAGACAGGCAATGACAAACAAAGGCACTGACAGAGACAAAGATATTGACAGGAAGCCAAAGACCTGACATTACGCTGGTTGACTTCAGCCTGTCCTTCAGGGCACTGCACAAGAGCTCTGAATTTCATAGGGGATAGAGAAGGCCAAGGAATGGAGTAAAAAGCACTACCGAGATTTAGAGAGAAAACACAAGGAGTGAGGCTTTAAGATAAACCTTTCCAATACCGTGTACGTTGAGCTCTGCAATGTTCAGAGTAGGTATGTTACAACTGCTACTTGGAAGCAAAGCAGCAAAACTCTTTTTAACTTGTAAGTCAGGTCACTGTAGCATAACATTCTCTCCCAGAAGACAAACAATGGGACTTTTTTCTTTCTGAACCATGGCTGTTACTACATATAAGTAAGACGTACAATCCATAAAAAAATTCTGAAAACACAGTATAATCCTAACACCTTTCATTTGAAAGCTGACGCTTGGGGGCTTTTGGTTGGATTTCACCCCCTTACCACCTTCATTGTACTAATTTTCAAATACTTAAGTTGCAAGGTAAGAGATGCATTAAGATCACAGTGAGAGTGGCTCTGGCAGGTCCAAAGTTTCACTGCCCTTCGATGCGCATGTTCCACATCCGACACAGTTTAATGCCAAGGCTCCGACCCAGCCCTGGCATGAGGCTAAGCCAAAGAGCTGAGGGCTATGCCGCAGTAGCACAGCCATTACTGCTACAGCGAGACCATCGTTCTGAATAGACCTATAGCTGTCCCTATGGAGAGAAACACCTGCAGCACTTGACACGCTCAGTTAATTTACAGAAAAAGATTTTTCCTTCTTCTTCTACTACTGCAACATCTCCTTTGCATCCTGCCAAGACTTAATATTCACTTCCAAAGTTGCTCTTTTCAAATCACAGCAAATTAAGGCTTATTTCATAGAGCACACTGAGGCTCCTGGGATCAAGATACCTGAACAAGCGACTAGGAGCACATCTTCAGCCTTCTGCCTTTTAACAGGGACCATATAAAATTCGTGAAGGGGAGGGAGGATCCACAGATGTAAGAGGATTCCTTTTTTCTGGTTTCCATTTTCTGGCGGGCACCATACTCAGGCTAAGTGGAGTATGAACATCCAGAGGAGAAACTTTTTGTGGATTTGCCCCTTTGCCCATACAAACCAAGACACTGGATGCAGACACAATCACAAGTTTCCAACTATATGTTCTCCCTCAAGTCTTGAGCTGCAGTTTAAATGTGTGAAGGGCAAATCAGAATATATACAACAGAAAGCTTTTAAAACAATTCCTATATATTGATTTGACAAGCTTCCAAGCTGGACAGACTCCCAACAGCTGCAAACCAGAAACCATTAGCAACATACCCAAGGTAAATAAGTTGGGCCTACAGTTGTGCTAGTGTCTTACTACTTCTGAACCAAAGCTATTACATACGAGTACAGATAAGAGTTTACTATTTGCATTGCCTAATCTTTAATTATAAAATTAAAATAGTCATACTAAAAAAAAAAAAAAAGCTTTCTGTAAGTCCCTTCCAACGTTTAGACTCTTAATTTCCAGCCAGTTTTATGAGCTTATCTTCCAGGCTAGGAGAGACCTGAAGAGGAGAGACCTGAAGAGGAGAGACCTGAAGAGGAGAGACCTGAAGAGGAGAGACCTGAAGAGGAGAGACCTGAAGAGGAGAGACCTGAAGAGGAGAGACCTGAAGAGGAGAGACCTGAAGAGGAGAGACCTGAAGAGGAGAGACTGAAGAGGAGAGACCTGAAGAGTCTGTACTGTTTAATATAGCCAAAGTCATCATACTGGGAGCAAAGGGTGTTTCAGACCCTGAACAGGTCATTTCAGTCCTCAGGCTTTGAATTTTTCCTAGTTCAGTAGTTTATCAGTGATTTTGAACAGAAGATTTATCAGATACTTGAAAAAGTAAGTCTCATCAGTAGGTATGACTAGAGCTGCGCCTCCTAATTCTTCTTGTATCAGCTTCAAGATTACCAGCCCATACCGTTTAAAAGCCAAGGTGAGACTACATGCAAGAATCGAGCATCAACAAAACCAACGCAAAGTCAGGCTTTAATTCACAGTATAAGGAAGAAAAACTACAATCAATACTCCTTGCCCTACACGTTTTAGTTGACAATCTGTCCGTTCTTTTGAATATAAGAAATACTAAGTGTTTTAGAATTGTACGAAGATGATGTTCTTCTCTGGCTCATTTCTCAAAGACGAGCTCCTCAAGTCATCAAGTGGAGTTTATTCTACTTTTTCCCCAACAGTCTTGCAAGTAGAACAAATGGGGCCTAAATATGTAGCTACTGGGGGGAAAAAAAAGAAAAAAAAAAGTTTGCACCTTTCATTACAATCTGTGTTCAAGTGTAGAGAAAAAATACTGGCACTAATGTATGCATTTAAAAATATTCCACAGTTGACATTAGCTACTACTGCAGTGTCATTTATCACTAAATTACTTCATTCTGACCATAAATTCTACTGACTGGGAGAAGTTTATCTGAGTACAGGTCATCCTCCAGACATCTCAAATGAAAATCTCAATGGATCACAGATGTAACATGTGGCCAGTCCAGGATGTATTCCTCAAGTAATGTCTAAAGGAAGTGCTGTTTTTAGAAAAGCCACAGTAATAATATAATAAGTTAGAAAGTATTACTTACTGAATGCTTCCTCTGTGAGCTCCTCACTTAGACCGTCTCCAGTTGTAACTGTTGCAATGCCCTTTTCTCCTTTCATTGCCTGGAGAGGAGGGAGAAATATATTAAGAGTACAGTTGGCTTGAGATTGTTTCGAGACCCCAGGAGCTCTAGCCAATGTTCGGAACTCGCAGAAGAGTCACTGTGCAGCAGCTGGAGTTTGAAATCCAAGACCTGTAAAACTCCATTGGATTTAAGAACGGTCATAGTCCAAGAATATATGAAGGGTGTTTTTCATCTTAGCCATACTCCTCAGAAACAAAAACTCTGCAAACTAGGGTCGTGTAGTTTAAGAAAGGCTTTCACCTTCTGCAAAGAGTCAAAGATCTGCATTAATCCAGATGGAGTTAAATTCATTTACAAGAAATCACAGAATCTCAGAACTACCGAGAATGTGCAACATTTGCTTACCAACCACACACAAGTGCCATCATCATACAACTACGAGTTGACATTTAAAATCAAGATACCGGATTTCTTTTCCCACATCAAGGACTACAGCCAGAAAGGATATCAGCACAAGAAAGCCAAGGCTCCCAGACATCTGCATACAGTTTTACAAGTATGAAGTTTGATGCTCTATGCTATTACATAAGAACATCTAAGAAAATAATATAGGTATAAAAAGTATTCTCTGCAACTGTTTGATGTAGACTAAATACTAAGCTACAAAACAGAAGTATTTCACTATGTACAGTACCCTGAAGACAGAACTAGCTGGAATGGAGGTTTAAAACCGATAAGCAAAATCATCCCATCCATCCAATTAAAATACAACCCCACCACTCTGCTACCACAGCGTATATATCTGCAAAAACGGTCACTTCAGAAAGAAAGTAGCATAGACCCACTTCAGACTTCTCCAGAAGTACTGAAACTAGTTAGGCACTACTTGCATTTTCAATTAAAGCACATACAGCACGTGCAACTGCTACACTGTAAAGCACTGTAAAGCAATGGCACAAAGCAGTATACTTTTAGGTTACACCTCCTGTTACTCAGTTATCACAGCATATGACCTTCTGGGAAGGTGAAGCTTGACGTGCTACCAGCAAATTAAATATTACTAGTGAGTCTGACCCCCATTGATTAAAGAGACTTAGGTTTACAGAACAAAAGAAAGTCAACAGAAACAAACAAAGCATCTCTACCAATTTAGACATATCTGCTTCACTCGTGGCAGTAAAACCAAGCAGCCATACCAACAGAGGGATCCACATTTAAATAAATAAATACTAATTTGCTTTGAGTCCACCCCCCCCAATAACTTTTACCCTGAACTTCTTCATTCAGGACTACAAGGAAGAAAGGTCACTGGATTAAAATACCATTTATTTGTTTGGTTAAATGTGGTATTCTGAGGTAAAACACCACCAAAGCAAAGCAGCAAGCAAACATCATTCTCTTCCACCTCCAGGCAGGAGGCAGGGAAATGGGGAACCAGAACAAAAACCCCAACCAGAAAATTACTTTTTCATAAAGTTTAAAATGCTGAAAGGAAAAAAAAAAAAAAAAGTCAGTTTCTCCTAGAGTTGGATCATGTACCTAGCATGTACTATGTATCAAAAACAAACTGAGGGACGGGCTAAAAAACAGATTAAAAAACCCCAGACGTTGAAGAAGATAGCCTTCCACATGAATCATTATTCTGACATGATAAAAAGAACTTTTTCCTTCTGCAGATCTGAAGCCCAGACACACAATAGGCATTAGGCTAGTTCCTCAGAGGATGCAGTCTAGTACAGTTTTATTGACTGAACCCAAAGATCGAATTAAGTATTCTTAATAAGCACCTTTGAAGAACAGAGTGATTTACTACCAGCAATATATTAGAGAATTTATTCAGTTGAAAGCTTTAACTACTTTGAATCAGCAAGTCTAATCAAAATTCTCACTTACTCCTTTTTCTCTTGATATCTTCTGGAATGCTTTTAAACATTACATTAGTCCTGACAATAGCTGTGAGATATTGTGCAAGTTACCCATTATACAATTACAATGACGGGGAGCTAAGGATAAACACGACCAGGTTAGATAAATGAGGAAATACTGAAGCGTATACCAACCTCTCTGAATTTTTGGAGGTATAACTTCAAAGGTTCAACATAGCTATCAAACCCCAAGGTAGACATGGCAAAGAGAATATCCTCTCCATTGATGGTCTTTCTTTTCTCTTGGTGACACCTCTCACTTGCTTCTGACGTTATAAAGCTGATGAATTCACTTACACACTCTTGCACACATTCCTTTGCGTCCTTAGCAATCTAGTAAGGAAAAAGTATCATAAAATGATTATTCAAGGAGACTAAAACAAAACAAACAAAAAAAACCCCAAACCCAAAGAATACACTCAATAATAAAGGAAACATTCCAAAACCTGACGATAATACCCATTTAGGCAACACCTGCATGTGAGGGAACCACTGGATGTCATCACTGCTCTATGTAAGCACAGCTGCAACACGATTTTAACCAAAGTTTTACTGTTTCAAGCAGCACAGCCAACTGTCAGGATCTCCTGAAATCGTAACTATGTTCTGTACAAGCTTTTACATATAGATGCATTTCAGTATTGCTTGCTTTGCTTACCAACGCCTTCTCTTTAAACCTGTTGATTAAAACGTCGTAGCCCACTTCCATCTTCCTTTTAATAAACCCAGCAGTTCCAACCCCATTGCAGTACATGTCCACAACTTCAGCCATGACAAGTATTTTTACACTGAGCAGATTTAGGGACTGGAATATATGCCTAGCAGCAAGGCTCTCTAATGCTTTAATATTCTGGTATAATTTTTCCAAATGAGAATTCAAATGAAGAAACATATGCCCCCAGCAAGAATTAAATAAATAAATTTGATTATGGTTTTCAGCTGGACAAAAGTAACTTACATGACTTAAAATAACAGCAAGCATTACTCATGATTATTTAGGAATCTGACGGGAACCAACTGAAAGATTATAATAATTAAGATGCTTATTTCTTCACATGGGAATAATCTGTTTGTATTTTAAAAAAATAATGAGGCAGTAACTATATGTAGCATCTTCACTAGTTCCTCTGATATTTTCAGACACACAGGGCAAGATTTTCAGAAGTACTCATCAGCCAGCAGCTTCCCTTGCAGTTTTTCACAAAAACCTCCCTGATTTTTCAAGATAGCTCGACAACCCATATGCTAACTTCTCGAGAAAAATCTCATCTTGATCTCTAAAAATTTATGACAATATGGACTAGTGAAGAGATTTTCACAGCAAAGATATAAATGTAACACCCAGATCTCCAGAAAGCCCTGAACACTATGAAAGTACAAGCAGATGCAAGTAAATTATGTCTTGCTTCTATTTAGAGTGATCTCAAAAAAAAGGAAAAAAAAAAAAAAAGAAATCAGCTTTAGCTAGAGGAAATGTTACTGGGGCAGGAATTGTACTGGAATTCAATAGAGAAACAGCAAGTAATAGAAGCCCTGCAAAGGTTTAAGATAAACAGGTGGAATGGTCAAATGCTTATACAATCACCAGCTCAGCAGAATGGATTAAAAAGCCTATTCTTAGAAGTAAGAAATAAAATAAGTCTTTCAATATCTGGCCTTATCTGCTACATGGTATAAGGCAAACTTCTTAGGTCATTTTAGCATTTGGATATGTGAAGATTCCGGTGATGGAAGACTAACCATTCTCTTTCCTTCAGGATGAGGACTGGATTTTTGCTTCATCCAAAATGGTTCACTTAATACAAATTTTATGCACCGCAATAAAAGCGGATTAAATTTTGTAAGAGAGAACTGCATAGAAAATATTCTTACTCATATGAGACTGTCACCAAGTCCAACCCATTAAGAGAATTTCAGAAAACACATCTTAGAAAAAGCAAGTTCTTGAAAGCTCTACGAAAAGCACTGTTCTGGATACTCTAATTACGGCAGTTACTAAAAGGTTTCAGAAACCTAAGAAAAAAGGACTTGGTCTCAATCACCTCCTGCTCATATTTTTTTTTCTCTTTTATTTTATAAGGCTTTTCGCCAATAAACCAGGATCATTTGGAAAAATACATTGTTCTACCAGCTCAAGTTCACTCAGAGGAAGGAATAAAACTCATGAACACACTTTCTTTACCAAAGGTATTACCTTTCCTGTTTGTGGTATGGCATTTTTCATTATCCTTGACACATTTGCAATTGGAAGATATATATCTTGTTCTCTAAAACTCTCTTTTGAGCCATTTGTATCTTCGTGATCATTCATGCTGTCCTCTGTGTCTAATGAAATAAAGAAAAGTTAATAGAAATTGTATGTGACAGACAGCAGGCAATAATTAAGTCAGTTTAAAATCTTACACTGAAGGATGAAGACCTTTGAAATCACAGTGTATTAACATTGTAGAAATAATTTTAAAAATAGATGTAACACCAGGCTACCTTTATATGTGTTTGATATCTTTATCACACTATGCACAGAAATGTATGTGGCTGCTGAACACCAAGCATTCTTAATGTCACGTTAAAATAAAAACTGTTTCCTGGAACATCCATTATTTTGTCATTACCCCAAAGGACTCAGTGTCAACAGTGAAAAATTCAACCTCCACCTTTAGAAAAAACGCTTTATACAGTGAGGCATTATGAATACAAATAATTGTAAATTCTTAGCTTGACAGAAGATAGCAGAGAACTATGCATACACACACACACAGAAACAGTAGTATTTACTGTTACTTGTCTTACCATCATGAGGCTGTATCACATAGTGACTGCCACCAATGTAATCTCCAGCAATTCCTAACTGAGAAGCATCCGTTGTGGAGCTATCACCATCCATCTACAACCAGAAGAATGACACTTTTCAGGTATGTTTGTTCCACTGTAAGCACAGCTATTGCTGAAAAACAGCACTTTAATCAACTTCGAACTATGAGACCTATTTCTATAACATATAAATATGTTGCCATTTGAGAACAGTATACTCTCTCTCCTTACTGAGCTTTACTGACAGTGAAAATCGTAAAACTGTTTTGTGAAGCTTCCGCAAAAATTCAACCAGAAGCACAGAAACATTTGGTTCATGCAGCACACATGTAACAACCCCGTTTCATTCCCATGAGAGTCTGACCAGAACAGGTCAACGCATCGGTTTCCCTGAACAACCCTCAAAACCTAATGCCAGCCCACTGCCCACTGAACACTTTACCTACGACTATTACACAGAGCGCACCCTTCACTCGAACAGCTTTTGTCAAGCCCACCGACAAACTTTTCCTTGCCAGACCTCAGGACCAGCTCTGCATCCTCATCCTCCTTGAGGCATCAGTCACTCCTAGGTGTCTTCTAAATCACGTTTTCCTTTGCTTTCCCTGCTTCTGTCCCACCTCACTTCCCTGGGCATCCTCCAGTGCTCCTCTCAGAACATTCTTATGTGGTGGCCAACAAGAAGTCTTCTCCCTGAGGCTTTAGAAACTGGGTCACAGTTTAATAGGTAATTTGACTGCAAGGAGAAAGACAGAAGCCAGAAGAGCCAGGACTTTCCTCCTTGCCTAGGAACCTTTGTCCCAGGAGGCACTGACCACGTTTCAGCTGGAGTCTGGGAGAAGCCTGACCCTTCCTGCCCTCCCCCTTCCAAGGGGGCAAAACCAGTGAGATCATCATCTGCATTTGCCCAATGTTTGCTAGAAAATCTACTTTGCGAGCAAGTAAAGAGGTCTCACAGTGCTACTCCGAACTGAGGTGGTGCTCCAGAGGCCCCTCAGCAGCCAGCTGTCTCACCGCTCAAGGACACCAAAAGCATTGCGCTTCCTCCTTCTGCAGAGGCGAAAGAGGTGAAGATGCTTCCTACATCCCTTGGAAGTTCACACCCCTTTAGAGAGGACTTGCCACAGGTAAACAGCAATCCAACACATCACGGCCTTTTGCATCCACATTTTGCCACCATACACAACACGCATTTTTGCTACAGCAAATGCTTCAGCCCACGTAACCTGTTACCATATTACATTTTGCCTTTTTACAGACTAACGAATTTCCTTAAACACCATCATCAAGTGCTCAGTAGAAAGCTTACACTTACATTGAAAGTGGAACCGTTGTCTGCCATGATTCTAAGGGGGCTATTTTCGCAGTGCAAAATGTAAGTTTGACCTCAAGTCTCACAATCTTGGACAATCTTGATTTTTTTCTAGTTGCAAGTGTCTTGGAAATTAGTATATTAAAAACAAACTTTTGCAGAACATTTAGCTCCCATGCTTTCAAAATGTTTTTTTTTTTTTTTGTTTTTTTTTTTTTTTNTTTTTTGTTTTTTTTTTTTCAGATAAAGTTGTATTTTTGTGCTCATGTTCTTTAATAATTCTACTCTTGGAGAGGGGAAACAATGCAAAAATTACAGAGGGAGAAGAGGTTTTTAGCACATGCAAACTCTTTCAACATCGGCACACAAATCCAAAGGTATTTCGGAACATGTTTAGATGCACAGCACCAGATTCACCTTTGCCCCGAATTTTCCTGCCTACGTCTAGCATCAAACAGCTCTGTTAGCATTTGCTTGTTTACCCATTTGCTAGAAAATTAGCTCTTCTGTTCTCATTCTATGCTTCCTGCAGTTCCTTCTCTGGACCAGCACTTCCCATCCTTCCCACCCCAGTTGTTTCTGACCCAAGCAGCCGGCCTTACTGACAAGGCAGACACAGAGTCCCGTGGGAGGCAGAACCCGGCTTGATTTCACACACTGACCTACACCAGCTCTGCAGGTACCTGGGTGTCTTTGGAAAACAACCTCCAACCCAAAGGGTCGCGTGGTCATTGCTCGCGAGACCACGCAGCTCCTTTCTCTCCAGAAGCATTAGCCTGACGAGGGAGAAGCAATCTTGTGCTATTTTTATACCTACCCCGAAATCTGAACAATTTAACCTCTCTCTAAGCTGCACTTTGCCTGTGGCCACAGGGCTGGGTTTTGCTTTCAAAAGCAACTTTAGGCAACATCCGGAGCTACACTCGGCCACAGATGCGCACGTAACCAAGGCAACATTACAACAGCTGGATGTAGCCTTAGGAGCTGCTCAAGCTAAAAAAAAAAAAAAAAAAAAAACAACACACAAACCTTCTACCTCTTCTTCATCGTACAGAATATTACACACATTGCTTCTTTTAAAGCACTTCTGGTCCCTTTTGATGGGCTTTTGTAAATCAGTTTTGCTTCTTACAAAGCAGCTCTGCCCAAACGAAGGGTAGCATTTTAAGCATTCGGTTTTCATGTGCCAACTTTCACATAAATTCTCTTTGTCTGCATTTTGCAGACGTTGTTGGGAGATTTAACTTTGCTTTTCAATTTTCCAAAAGGTCTGCAGTTTGCTTACTCAGCTCGCTGTAATGGCAATGCAAGGATATCACAATACTGCACGTCAAGATCAGCGAAACTGACATCATCTATCATTAAGAGAGTTGTGCCTCTCTCTTCCTTCTGCAGTTTGAAGCAATTAACGTTTTGCAGTCTGGTAAATCCCAAATGCTACCTCCAAAATTAAGTTAGGATTTTCCAGCAGTCTTGTTCTCAGTTTCGGCTCTCTGATCCCTACTAGAATTTAACTCAGAATTAGGGTCTCCACAAACTTTAAGTGTTAAGTTTACTTAGCCCCAGCACTATTTTAAATGCCTTGATGTTTCTTCCCCTCTCCTTTTTCAGTCTTCTCTAAAACGTATCTTCTAAAATGTTTCCTTCTTTCAGTTCTGCAACATTCTTCAAATTTCTGCAGTGATGTGATTATTCACTGATTGCTGCTCACCCATCCTGCAGGCCACCTCACCTGAATCTTTATTGCCAAGACCAGCAATATTATTTAAGAAACCATCTTGCTTTCATTAGCCCAGCTCACCTTCAGAAGCCAATTCCTGCTTGAATCTCTTTTAAACATCTGGTGCATCTGTAGACAGTTTTGGCCATACTAGACTAATGCATCCTCAAGGTATTAGCTCTGCTTTTATTCTTCTCCATATCTATTTACAGTATGTATTATTTTGCAATTAGTGAGAATTTGAGTGGAATCTTATCGACATTATGAATCTAAAACAGCGGTTAGCAAAATTGACAGGAAAAGGCTTGCAAAAGAAAAAGGCAGATCCGTCTCAGATAAAGAAAACAGGCACTGGCAGCTTAACATCAACTGAAATTACTTCTGTGGGTATTACTTCAGGAAAGATTTTTAGCTGCCTGGACAACCCTGGGACAGGGGATTACGGACAGCGTTAACACCCTTCTGCATAACGAGTAGCATAACCGGGTCCTAATCCAGGATCACAGGATAATTCAGGTCGGAAGGGGCCTCAGGAGGTCTCTAGTTCAACCCCTGCTCAAAGCAGTGTCAGCTCCAGGCTCAGAGCAGGTCGCTCAGGGCTTTTTACAGCCATATCTTGAAGACCTCCAAGGACGGAGCCCACCCAGCCGCCCTGGGAGCCCCTTCCACTGCTTGGCTGGCCTCAGGGTGAGAAAAGGAGCAGCATCTCTACATGCTACTTCAATCCAAATAAGTTTGATGGAAGAATTTCAGTCAGATTTAATTTTTTCATTTAATTCAAATCTAGATCTAGGCATCCGAACATAGCGACTGTAATTAATATACCATCTAGTCAGTCTACTAGTATTTATTTGAGCCTGATGGAGGACACAAACATGACACATGAAAAATGTGGCCACTGCTGTCCTAGTCAGCTCGTAACGAACACAGTCACACATTCAAGTATTATGGTTTTAACTTCAGATGTTCAAAACTCAAGTCAATCACCACATACCCAATTGTCATTTCAGCACAAGGTCTGTAATACAAGACAGTACAATGCTCAGAAAACGGGAAAACACTGCTCTCAATACGCTGTTGCTAATTAATCCCCCCTTTAAACAAGAAAATCCCCAAAATACAAAACAAACTAAACTTTCAGTGTTCCTAAAGTTACTCTAAAAATGCAGCAGTCCAATCTAGCATAGATCACATCTCCAAGAAGCACTTAGCTGCGTGTTTGTCCTGGTTTGAGCGACAAAGGAGTAACTTCTCTTTCAGTAATTTTACTTTTCAGTAAGGCCTCTTCTAACGCCAGGGAAAACTGCATTTTTAGAAGACTCTAGTGTTTGAATTTGTGAAAATATTTACTTCATAGCCAGCTATGAAGGTCTCAAGGTCTCAGTGTTTTTGAGGTGGCCAGGTGCGGGGATGAGGAGCAGAGACACCCAGGCACTTGACCCAAGCTGCCCAACAGGATTATTTCATACCATGAACATCACATTCAAAATAAATGAGAAAGTTTGCTGAGGAATGGTTTTTTTTTTCCTCTTCCTATGATTGCCGTGATCCTGGGACCTTCTTGCCCCGGTGTGGGACCCCTGACCCCTTCCCTTCCTCCCGAAGCCGCAGCGCTCGCAGTGTCCGACACTTGTTGTCCACTGCTGGGAGTGCACAGCTCCCTGCTGACAGAATTGGCCAAGTGTAATCCTTGTGTATTTTATATTGGTATCGGGATCAATATTGATTCTTTAGTATTACTAATGTTAACTATTTAGTCTTATTCTAGTAAATTTATTTCTGTTTCAACCCTCAGGTTTCCTTGTTTTTTCCCCAATTCTCCTTCCCAGGTGGGGAGGGGTCATCGGGTGATAGAATAACTGTCTAAATGACAATAAATTGTTGTGGGTTCCTCAAACCATAAAATGTTGTACATTACCCTTTAGCACTAAGAAAACACTAAAGCTCCTCCAAGCATACACATATTGACTAAACCAAGACTAAGACCTAAGCATATCAGAAGCGACAACATACCAGTCTCTAAAGTGACCGGGCCATCATCTGATTTTTACCAGCAACAAAGGAGTGAAACGAAGTAAGTACCAGACACTCAACTCAAATATTCAATGATACACTGCAAAAAAGCATCTGAATATAGGGCAGCAGTACAGAGTTCTCTGGTGGTGGTTTTCTGGGGTTTTTTTGTTTGTTTTGTTTTTTTTTTTTTTTAATCTCTAATGAAAAAAAGTATTACTAGGAATATACAAATTAATGGGTCCAGGGAAATTAACCTAAGAAATACGTTAAAAGAGAAACATTTCAGATCACGGGCATCAAAGAAAGTCAGTGATAAAATCCAAGTGAATGAACATACAGGTTTACACTGACATCTGGTAGGAAATTTTCTGGAGGATGCTTAAAAAAAAAAATATGCTTCTGTCAGCTACCCCAAAGTCAGACTATTCCTAGAATATATCTATACTGAATTAATAAAAGCTCAGTATCTCAAAGTAAATCTTGCATCCTATTTAATCTTAAGAGCTTTCTTAAGACAGCAGTATCAATGTCTCAGCTAAATGATAACTAAGAATGCAAGCCCAGACCTGTTAGCACTGAGGAGAGGAAGGGTCTAAAACTTAGATCAGTATAAAAGGCAAAAACAGAATCAAAGAAAACAAGATTTTGTCTTCAGAACAGGGAAGTTATCTGGCAATGATTTGCAAAACCACTCTCTTGGGAGAAACAAAAGGCCTCTTGTGATTAAAGCACTTTATGTGGTATTTATCCACCCTGTCTCTCTCCCAAAACTGCTACCCGTACAAAAAGGACAGCAGAAAATTATATGCAATGAACTGAAGCACTTGGTACACTTTCCACGCAGATGTCCCTGCCACAGAAGCAGGACAGAAACGGTAACTAAAGCTGTAGGTTGCAATCACTTCAGCCATTGTAGCATTATTGAATTTTGCACTGCACCTTATCACAAGAGATGTAAAGCCATACGTAACAGCAGATGCAATTAAGTTTTTATTTGAGCTTTCTGCACCCTCACTTGCTGCTCCTACACAGAAATATTTTTAATTGAAAAAACAATTTTAATTTCCTTTTTATTTTTCAGTGACTTCTGGAGAACCTAATTTCCCACTGAATTCTCACCTGGCAGCAAAGCACTGTCTCCTGCAGCAAGACACACAGACTGGTAAATGCATTCACAGGACATCATTCCAGCAGATCCACAAAAATGTAAAGCTAAAACCCCTTAGCATGTGCCTAGAACACAAACAGATGCTGGACTGTCTCTCTCCATCTCAGGCTCCTCTAATCTCTCACCATCAGTGTTCTCCCCCACAGCAGAATAACATTAGGAGAAGCAAACTGATGCTGAGGGGACCTGACAGCACCACTAAGGCTCGTTAGCATCTGGGCTGTACCAGGCTCTTTCCCCTGGACCACGAGGAGGAAGCCTTTCCCTTATGAAATCCAAAATGGTCCTTTTCACACTTCCACCTCCCCCCTCCACGTACCAGTATTATCAACTTTATGGGCTCATCTTGCGAGCCCTGATGTCACTAGCCACAAGTCCCCTCCGCATGGATCCAGCTGTGCTAGAGCATGTGGTGGCTCCTTACTAGGCTGGCTCACCGCTCACAAGCATGGTAAGCTAACAACGCATACATTTTTACATCAAGGAGGAATGGATCAGTAATACAGAGCAAGCAGGAGAAACTGAGTTTCTATGCCTTCTCTTTTTTAGCAGTAAAAGAGAGAAGCTGGAGGGAAAAAAAACAAGATGAATGGAGGAATGGAGGCAGTTTTGTTGCTTCTGCAGAAGCTGGAAGAGTGCAGCAGTGCTGAACAGACTGCACCAGCACCTCCTTCCTCCTGCAACACTGACTGAAAGCCCCATGTTACCTTTCCATATTAAGTTTTCGATGCCTTCCTAGCATTTTTTTTGTGGGTGTATGAAAAACTAAGCTTACCTGTTTATTCAAGTAGCAATCCATAAATCCTGCCTTTTTCTTTTATAAGTTTGGTAACACTTGTAAGTTGGTTATTGTCTTCCTTCATTGCAGTAGTACATCAAGTGTGCCAAGAAGCTTATTCCTCTCAAGCAACAGGACAAGTACGACATTTACAAGTCTAGTTCGGGACAGGCCAGTATTTTCAGTCAAAATTATAAAATTTGCTGACACTTCTTTTTATTCTACCAGTGTTATTTACACATGTTGTTTAGTATGCATGTATAGACTGTCATGTTGTGCACTTTTTACAAGCATCCTGTCACTAAAACATCAATTTCCAAATACCGCGTTTCTTTAAAGTACTATTGCAAAACTCAGTACTGAAACATTAAGTTCCTTTCTAAGCAAATATTGAAGGTGAAGTGACATTAGAGATTTGCATTTGAAAGCTCTGGAGGAAGAGCCTTGCAAGCCTTTTTTAAATGTTAACAAAACAAGATATCTGACTTTAAAAGTTTCACAGTATTTCACATTTCGTATCTTCACAGTATCTTGAACAATCTTTTTCACTCAGTTTCTGTACACTGCCTCCCTTCATGTAATTATTACCATAAATAAAAGGCTATCTATTAAACTCTGAACTGCTGTAATTTTCAAATATTAAAGTCTAAAGAGTAATATCCAGTATTCTTGACTTCTCTCAAATATAATTTCATAGCTGTAAATGCTAGCACCCAAGACCATATATAATCACCACCCCCCTCAAAGCAGAGCACAAGCAACTCATGCAGACCTCATAAATAATGACTCAGATTAAACCATCTTGGGTCTCCCAGAGAATTACAGATGGATCCTCCCTCAATGTTACAACTGTCATGGCATAGGCCACATAACCAAAGGAAAAAAAAAAGTAATCACAAGCTTATTGTTTAGGAACGCTATGCTAATGATTATGCATAAACACCATTTATCCATTCCTGCAAGCCAATTAAAGCCAGACTGTGAATAATGCCCAAAGCAGCTCCTTCCATTTTGCCTGAGCTTCTTTTGAGAAAGCTGCAATTATTTATTTTTTTTTTATTGACAATAATTTCCATCTACCAGCAAGATAAGCAAAGGTTACCACATATAAGAGAGACCATTTAAGGGCTAAAATCCAGATTTCTACATCCCTTACTGCCTCGAAACATTCGGCTCATTGTTATCAATTATTCTGCTCTCCCAAAAGCAATCCAAGCACACTAAGTCGCTTTTACATGACAGTTCTTTGCAGAACAGAGTCTTTTTGGTTAAGCCTCAAGGCAATTGGTAAAGCTAGAAGTTGACTGATTTTCTGTTCCTTGCAGTATTACACTTCCAATGGGGTGTAGGAAGGTTTCTTTAACCTGTGTATCTTAATAGCTGCAGAAACATTACTAGAACACTATTATTTTACTTTCCAATATGATTGCCTGTGGACAACCTACCCAATACTCTTCAGGATCACCAACTACATAATTTCTGGAGGGAGCCGTGGCTGGCACACACAGGTATGCCTGAGAACACTTGCTGAACATACACAAGAGTTGCGTAGACATTGAGAACGGCAGAGTCCCATCTCATTCCTACCTGCCATGTGTGTTTTGGGATAAGCCACGGATGCTGCTCGGCTGTGCCAGCCGATCGATTCCACGTCCTGATTTCGTGCCCTTCAATGATGCAACGGCAGCCAGCGCGGGTGCACGACAGGGTGACCTTCCTACTTACACAAACAGCCTTAAAAGTCTTCCTTGCACCTAGCACGCACCTGCTGGAGGCACACCTCGCCTATCGCGACCCCGTGTTTTCAAATCGAAGAAGACAACGCGTCCCCAGCTATTCAACGCTTCATTGTTAATCGCCTGGGCTAACGGCAGAAGGCTCCCCGCACCTGCGGGGAGGGGAGGCCGCACACCTCTGCCTGCCCGGGCCGGGGGGGGAGGTTACCGGAGCCCCCCCGCAGGATGCCACTGCCCCTTATCCCCTCCCCGAAGCGCTGGGACCGGGGCCGGGCTGCTCGCACCCTCACCCGTCTCCTCTCACCACATCCCGGGGCCTCGCCCTACACGCCTTATTCCTCAAAAACACCGACGGACCTTCAAGGAAATCTCGGTCCCAACGACAGCGGCGGCGGGGGCCGAGAAGCCGGGGCCGCCCTGACGCCGCTGCCCGGCTCCCGGCCCGGCGCAGGGCCGTGGGCGTGGTGGGGGCCCCGCCAAGAAGCGCGGCGGGTCCCCGGCCCCGCTCCCCCGGCGAGGGGAGGGGAGGGGAGGGGGCTCGGCGGGCTGAGGCAACGGCCGGGCAAAAACAAAGGGGTGCGGAGCCCCCCTCCGCCCGCGCACGGCC
>VYZM01017408.1:290522-302283 GCA_013398915.1 Dromas ardeola | reverse complement strand
CCCGCGGCGGCGGCGCGGCGGCAACGCCGGGGCCCGGGGAGGGAGACGGACATTTCATTCGAGCCTGCAGTGGAACCGGTTACCAATCATTGGCCGGAGCCAGGCACAAACCTCCAGTGCGGCCCTGGTTGGCTCCCTCCGCAAATCGGCTGTTTGGTTGGACAGAAAATGGCTGCGAAGGAACCAGTCCCAGCGCGGAGCCCCGCTTCCCGCAGCCGGGCCGCCCTCCCTCCGCGCCGCCTACCCCGCCAGCGCTCGACGGCTCTTCCCCTCAGCGCGCTCCCTCCCGCCGCCCTGGCCCGGCCCTGCCCTGCCCGCCTCCTTTATGGGGACGGAGGCGCCCGGCCTGGGGGGCCGCCGGGCCCGCCTCCCCCGGCCTGAGGGGCGAAGGGGCCCCCGCGGCTGGGCTGAGGTAAAACCGCCTCTCGAGGTGCTTCTGTGCCTGCCCCCGGCTCTCCCCCGCGGGGTGCAGGGCTGTTGGTGTCGCTGACCGGGTGCAGCTCTTCCCCGGGGCCGTGGTAAAGGAAACGCCGGGAGGTGGGGAACGAGGGGGAGAGTGGCGTCCCTGTGGCTGTGTCCCGCTGGCCGCGTCCCCCATCCTGCCCCCTGATCACCTCAGCGCCTGGGGTCTGCTGTCAGTCGGGCAGGCACCGTTTTTATAGAGAGTCAAGAGGTTCCTCCGCTGCCCTAACACCTGCGTCTGGGTTCATCAGTTAAGAGGAAAAGGCATTACATCCCCCAGTGACTTCCTAGGTCTCACATAGGCTGGGAAAGAAGAGGCTGATGAAGAAGAGGAGGTTGACGATGGAGGAGGATGGCCCACGGGACCTAGGTCCCAACCAACCGTTTGGCAGGACAAAACCTTCTTGGGTGACAGGATCTGCGCTTCTGTGTTCTCCCTTCCCACTGCAGAAATAAAATCTCACTGCAAACCTGAAAGGATCATTTCCCCCTGGTGATATGGGGCCTAAAGAGCATATTCCTTCCACTTCCAGGCCTTGTTCAGTAGAAATACGGGCTGCTGGGTGAAGATGATAGTTGGACTGACTTCACTGGGATTTACAAACCTCTCTTACGAAGCATTTATATAAAACACTTCATAATCCACCAATCCTGCCATTCACTAGAATTGGAGAGGGGGATTTTTCTTATAGGCGAAAGCAGCCAAAGACATTCCGCACACCTGCCATCAACACACGTGTATGTGTAATCTCCACAATGGAGGTAACAAGAATAATTTTGTTTTGTGCAGTTCTTAATAACCTATAGTCATTATTCGTTACTTGAGGATCTTAAGTATTTTACCTAAACGGCTATGAAACTCATGTTTCACAATGGCCTCTGCTAGCATTCTTCTGGTTAACACCTAATAAATGCAGTATATTCCTCTCCTAGCTTTCTTCTGGTATTTGGATTTAAACAAAGCAAAACTCAATAAACCTTACGCATTTCCACTTGGTTTCACATAACAACCTTAGTTTCATATGTTTCCATGTATTGTAAAGATTTCAGATTCACTCAAAATGTTCATGCATTTGGACTGGTTTGAGTTTAAGCTGATACATCAAATGAGACAAATTTTGCATGGCCTCAGGTTTTTACTGCAAATGTTATATGCGGCTTGATTCTGCCTCCCGGGTACTGTGAGCAGTAATTAGTTAATTTTTTGAAAATGCCTGGAAGATGTAAAGTAATACAAGAACATTCACTAACTTTGGGACCTTAAGGAATGCATTTTCCCCTTTATCTATTTTATAGGTTGTGTTCACTAAATATAATACCATGACAATACACTATTCATCTTGCTGTGCAGTTTTTAGATCTTTGGATGGATTCTCTCATCTCAGCCCAGAATTTCACAGGCGAGTAGAAAGATGAATGCTGACCAGTGTGCAGGTTCTTCAGGGCACAGAGCAGATAATGCCCTTTTTTGAGCAGCTAGTCGATATTTTGAAACTTTCCATGCTTTCAAGCATGGCTCTCAAATCTCTCCACTGCATAGTTTTCAAACTCAAAAGAAAAATGCTAATTGTTTCTCCTGGTGTGTTTTTGCTGGCATTTATCAGTGTTGTATTGATGGAAAAACTACTTGTCCACTTATTTTACTCAACACTTTTCTTTAAGATAGCACATTGGGAACAAGTGTTCACTGTTACTGGTGGCAGAACAGCGCTCAGTGGTTAAACTTGTCAGCCAACTGAAGCCAGGGAATCCAAGCCAGCATTCCCCATTACATACATTTTAACTTGCGTTCCTCCATTAGTAACAATTTCTGTCACACATTTATTATGCAGTCTTTAATTAGTTTATTTTTTTATCCATATGCTAAGGACATCCTCAAGCTCCATATATTTGCAGCACCACGCGTTCTATTCATACCGTATATCCCGAAAAGGTGTATTTCAACATGTCTGATCTGCATCTCCCCTCTGTATAATATCAGGGGTGTCTTGTGTGAACGTTGATAAATCATCTAGTATAATAAGCTTATTGCTTTGTTATCTAGCTGCTTATCAGTTACAGTCTGAAATTCCCCATCATGTCATTTAGATTTTATATTCTCTGGGTTCACACGTAATTTCTCCAGTCTGCAGTGTGTTCCTCATATTCTGTACCCCATCTACCTCTCCTTTTAGATCAGCTCAAATTCTGTCTATTTTTTACAAAAAGAGGGGAAGAACGTTCAAGAGCAGGTGGAGTTAACTTCAGTAAGATGTAAGAGAGTTTCAGGAGGTTGTGATCTATTTGGTGAGGTTGTCATTTTGTGTCTGAAATTTTTGGTAAGGAAATCAAAATCTTCAGCTATCTTCTGTTCTATTTAGTAGGTGTTAGCTACGAAAGCTGTCAAAGGTGAGCAAGTATGCTTCTTTAAACCGGAACAGATGTATCATCCTGCTCCAAAATGTGCCTTGCTTGTGGTCTGGACTCTGTCATTTGGAAAAGTATGTGTTTGAAATGAGAAATTACAATTTTTGTAGAAATAGCACTGGAAGGTAGTGAGGGGTTCATCTAACATTCTTCAGAGTTCTCATTACTGTGAAATTCTGAGCATAACAGACTGGCAAGAGGTCTGTTGTCAAACTATGAACTCTATCGTCCTTTGGGAATTTATTTTAATTTTTAACAGTGATCTTTCTAATGCTTGATATCTCTTTTTTTGTAGATTAGAGCATTCTTATTTGTATTAGACAATCCTAATTAAAAGATACTTGAAAGATGCTATAGAGCCAGGCAAGGAACATTATGTGAGAAAAGACTGAATACTGAAATCCAGAAGAAATTATCTACAGGTAATTAACCAAGTCACAGTAGGATGAGATCAGATGGAATTAATTGAAGTTCAGGACATTTTTCATTTTTCCAATTTTTCCTTTTTCGTTGGCCTTTATGCTGTGTGGTCCCACAGCGCTGAAAGGGAGTCATGTATGGGGTCCATACTGTGACAGTACACTTAAGAGGCAGAGCTATAATAGTAGCCAGCTTTGACATCCACACCAGGAGGAACAAAGGATGTGTTAATTCCCAGCAGGCTGGTATCCACCCAAAGAGGGGGCTGGGCAGAGTGTGATTCTGAAATTACTACATCTCCTTTGGGAAGTGTGGTCCAAAGAGCAAGATCCAAGCTTGGATTCAGTTCCCAAGTCTACTGTACTCTTCTTGTATGACCTTGGGCAAATTACTGTAAATCCAGGCCATCAGATTTCAATTGAGAGGTGAATAAATACCTTTGAAAGTCTGAATTTTAATCATGTTGTGCCTCAGTTCCCCATCTGCTGATTCAGTAGCAATATTACTTTCCTACTTTGAGCTGAGCTGTGAATGATTTAGACACCAGGAGAACAGGAGAGATGGGAGGACCACAGGTAGCACATGACAAGTTAAGCCATTTCCTGAAGACTTCTTGAGACTGAGCTCCAGTATGCAATCTCTAATAAGAGCTGAACTAATTTTTGAGCCTTTTCCTCGCCACTGCTCAACTGCCTTTCTTTCACAAGACATACAGAAATGTAGTATGTTGAGACATATCCCACTAAGTAAATTTGATTAAAATTGGCCAACATTTCAAAAGTTATAGGGGGAGCTAAGACAGGTAGGCATTACATGAATGCCTAAGTCTTGTTCCTTCAGATAAAAGAAAAATCAACTTACTGTTTTCACCAGGGGAACAGGTAGTCAAGCAAGTAGATCCAAAGATACCGCTTGAAGTTTAGATGTGCTAGTTAGCCTCAGCCAGGTGGGGTTAAACATGGCTAGCAGCAATCCTTTTGAAATGTACCTGGAGCAGAACTGACTTGTAATCAGGTAATTTAGATGTTTAAACATGTCTGAAACATCAAGTATAAACATTCCACAAGGGCAACAAAGAACTTCAAAGTACACGTGCAAAATGATGGTCCAGACAGAACCATTTGAAGGATTAGAAGACATCTTGGCAAAAGCCTCTAACTTGTCTATGAATAATACAGCAACAGTTGGAGGTGAAACTGTAACAATATCTTCTCTGCTTTGTTTTCAACAAAGCGATGCCACAGTTTTGAGATGCAATCTGACGGGAGCCTTCCTTTGCAATTGTGCCATTACAGCCACCTGGATAAAAACACTTGCGTTGGTTTTGGATCTTTTTGAAACACAGGGGTAAAAAATCAATGCTCATTTTAAATAGAAAAGGATGACATCATTTAGTTTTTTCAAACCTTATGACAAGCAATACAAAGTATAAAATGAAAAACATAAGTAGCTCTAGTAAAATTTTAACTTAATTTTTTGTAGCTAAATTTATGACACATTTGCAAGTGTCGTTCACATGGGTTTATTTGTTATCATCTGCATTCAGCCGCATTCTATGGTTATGTGTTTTGGGTTTTCTCCTTATTATCAGCTACATGTGGGATTGAAATTTCTCAGGAGCATAAGTATGGTGAAAGATGTCTTATTTAATTCCACTGTGCAAGAGGACAAGCAGCTGCTTAATGGCTATGCGGTGAAACCCTACATCTCCCATGGGTGGGGAAGCTGGGTTCCATTACAGCTCTGTTTTGGGTACTGCAGAGGGAGCACAGAAGGCAGGTCAGATGAAGATGGGAAGTGAGGAAATGTGGACTATTGCCCAGTTCAGTTCTGCTTACAAAGTTACAGTTATGAAAGTCTTGAGACTGTCAGTGCTGATATATTGGAGTTACGGAGTAGGGGCTCTGGAGGACTGCAAAACTAAGTTTTGCTCTGTATCATGAGAATTTCTTTTCATAAAGCCTGTGTTCTCACATTTTGTCTATATGGTTGAATTAGAATCATAGAATTATAGAATTGCCTAGGTTGCAAGGGACCTTTCAGATCATCTAGTCCAACCATCAGCCTAACTGACAAAAATCATCACTAAGCCATATCTCTCAGTGCTATGTCTACCCGTCTTTTAAATACCTCCAGGGATGGTGCCTCAACCGCTTCCCTGGGCAGCCTGTTCCAATGCTTCATAACCCTTTCAATGTAAAAGTTTTTCCTAATAACCAGTCTAAACCTTCCCTGGCGCAACTTGAGGCCGTTTCCTCTTGTCCTATCACCTGTTACTTGGGAGAAGAGACCGACTCCCACCTCTCTACAGCCTCCTTTCAGGTAGTTGTAGAGAGTGACAAGGTCTCCCCTCAGCCTCCTTTTCTCCAGGCTAAACAATCCCAGCTCCCTCAGCCGCTCCTCACAGGGCTTGGTCTCCAGACCCCTCACCAGCTTTGTTGCTCTTCTCTGGACCTGCTCCAGCACCTCAATGTCTTTTTCGTGGTGAGGGGCCCAAAACTGGACACAGTACTCAAGGTGGGGCCTCACCAGTGCTGAATACAGAGGGACAATCACTTCCCTAGTCCTACTCACCACACTGTTCCTGTTCCAGGCCAGGATGCTGTTGGCCGTCTTGGCCACCTGGGCACACTGCCGGCTCATATTCAGCTGGCAGTCGACCAACACCCCCAGGACCTTTTCTTCTGGGCAGCTCTCCAGCCACACTTCCCCAAGCCCGTAGCATTGCATGGGGTTGCTGTGATCCAAGTGCAGGACCTGGCACTTGGCCTTGTTGAATCTCATATCATTGGCCTCAGCCCATCAATCCAGCCTGTCCAGATCCCTCTGCAAAGCCCTTCTACCCTCAAGCAGGTTGACACTCCCACCTAACTTGGTGTCATCTGCAAACTTACTGAGGGTCCACTCGATCCCCTCGTCCAGATCATTGATAAAGATATGAAAGAGAACCGGCCCCAATACCGAGCCCTGGGGAATACCACTTGTGGCGGGCCACCAACTGGATTTAACTCCATTCACCACCACTCTCTGGGCCCCGCCTTCCAGCCAGTTTTTTACCCAGTGCAGACTACTCCCGTCCAAGCCATGGGCAGCCAGCTTCTCCAGGAGGATGCTGTGGGAAACTGTTTGAAAGGCCTTACTAAAGTCCAGGTAAACAACATATGCACAGCCTTTCCCTCATCCACCAAGCGGGTCACTTTGTCATAGAAGGAGATCAGGTTTGTCATGCAGGACGTGCCTTTCATGAACCCATGCTGACTGGGCCTGATCGCCTGGTTGTCCTTCATGTGCCACATAATGGCACTCAGGATGATCTGTTTCATGACCTTCCCAGGCACCAAGGTCAGACTGACAGGCCCGTAGTTCCCCAGATGATCCTTCCAGCCCTTCTTGTGGATGGGCGTCACATTTGCTAGACGCCAGTCAACCGGTCTGGGTACTCAGGGAACAACCAACTCTACTACTAAAGACCGAGGCAAAGAAGGCATTAAGTACCTCGGCCTTCTCCTCATCCTTTGTCACTATGAATTGCACAAGGGTAACAGATTTGATCACTTAGTTTTGCTTGGCATGTCTGGAGGAATTCAGGACTTTCCTGGAAGTATCAGAGGTTTCCAGAGGCTGGCGGCACTTGTCAGTATTTGTAGTTTCCTTCCTGCAGAAGTGATTATGCGGGATTCCAAACTGCACTGATTCAAAGGCCTGCGTACATTTCCACTGTGTCAGCGGCATCACTAAAACAAAATTCATAGAATATTGGGTTGGAAGGGACCTCAAGGATCATCTGGTCCAACCTTTCTTGGCAAAAGCATGGTCTAGACAAGATGGCCCAGCACCCTGTGCAGCTGAGTCTTAAAAGTGTCCAATGTTGGGGAATCCACCGCTTCCCTGGAGAGATTATTCCAATGGCTGATTGTTCTCATGGTGAAAAATTTTCCTCTTGTGTTCAATCAGAACTTCCCCAGGATTAACTTGTACCCATTACTCCTCATCTTTTCCATGTGACTCCTTGTAAAAAATGGAGTTTCCATCTTCTTTGTAGCCACCCCTTAAAATACTGGAACATGGCGATAAAGTCTCCCCTGAGCCTTCTTTTCTCAGGGCTGAACAAACTAATTTCTCTCAGCCCTTCCTCAATATGGCAGGTTTCCCAGTTTTTTGCTGATCTTTGTGGCCCTTCTCTGGACCCTCTCCAGCCTGTCCACATCTTTTTTGTATAGAGGGGACCAAAACTGAGCACAGTATTCCAGGTGTGGCCTGACAAGCCCTGAAATTGCTCTCTTAGAATCTGTTGCACTGGGTGCATCTTAACTGTGCCCCTTAACTATCACTAAGATGCTGAGAGACACTGTCACATTTGCAGTGTAGGCAGACACATAGATTTCTTCTGTCAACTTAAGCATGAAAGCTGGATTTCTCCTCGCTTGAATTTGTCCAAACTAAGAGCTAGGGATAGGCTCACTCTTCAGAAGTGCCTGTCTTTGGAAGGATGAGTTACCACCTAGACATGCCTGTCTTTCTCTGTTGGCTACAGAAGGAGCTTAGATCAAGCGCTTAAGCGAGAGGCCAAGCTTTTAGGTGGCTGATGTCACATAAGATGAATCTAAGCTTGCAAAAAGGACTGGTGGTATTTCAAAGACATTAATATTCTGAAAATGCAAGGACTGTGTCAGCTCTAATAATGCTAATATTTAGGTGATTTAGCATTCAGCCCCAAGAATTCTGTATTTTATAAGAAGGTGGCACTGTGGGCTCTTCATTCACTGAGACAGCCTTCCTCCTGGTTTATATATAGAAGGCATATATAGAAATCTTTGTGGGGACAGAAATTTTAATATTATTTTAATGATCGCTATTATAATAGCTGCAGGGAGCCGGGAATCAGTTATCTCAGAAACAACTAAGGGACTGGTGCCATCGATGTACCATTTAAATTATCGCAGCCCTGTTAGAGGGTTCTGCAGCAGCAATCATGCACCAAATACGTTTGCTATAAAATATCTCCACTGAGATTTCAAGACAGAGTAAAACATCTTACATTAAAACACCTTATACATCTTTATGAAGAACTTTATCAGTTAATATCTTAATGCAATTACTATTTTTATTAATAATTCAAGTATTTTATAGACTTTTTACACATTAATTGAATTTATCACAGCTGATCTCTTAATCCCAACACTGGTACCTTATGCAGTCTATACCTTCTAATGGTCCAATACTGAAAACAGGAAGCAAAATGTCAGATTTTCAAGACTGTCCTTTGTTCTACAGATATTTCTAATGAGACAGTCTTTGCTGTCCTGCTTCTTAACACAGGAGTTTTGCGGATCTGCCCAAAATTTTCATGTAGGTGGAACTAACAGACAAACAGACAAAGCAAAGCATATTTAAATCAGTGTTTTGGAATCGGACTGGAATAGGCAGACTTATTTCTGACTCCAGCAGGGGTTTGAGTTGGTGTGTGTGTCAAGGAAATATTACAGGATCCAAGGTGTCTTTCAGTTTTATGATCCTGAAGACTGCTCTCCTGTGTGTGTCCTTGCTACTGGAAAAGGACAGCATGAAGATTATTTATGAGGAGGACAGCAGTAGAAATTGAAATGTCAAGCCTTTTCTAAACACAGAGGAAGATAAAGTCTCTCTCTCAAAGAGTGTAAACAGGGAGAGAAAGGCAAAGACTGACAAAAAAAGTGTGTAACATACAGACAAGGCATCAGGAGATCACATTAGTAATAACTGGAATATTTTTCTTCCATCCTCTTCCTTCCACTTTCCATTCTTAGTATCATCATATTCTGCTTACATTGCAGTGGTCCAACACTGGACCTCATGTATGTGTGCAGTTCAGTCTCCTCAGAATGAATTATAAGATGAATTTACGTACTTGGCTTTTCATAAGCCTTGTAAAAAATGTAATTGCTAGGCAAAATTTAAATAAATAGGGGGCAGATACTTTTGGATCTGCCCAGGAAGCAGATTCAACACGGGGAACACTGTAAGTGCAAACAGAAGACCTCAATGGAGAAGCACTCAAAGTAAAGATTCATAGAATCAAAGAATCGTCTAGGTTGAAAGGGACTTTTAAGATCATCAAGTCCAACCATTAACCTAACACTGCCAGAACCACCACTAAACCATGTCCCTATAGAAGTAGGTAAGACTGGAGAGAGGATGATCTGGCAAGATAGTAAGGGTAAATCAGCCAAAAGGAAAAAGTTTTATAGGACCTTGGAATTGATCACAACCTGTGATTCAAGAGAAACCATGAAGCCGGTGGAAAAACAGGACAGGAGTTATCTTTTAAGAGGCCAAGAGCAGCAGCAGTCCAATTAAAATAAGAGTTAAGGAACATAATTTCTCAGGCTGTACGTTGAATGGCCTGAAGGCAGTATTTGTGAGGACTTGTAATAACTAACGTAAGAGGTGACGTGAGCCAGTAAAACCATAGGAAGAAGCAACAGATTTGGAGGAGTGGGGTAAAGAAGGTGAAAATGAATGCTGGTCTTCGGGAGCAGCATCAAGTGCTGCTGTTGACAGACCCCTTGGTTACTATGCTTACTTAAAACTTTTAAGTGATTTTGGGTAATTCTGATTTTTGGATGCGCTGTTTTTCAAACTTACAAAAGATCTCAAACGCAGAACTTCATTTTTCCATTGCTTCAATGGATCTTCACCACAGCAACATAAGACGTTTTCTTAATGAAAGGAAATGTGATTAGAACATAATTGCAAAACAATAAGCAAAATGAAACATTATAAAGGATTTCAAGAACAGTAACAGCACCCCAAGGTGTTTTTTTCCACTTGATTTTTCTCAAATTGTCTGAATTGCCAGCTGGTAGTCCCAGTTTAATGAAAATATTGAGATGGTGTTTCGTGGAATACAGTTCCTTCCTTAAGCTTGTTCAGCAAATTATTTTAATAACTTTATTTATGAAGCTATAATAATCCCCAAATGCCTGTAACCATTATTTTCCTCATTATCGTAATAATTTTTGCTATTATAGATAACTCTATTGAAGACATAATTTCTAAAATCTCAGTGATCATTCCCACAGTAAATTCAGAGACTTTTGCCCACTTATAGTCTTAAGTTTAGTAGTGGGGGGTTTTTTTTGGTATTAGAAACTCCAGCTGACAACACTGGAGATATCTCTGCCCAGTGGAAGAGTAACACAGTGCCAGAAACAGGAACTGTGCAAAAAAGCTGAGGACGGGGAGGCAATGTCTCTTTAACCTCAAGACTCAAAGTTATCATTATCATCCCGTTCTCTTTCTTCCCTTTCTTTTGGTCTTCATTATTACGTTCATGGCAGAGCACTGGGAGCCGACGTGCTTGGGGTCCTGTACTTAAAAGCATTAGTGAGATCATCGCAGCCCTGAAGGGGTTATCGGATAAACAGACATGATGTTTACATTTTACGCTGGGGGACACTTGGCGTGAGTGACTTACACAGTTCCACAGGGCGACCCGACAGTCTCCTTAGGAACTGGACTCAGAGCTCGTTGCCGTGCGTTGGCTTTGCAACAGCCTTCACGGTCGCGCAGCGCGCATCAATCTGTGCAACTGAGAAGGAGATCCATCCACCAAAACCATTAATGGCTGGTTTGGCGTCTTTTTAAAACCTTTCAAACAAATGTCACAGTATTTGCCGTAAGCGAGAACACCGATCAGATCAATCGCCATGTTTGCTCTAACAAGTCACACGCTCCCACGTGAAGAAATCTCAAACTGGAGCCGATGGTAACAGCGGGCGTCATTGTGCAGGTCTGCTGGTGGTTGATGGAGTCACGGCTTTCATCCTACCCTGCCTGTTTTCTTGGTTTATGCCAGAAATCCTTCTTGGCAGGCAGCCCTCTGGCCACACATTCGTGTGAAAGCCACCTCAATGGGGCCACGACCTGGGCAGCCACTGTCAGGTAAGTTCTACCACAGGGAAGTGGTGGAATTTCCATCCCTGGAAAGATGGGTGGAGATGGTGCTTAGGGACATGGTTTAGTGGTGGTTCTGGCAGCGTTGGGTTGATGGTTGGACTCGATGATCTTAAAGGTGCTTTGCAACCTAGACAATTCTATTATTCTATAACGATGATAAATGATGTCCAGAGCCCAGAAGGGAGTGCTGTGATAAGCCTCATCAGACTTTCTGCCTCACACAGTTCATTTCGCAGTTAAAGTCTCTTCTTTATAGCTAAAGATTTCTTAGAATGAACTCTTAATTGCGAGAAAAAAAAAATGTTTCTAGAACACCTCCTGAGTGCTTTCCTAACGCCAGCATCCCTCGGGTGGCAGAGCAGGCAGGTCCGCCCGGCGCTGGGAGCCGCCACCTCCTTCCCCGGCCGTCCTGCGCCTCGCCCGGGAGGAGCGGCCCCTCGCCCCGGCCCCGCTCCACCGAGCGCTGCCCGCGAAGCGCCCCGGCCGGTGCTCGGTCGCCCGGGGCTGGCTTTGCCACCGCGGCGGCGGGCCGGGG
>VYZM01017408.1:276891-290261 GCA_013398915.1 Dromas ardeola | reverse complement strand
GGCGGGCTCCGGGCGCGGCGCGGCGCGGCGCGGCGGGAGGGGGAGGCAGGCAGGCAGGCAGTCGAAGAAGGTCGCTGTGGTTTCCCGGTGAAACACCCCGGAGGTCGGAGCAAGGCGCCTGGCCGCCCTCTCCTCCCCTCCCCTGGCCGGGCGCCTTCAGGTGGGTCTTTGGGTAGGGCTGCAAAACAACTTTGATGTGCCTTCACCTGGTGTGGCCGTGGATCCGACCACCTGTCTCGGTGTCCTGGTTTGAGCGACAAAGGAGTAATTTCTCTTTCAGTAATTTTACTTTTCAGTAACGTTTCTTATAATGCTTGGGAAAACTGTACTTTTTGAAGACTCTAGTGTTTGAATTTGTGAAAATATTTACTTCATAGCCAGCTATGAAGGTCTCAAGGTCTCAGTGTTTTTGAGGTGGCCAGGTGCGGGGATGAGGAGCAGAGACACCCAGGCACTTGACCCAAGCTGCCCAACAGGATTATTTCATACCATGAACATCACATTCAAAATAAATGAGAAAGTTTGCTGAGGAATGGTTTTTTTTTCCTCTTCTATGATTGCGGTGATCCTGGGACCTTCTTGCCCCGGTGTGGGACCCCTGACCCCTTCCCTTCCTCCCGAAGCCGCAGCGCTCGCAGTGTCCGACACTTGCTGTCCACTGCTGGGAGTGCATAGCTCCCTGCTGACATAATTGGCCAAGTGTAATCCTTGTGTATTTTATATTGGTATCGGGATCAATATTGATTCTTTAGTATTACTAATGTTAACTATTTAGTCTTACTCTGTTAAATCTGTTTCAACCCTCAGGTTTCCTTGTTTTTTCCCTGATTCTCCTTCCCAGGTGGGGAGGGGTCATCGGGTGATAGAATAACTGTCTAAATGACAATAAATTGTTGTGGGTTCCTCAAACCATAACAGTTGGTTACATGTTCCCAAACACAACCACTGGTGCTTGATTATTTATTTTTTTTCCTGACTGCCTATATTTGAGGCCAGCGTCGATGGCGGTGGGGCTGGGCAGGGCTGTATCCATCATTTCACTTAGAGGAGCAAGGGGAGATGCTGCGTGGCCTGAGTCGGGGTAGGGGACCCTGGCCCTGAGGGTGTGCCGGCCGCAGCGCTGGGAGTGTGCAGATCCCATGGCCTGAGGGTCCCTGTCACAGCTCCTGCCCGAAGGGAAACCACAGCCTGCGTGAGCGTGCGCTGAGGAGGGAAAAAGATTTGGAGTTAGATGGGAGCTGAACGGCCCTCTGGGCCATAGAGGTGACTTCTTGTCTACCAGGATTGAGGCACATTGCTGCAACAGCAATGGGGAAATTTGTGTTTTGGCTGTCCGCTCCGTACCTCTCTGGAGTCAGAACTTCAGTCTCTGATGCGCCTTGGGCATAGCATTAACCGTGCTCTCACGGGGTCTATAAAACCTGATGAAAAAAGAGAAATAACGAGCTTGAAGTAGTGAATGCCTGAAAATTAACCTGTGCATACATCTGGTGCTGTACAGCAGTCCTGCCAAAATGAAAAAGCACTCTTAGGATGTAGTATTTCATTGAATACTACTGAAGGAGTGTTTTCAGCTCTACCAAATCCTTGGGAAAGGGGTCTGTTTTTAAAGGTATTTTTATATATGCGATAATTTGAGAACACTGAAGTTAAAGCACCTTGATAGCTTTAAGGTATTATATTTTAAGCCTTATTATGCAGCATGGAACTTGTCAGAGTCTTGGCAAACAAAGAATAAAGATGCCTGCACAGTAATTTGTGTAAGGGCAAGAATTTGTGTAAGGCAGAAGCACAGTAGGAGCTGGCAAATACAAAGATGAGGTTTGTAATAGTTAAAACTCATGAAATAGGCTTATTGTTACGGCTCCATATTGCTTAGTATCTTTCAATTGTACCAACATAAAATCCTCTGATCTGAGTTAAAGGCCTGGCATTGGAAGCACTGGATGTTCCTTGACCTTAATAGGAAGGCCTGGAAAAAAAGAAAACTCTCAAACCACTGTCAGGAGAGTCTATTTGTCCTTGTACTTCGAGGGCAGTGCCGTGCCCTGAGACCAGTTAGGGTTAACCCACAACGGTTCCCTTACCTAATGCCACCACTACCATGTTAGAATTTGGAAATGCCCGATTTGGCTTTAGATCAGATACTGAAATCTAGGCGGGTGTGACAGCACAGAGTCTGGGGCAGAGTAAGCTGCTATGGGCTTACACCCAAACCTAGTTCCTCTGGACAGTGATGCGTCTGCTGACACAAACTCAGAAATGAAGCCTGCACCTTAACGAGCTTTATCCGCCTTGTGAAGCTGACTCATTTAGGCTAAATGACTTAAAAGAGCATACTGTTTGGGTTTTGGTTTATATGCTCTGCTGTATCTTTGTTTTTTCAATTTAAGACATTACTACTCCCTGCTGCCCATTCTACAACTCCGGCAGCATCTTAAAGTAATTCTCCAGGGAGGTTGGTTTAAACTGTGACAGCGAGGTTTGTATTTCAGCATCTGGGCAGCTTTGCTTCTGGGATAGTTGCATACCAGTGGATTATTATCTGAAACCCAACATCCATTTCCTGAAGGAACAAGTCAAAGTTTTTACTATCCATCAAGGACAGGAGATGAGGGGAGTTGTGGGTACGGTTGAAGAGGTTAAATAAAAGATTAAAAACAAATTACAGAAATGTGAATAGAGATATGTCATTTACTTTAAAACTGAAACATAATTCAAATAAGCTAATTACTCACTGTTTAACTGTCTCTAAAACATGAAAATCTTAAATTAACCCCTTTCTATAGTTAGTCATACCAGGCAGTAGGGTATTTTTAATATCTACATACATCTCTTGGACAATGTGTATTTAAACTTATGTATGTAGTAGGAGGAAGAAATCAAGCTGCTCCTAGCTGTAAGAATTTCTTGATTACTCTCTGGATCTATTCCCACCCTTCCATCATTTTGTCAATGAGAATAGTAAATTCAGAGTTGTTAATTCTCTGTAAGATCTAAGGATGTTTAAAAAAGCAAACAGTAGCAGTCTGGCAATGAGCAAAACTGGCAAGGAAAATGGTGGCTAGCACAGGAAAAAGTAAAAATGTTAAGATAAAGTGCATATATATATTTTGCGTAACATAGCTATTAAATACATTCTCTTGTCATTAGCTTGTGCTTTCAAAAAGTTATCCTACAATCTCCAAATAGCATTCCGTTTACTTCAACAATTGCATTCTGCTTATGCCGTATTTATGACGTTTTGTGGGTGTAAAGTATGAAAATTGGAAATAATTCAGAAAACAATGCTTTTCCTGATTTTTTTGTTAATTTATCTCTGCACTACTTTAGTTTTCTGTATTATAAACGTGCATTTTACTGTGAAAAGGACTCATGAGAAAAATCAAAGCTGTACAATAAGGGGCTAAGCTTGCACATCTTGGAATTAAGATAGCCTGGGTTGCAGCGTTTGCTTTATAAAACATATTGTTTGTTTCTGTGGGACTCTACCTTGGTATCACCTGGAATGCTGCTTTTTTCCCCCCCCCTAGATCCTCATGCTAGTTGAATTTTATGAGCAGCTGTGTTTTCAGATCAGTTTGACTTTCATGTACGTTGAAGAGTTGCTGGGCTCCTTTCAGGACTGGGCACTCGGGACACGGCACATGCTTTCTGGTGGGCCTGGAAAGTTATAGTAGACTCGGAATGAAATTTGTGTTCGATTCTACAAAGTGAACTAACTACATATTGTTAAAATCATTGCTCCTTATTTTTAGTGCTAATAGGAGAGCCTCTGAATATAGTGTAACTGTGAGATAGAGTAACAGGGGATCCATTTTGGTGGTCCCAGTTCTGTTCTGGAGTGCAAACACCGATGGTGATTAAGTTCCATTGACATTTATTTACGTGTGGTGAGTGTGTGAGTAATGAGGCCTCAAATATTTTTATTTTTTCAGTATTTCCTGCAAATGTTTTGACCATATAATTTACAGGTGAGCTGCTCAGGTGTAACAATAACAGATGTGTCATAGCACTCTATGGGGAAGAGTAGAGTGGACTTGACTCCTGGAGGTGGCATCATGGTTGCCCACATTTTTCCTCTGCCCTTGTTAACTGTTACACCATCCCCTTGATTTCCGCTGTGAACAGGAGCAGTGCTTGGCCCTCACAGTGTATGGTGCCGGTCCATCTTTTTCCAGTCCATTGTTATGGTTTCTCTATTTTCAAAGCTTCCTTGGAGATAAAACTACACCTCTTGTTCCTGTCTGAAGGTTGTTTCTCTGTTAAGCCCGTTTTGGACATCCTTTTGTAGGGTGTCTTGATGTCTTTTTTGGTTGTGCTTGCAGAAAACAAACCAAATACCAGATAAAATTATACACTGCGGCTTATTCAGCATGCTGAATCGGTAACTTACTCTCCTTTTAAAGTGAGTGCACTTCACCACTGCTATGTCCTGAGAAGGTTTTGTCTTTGATGCCTCCTCTGTTTTTGATACCTGCCTGCTGTAGTGCAGCTGCCTGCCAGTCTGTAGCATCTTGACTCACGTTATTTCCTGTGAAATTCTTTCCCAGTGCTTGTTCACGTTTTCCTCACTCATTTTCCTCATTACTTTTCAGTAACTTCCTTTTTTGAGTGTGGTGTCACATTGTAGGTCTTCCTCACAGAGCCATCCTCTAACTTGCCAAGCTATATCTGACGCCACCTCTTTTCCTCATCTTCAGTTTGGTTTTACCTTCTGTTTTTCTTCCAAAGGGCTCACAACTGTTGCTTTCCTTCGTGTATTGCCTTTCCTATATGCACTATATGTAAAGTACATGTATAGTCTATGTACATACACCTGTATGTATTGTGCCTTGTACTGTTGATTATGTAGTCAGGCTCATTTATGGTAAACCCTGTGGAACTGTGAGACCCCTGGTAATTTTTGTCTGTTAGAACACTATCTGACTCAGCACTTTTATTTGCATAAAAGAGATACGAGTGCAAAGGGAGGAAGTAAAGTATGCAAATACTTCTGTTTCCATAAAAAATAATAGTAGCTTAGTCTAGGCTAGTCCTAAGCTTTTCTTCAGAATCTGCTAGTGAGCTGGTTTTATGCAGTGAACTGAGATGGTACGTCATTTCATCTTCTGCTCTAGCGAACTTGCCCGTTTTTACTTGTTGACTCAGCTGCTCGGAGAAGAAAGTGTGGTTTGTCACGGTCACCTCACTTGTGTCCTGGCGTTGCATCCCCACTATAGCGGGAAGGAAGCTCTTAACTTCCTTAACTCCTCCACTGTTTGCACGGCCTGACACAAGCATGTCTGTGTAATTGTAGCTCACAAAAGTGTAACGTATCTACTGTTTTCCACCTGCCTTTCACAACCGTTTCCAGCTAGACCTTTGTCAGAACTTGTATGCGTCAGATCGGTTTGTCCTGTTGCTTAGGCAGCAAGACAGTTTGGAGGGCAATGACCTGTTAGATTATCCTGCTTCGCTCACCTTGTAGGAATGCTATGTCATTGTTTGCTGGGCTGCTACAAGCAGGATTAAATTGTTCCACCCATGTCCTTTCGGTTTTCAAAAACAAGAAACTTTGATTACCCTTGACTTAATTTTTTTTTTTTTTTTTTTCCCCCCCTCTTGAAGAAGCCGGCTTGGGTGAGGGAGGAAATAATCACAGGCTTCTGAGCCAAGTGCCCAAGTACTTTCCACGGTGCAGTACCTGCCCTAAACTTTATGCCTGTTCTGGGAGATGTCCTGCAAAAAGCTTGTTTTCCTTTAACCGTGTTCACTTTTAATACTGGTTTGTTTGGCCAAAAAACCTGATTGTATGTGAGATGTTTTCCACTGGTTTTTGATGTTCTCCGTCAGTCAGTTGCAACCCTAACTACAAAGAGGCGTGTGGAAATGAATAAATGTCTTTAATTGTGGTAGAGACAATAAAGGCATGGCCGATGGCGGTAGGGACTAACGAGTAGCACCAACACCAGGAGATCCTGTTCCAGCTCTGCTGAGTACTGTTTCACCTCTCTGCGCCTCAGGTGCCACACTTGTTCAAGTGCTACTTCCTCCTCTTGTCAGACAATTGTTTATTTACTGACCGGAAAAAAAAAATAAAATTAGCATGAGAGTATTAATCACAGTTTGTGGGAGCGACACGTTTGTGTTGGCCGCAGGAATTTCAAGAAAAAAAAGCAGGAAGCTCAGCTTTTTCGGGTCATTCCAAATGAAGGATGAGCCAGTATGGGTGGCACCATGAGCATCTATAGGTTGTCATACCAGAAATTGGCTTCCTTTGTTTTGATTTGGATTAGACAAAGCATTATACTAATACAGGTAAATCCAAAAGCAACAGTGACTTTTGAAGGGAATAGACAAAAATCCATATTAAAATTACTAGTACTGTAAGATGATGTTCTCTGTCAAGATTGCATATAAATCATTATGTGAAATGTTACAGGTTTTACGGCAGTTCCAGAGGCAGAGAAGTTTTGTATTAAGTTGTTCATAACCAAGTCAATTTAGTTCATAATGAAATAAAATGTGGTCAAAGATACCTAATTAATTTAGCATTACTTGCCTTTTTACTGAGGAAGAGATAATCTGAAGTTTGCCTTTGTTTGGTTTATACAGCTTGTTCTGTTTAAGCGAATAGAGTCTGTATTTTAGATGCCCTAGAAATATTTGAGGTCAGCATGTGATGTTATGCTCACAGGAAACATCCCTGTTAATGCTAGTTAGAGCAACCTGGCTAATTCCTATATGGTTTACTGTAAACAATTACATAAGAAAAGGGTAAAGGCTGAAGACTTTCTAGGACAAATACCAATTGTCCGATAGTGTCAAGGGCTTTGGTGGTCTGAGAGCTACCAGGAATGCCTGCCTGAAAGCCCATGTCTTGTTGGCACCGGGTTTCAAGTTCCATAATTATTATGGCAGAAACGTGTCGTACAGGACTTTTCATAAGAAGCCAAGGAGTACAATGATGTCCCTGTTGAAATCAGTAAAGTAAAATACTTTTTCATGTTGGACTTCCGTGGTAGCTGCATGGATATTTAGAAAAGCAAAAGGAAATGACTGGGAGTAGGAATTCTTCTTTTGCTAGGAACCGAGGCCAATTTTGGAACCCCTTTTACAGGCTGTCGGAATGTGACATGTTATAAGCTTGGCTGCCTGGTTGTGTAGAGGCTGAGAAGGAGGTATTTTGGTGTTGACCTTCTTGACCTACATTAGCAACTCTTCTTATTCCTTTTGGATGCAGAGGTGGTGGACCGCAGCCTGCTCACAACACAGTACTGGCCCATCTTGAGTGAAAAGCAGACTGGAGGATGTTGCTGAGTCAGTCTCCAGATGTTCGTTAGAAAATTGGACTGAAAGCAGTGAATTTTGTCATTTAAGGCCTTCATTTGTGTGGGAGCTTTTACATTGGGTATAGAGAGCTTTGAATCAGGCCCTTGGGTAAATGTCGCTTGAAAATTTGTTTTTCGTTTGATGTGGCATTTATCATTCCTCTGTCAGTATTTCTTCAGTGGCTTGTCTTGGTTTTGTAATTCTTGCTCTGCTGTGTAGGGGTTTGTTTAAAAGTTTCTTGGTAGATCTTTATTTTCCCTTGAGAAAACAGCACTATGAAGTCTTCTGTCATTTTTCTGCCTTTTTCATATGTTAACTGCATTTGATTTGCTGAGAATTATGAGATTTTTTTTTTTTCCTCTGGCTTAGAGAACTTAATACTTAGGTTGAAAACTTTCCAGAAGAAAATTTGTATCTACATGTTTTGCCACTTAGGGAAATGCTTTTAAATGCCTTTTTTACTCAAATACTTGTGGTAAAAAAAGAATTTCTGTTTTCATGAAGGAGATAGGTGTTTTGGAGTAACACTGTGGACTAGAGTCCAGGACTTCGTTAACAGAAATCTGTGCCAAAGTAAAGCCCCCCAGTTTCTTTTCATGTACCCTATTTCAACTAAGTGCAAAGTTATTCCACATTATGTCTCGATGTCGATCCCATTTAAGAAGTCTCAAGCTCTTAGACATGAAAAGCAGATTAACAAGAATACAATGAAAGCTAAAGCACTTTGCAGCAACACACTAAGTATAAGCAATAATACAGTTTGGAAAACTTCCGATTTCTTAGGAAAATGCCCTTACTCTTTTACTTGTCAGTCTTGAAGCTTGGTGATTTTTGAATCTCGGAGTGAGTCAGAATCAAACTTTGTACGAAACACCTTGCTCATTTGTTTGTGGATTCAGTAGGCTTAGGGAAATGAGTATAGAAAAGGACATCAGCAAGCCAGGTTACGCAGCCAATCTCTTAGTGAAGTTTGGGCTGGTTTGGATCAGCTCTCATTTATATTGGTAGTCAGGGATTGCTAAGAAAAATGCAGTAACTTAATGAAGTAACTCTCACCAATGGTTTTAAGGGCTTCTTGGTCAGGCATGGAGAGAGCATAAAGCTGAGAAAACTTGTGCATCAACTTTCTGATGGGATGCTGCCGATCACAGTCATTTCAAACACTTAAATGCCTTTTGTACATTTCGGCAATATGTCAAGGAAGTCACTGGCAGAACCAGAGGATCATCAGGGCTGTTTTCTGGGCTTATCCATATGGTGCTTGCTTTGTGCTATGTGAAGGCCACGTGTGTGGGAAGCCAGCAGGTAAGAAAACAGACCTGCGATCCAGGGAGAAAAGGATGACTGTGATTTCACTGTTCAGTCTCATCTGTTAATGTTTGTGCACTCTGCGGGTGAAGGAGCTACTCAAAGGCCCAGAAGTTTTTTATTTTTCACTTGAACTGCACCAAACAGATAAGTGAGCAAGCAGTCTTACAGACTGAGCGCATAGCTCACTTGATCTTAACTTCTACTTCCTCAGTGCTTGTATTTGCAGCCAGTGAGATTATTTGAGAAAAAACTGCCTTTAGCCCTGGGAAAGATGCATGTCTTTGTAGTATTGGTGGTTTTGTTCCACTCACCATGGAACTTTTTCCTTGCAGGCTGAAATTACAAACCATAAGGAGTATATACAACTATTGCAACCTTCTGCTTCTATAAGTAGGTGCAAAAGATGCTCTGAGGTAGGGTTTTTTCACCTTCTGTGTTCTGTTTTCTTAGTATTTCACACTTAGGAGGGAAAATAAGGATTTTACTCTAGCTATGCAATTTCTGTGCAGTGATAGCTTATGGTGCTTTACACATAGTTAAGGACAAGTAGGTAATTTGAGAGAGAAGGCTTAGAGGTACTTGTAATTGTGTGTAACGTATCTTGGTCCTGCGTATTGACAGTAGGATCCAAGGCTCACATATATCAGCCTTCAGAAGTAGCATTCACGGGACATCAGTGGTTCACTCTTGATTAACAGCGCTTGTCAGTGAGCATTGAATTCTGTGCGTGTAAATAACACTGGCTTGGCCTGTCGTAACATTGCTGACTTGTTATGGGTTCAGACTTAGGCTGAGTTCAGGTAGGGGAGGAAAATGTACCTCTAAGCTATCTTAATGCTTCCTCTGGCAGGGCAGCCACGTGCTGAATCAGCACTTGGAAAGAAAGAGAATAGCCACAGGGTTCTGCTAGTTTATCCTGTCAAAGGTACCAGTGCTTCTTGGCCAGGATCACTACAGCACAGCACATGCAGCCCTTATTTAAGCAAGCCCTGACTCATTTTGTATGCCAGCCAACTCTGTTGTTTCTCTTGATTAGCTGTAAGGATGCACTGTGTCTCTCTCTCAGTAAAAAATACAGCGTGTGAGGTAGATTGAAGGTCTAACTTGCACCAAAGTAGAGTTTCTAAGTATTATTTTTTTAATTTCCACTCGCTGGTCCTGGCCCTCAGGGAAGCGCGGGTGCATTGTTATTCCTGTAGGGGCAAAGGCAGTTTAAGAGGTTCTCATCCTTCCCTGCATCCTGCCCCAGGTTTCCATTCCTTCACAGTTTTGTCAGTTCAGCTGATTGCAAGGCAGCCTCTCAGTCTGGATCTGTGATATGATCCAGACTGGAGGTGTGTATTTTAAAGGCTTGAATTTTTTTCCTTGTCATAATCTGGATGATGTAATGGCTCTCTTAACCATCACTTCCAAATGTTTGAGTTTACGCAACGAAGGAGGTGGTAACCTGTGTTGAAAGGGAAGAAACGAGCAAACCTAGGAGCAGGAAAAGCTGAAAGTTTCTCCACCTAAAAACCTCACTTGAGTGTAAGGTAAATATTCATTGTCGTATGAAATAGCTTGTACTTCTCAGACGCCTGAAGATAAGGCTGTAAAGCAAGTTACATGCTTGTTCGTAAGCATTACAAAATTCGAGGCATCTTCTGAACTACTGGAGTAGAGACAGCTATTTTTTAATTACATTGTTTGTGAAAAATATGAAGTTCATTCTTGTTGATAATGTCCTTCTGTGTGATACAGAAAATCTTGGTAAATCAGCGAAGACCTTTGCCTTGAAGTGCCACTTACAGACCGTTATGGTGAGTACTTGAAGGGCAGGTGCTTTCTGTGGTTCCCCACGTCCTGCCTCGGCAGCCCGTTGGATCCTTGGGTGGACAGTTTTGCAGAGTAAGGCGATTCTTATCCTGGAGCCGTTCTGCCCACGAGGCTGGTCCAGGCTGTTGCGTTGGGCTGGTCGTGTTCCCACCTGGTCAAGGCCTTCTGATACCAATCATGCCTTTTTTCACCCCTGCCAGAGTTACACAACCAACAGTCAAAAGTTCAGAGGCCTCGGTGTTACCAAAGACAGGCCTCTGCTTTGTTTCTAAAATAATTGGTTTTTTTTACTAACCTTCTTACCATGTGAGAAAATAGCTAATTACTGACTTTCTTACTGTGTACAAAAAAATAGATAGTCACTGAGCTGATGTTACAGGTAGTAATAATGAGGAGACAACCAGAAGTAGTTAAATCACTTCAAGGTTCTTCTATACGTCAAGTATGTACTCCTGTACCCATTAGGATAGAGTTATGGGTGCTTCAGAGAACATCCTTATTATCTTCATGAAGTTGGCGAACTTACAGCAAACTTTTACTGTCCTGAGATGACTCAATACCTTAAAAGGATAATGTGAGGAAGGGTCTCCTTACCCAAATGACCTCCGAGACACTCACGCTTGGGCAGAAGTGTTTTGCCGACGCAGCAAAATTGGATACGCATGTGCAAAAAGGCTATTCGGTCATCCTAATGAATACATAGGCCTAGGTGGAGTTATGTATTAGGTAGGCGGAATAATGAGAATATTTTGTGTATAAATAATGGGTGAATACTCCGGTAAGGTGTGGTAGATTTGTGGGTTTTCCCCCAGCACCTGACGTCAAATAAAGCGGTATCTCCTCTCTAAACTACTTTTCGTTTCGAGGGCTTTTATTTCAGGTAACATCGGTACCACGGAGGACTTTGGTTTATGAGGAAGCTCACGCCCGATAAGGAAAGATGTGGATTAAAAATACCAGAGTTGTTTCACTGTATTTTTTTTTTCCTCCGCTCAAGAGGCGGCAGTGAGGCTTAGTGTAGCCTCCTTCAGAAATGGATTTAGGTAAATGCCAAAAAGGTGAGGTTTTTTGCTCATTTAACAAGCTGCTGAGCAAAGTTTTGCTGCCACCAGGGAGGGAAAGGTTGCTGCCTCCTCTTCCTTCATCCTGGTCTGTGTGGATATGGCTTCTGCCTGGCACCAGCTGCGATGCTTATGGGATTCTTCCCTGAGCTGGCTGAGCCTGTTAGGCTGGTGGGAAACTGTCCACGTCTTTTCTCTCCTAGGTTAGTGAGTTGATTTAGCTTGTTTAAGGGTCTGTTGGCTGCCAGAGCTGGTGCCAATTATGCAGACAGGGTGTTTTGTCGGCAAGAAGAAGAACAAAACAGTGTGGTGGAAGAGAGTAGGCTTGTCCCCTTTTGAAGGTAGTGATGTTAGACTGGTTCCCCCATGTGAAGGAGCACTTGGCAGGCCTTAGGGGAAGTAGCACTCAACACCCACCATCTTCTAGATGGGGACTATCAAAAACCAAAGACTGGTAGTGCAGGGTGAGAGCCTCACTGGATCTTCCTGCAATGGCTGTGGGTTGCTGCAGACTTGCTGATTCCTGATGCTTACAGACAGAGAGAGCCATCCTCACCGCTACGTCCCTGAGGATTATCCAGACCTTTGTGGTCCAGGTTCTCCTTAGCGGTCTCGCTCTGCAAAAAAGTATCTGCTGATTGATTTCTGGAAAGTACCGATCCACCAGGACTGTGGGTTACTGTAATTGCCATTAATGGATGGAGTTTTATGGAGGGCAAGCATGTGATGTGCGAAGCACTTTCTGCTTTATCATCCTGCCTGTGGCAGGTTGCCTGAACAAACAAGGGAGAGGCCCCCAGCAGCAGCAGCTGCCTGTGTACAGACTCTTTCAAGCCTCTGGCAGAGGTTATGGTTGCCTTTAGGCTTTGGGGCTATTGCTAAGGCTGGGCACCTCTAGCACAGATCTACCTGAAAATAATTAAGACACATTTATATAAATGCCTGTGTTGTCTAATGGCTAGATTTTTATCTCGGTGAGGATAGAGTTTTATGTGAACGTTCCTGAGGTTGTCCAAACTTGTTACAGGAATAAAATATAAGGCTTTAGTTGCCTCAGGTACCCATAGGACCGTCGTTTTGATAATATATTGAAGAAAAATTTCTCCTTTGTGCAGGTCACGGCCACTGTTCAAAACCTGTGTTCTTGCTTTTCCCAGGGTGCATGTGTATACACACAAATGAATTCCTGCATTCCTTCCCCAAGCAAGACTAGGCCAAGTGTTATCCATCACTAACATTGCTATTAACTATTTCATAACGATTCTGGTCTTTATAGCCCTTTACCAACATCAGCAAAGCACTCTTCCCAATACCTTTGTGAGATAAAGGAATTTTATCACCAAGTTTCGGAGAAGAAAACCGAGATGACAGGATTACAGACCAGTTTTCAATTAATGCTTTTTTGCATTTGTGTGCATGTGTGTGTGTGTGAATGCTCTTCAGGTCTGTGGGCTCAGTGCCCAAGGAATGTATATGCATTCAGTATGGCTGTTGTCTAAGTATGTGCACGTGTCAGAGTCTGCTAATTAAGTCTGGTTGTGCAGTGCAAAGTATGTATGTGATTAAGTGCAAACAAGTGTGTACTGACCCATTTGTTGGAAATTTAGCTTAAAGTAACTCAGAGTTATGTGGAGGAAGGCAGAGCTGATAATGGATTCCAATCAAGTATTAGATTTTCTTCTTTTTTCTTTTTCCATGGCACATCAAATAAAGTATCACCATATGTAAAAATGTTAATTCTTTCCTTTCCACTAATATGCTTAGCCTTATCTATATATAATATCAGTTATGACAGATCTTTTCCAGACTTTTGAATGCATTTATTTAGAGGATTTCATAGTATGAGCTATACCATATGGCAGAAATTAT
>VYZM01017408.1:265315-276851 GCA_013398915.1 Dromas ardeola | reverse complement strand
AGAGTTGCACGGAAAAAACAATTACATCAATAAATCAAACTGAAAAAAGTTTCCAGGGAACTAATTGTAGGAGAAAAATAAAAACTTTTAATTCAGTTTTAAAAAGTCTGAGACTGAAAAAAATGACAACACACACATCAGCATAAGAAAATCACTTTCTGGGCAGAAAGGTAGAAATCATCATTTTCCTTTAAGACTGAAGTTTCAGGCTTAGCCACAGCAAATCTTATTTCCTTGCTTTGTTCCAAGCGTACTGTTGGATTGGCAAAAGTTACTGGAATCTCCTATGGGATTTTATTAAAAAGAAAAATATAGCAAGTCATCCTAACGTTGCAAATGACTCATCAGGCGCCTTAGGAAATGCTCCCCTGAGACAGGCATGCCGCTGATGAGGAAGCGATGAAGCTGCCAGGCCACTCCCCCAGACAATTTCGCTTGAGGAACGCAGCCTTCATAAGGGACGTCTCTCCAGACACTACATTATTTTATCCTTTATTTCACAGAGGGAGCACAGAAGCTGCAAGAAGGGCAGTGCGAAGTCACAGCAGAAACTTCACAGCCTGTTGTTTCTGTACAGGAGAAGCAAATAGGAGATCATGAGAAAACTTTAAAGGTAGGGGGAGATACGTTTTAAAGTCTATAATTTAGTTTTGACAATGAAAAATAGTAAAGAGTGTAGGCTTTCTTTTAAAAATTGTAGTTCTTGGGAGAAGAATGGAGGAGATCCGTTCTCAGGATGCGATCATGGTCATGAACAAGTTCCCGCAGTAAATGGGAAGCGGAGCTTGTCAAGATCCTGGCCGCTTTGGAGCAAGGTTCTAGGAGGTGGTTTCGGAGGGGAAGGTTGTAATCTACTTTGTCTGATCTCAACTTTTAATACGTTTTCGTGAAGGATGATCATGAAGGACAAATGAAAAATGAACCAAACAGTAGGGAATAAAAGCTGAAGTTTCTTAATCCTTTCCTTGAAAGGAAAAAAAAAAAAAGTAGTATGATATAAGTAGTGATCTAAGCAAATTTCATGAGAAGGTATTGTGGTTTCTTTATATGCATCATGAAGATACTGTTCTTGGTAGTTGAGTCTGATGACTGTCCGGGATTTAGTCTGCCCTTAAGCTTCACACCATCCTGTTGCCACTGAGCAAACAAGGTGGTGTGCTGTGGAAAAGAATGGCATGTTTTCTCTAATTTTATGTCCCTAAATACAAACAAAGTGAAACTGCGTATCGTAATACGATATACGCTCCTTTTTCACTCTTACTCTGATTGCAGTAGGAAGTTTGAGCCTGGCCGATGGCCATGTTAGAAAAATAGAAAAAAGGGGAACCAATCACAAAGTAAATTCAGTGGTAGGGTTATATACTGGGGTGGCGGAGCAGGAGGAGAAGAGGAAGGAAGATGAGGTATTTTTGGATGTCTTCACAACAGCCACAGGTGGTTTCTAGGTTTTGTTTCTACAATTAACATGCTACCCGGGGTTATGAAATGCTGTTAAAATGTAACTTTCTACAGGCAGATGCACAGTCTGAATTTCTGCTGACACTGCTGTGTAATTTGCTGGAGGGGTAGGGGATTTTTGTCAGTGATGTGGCTGCGCTGGCAGCAGTCTGTAGGGCAGACACAGTTACATTTACAGAGAGGGAATAATCTAGCCTCAGATGAAGGTGTCAGGAGAATGGGCTAAGCACAAAGGCCTGCTTAATGCAAAACAAAATTAAGATGAAAAGAGAAGGGCAACTGGGTTTTTATCTTCCCTTTCATTTACCACAACTATTCCAGTAGTACTCAATCAAGTCTTACCTAGTTAGGCAGATAGAAACACTTGAATAAAATTTGTAAAGTGACTAAGTATGGGTTTCTTTATTTACTTTTTTGGTCTTAAAAGTTTTGTCGTGACTTTAACTGATACTCATTGATTTATATCAGATGAAGAATCTGATTTTTACTCACTCCAGATCTTGTCCTGCAGCTTGAGAGGCATTGAGAATTTTGCCAGCAACTCCAAAGGCTTGAAGATCCGAAGCCCTGATAAATTGAAGCTTTGAAAATTAAGTACAAAGGCTAATTTTAGAAGAGTATATGAAGACAGTGCAATGTTCTTTGTGGCATACAGCTGTCAAAATGCATTTTAGGACTTATGGGTTGTTTCTCTGTGGTAGTCGTCATCTGATAAAGAAAAAAATAATATCATGAAACTGTAGTGATCACACTTGATCCATTTGACACCAAAGTTAGTTACAATGCTAAACCAAAGCAATAATAAACACAGGCATGTTACAAAAATGTAGTTTTCAGAAATTGTTTACTTCATTCAGTTGGTAAGGCTGGTAAGCTGCAGATTATTACAAAGTTGTGTATGATTGTTGTATTTTCCTATTAATATATGCAGGAGAAGGGAAAAACACTAATTAAGGAAGTCCAGGGCAGATGAAAAGAATAAAATAAATTAATGGAATGCCTGTATCAGCAGGTATGTATCTCATCCTGGAGTACTCAGTATGAGGAGGTATTGGAGTTGTGTTGATGTGAAAAACTAAGCTCTGCAAGGAAACCCAGGGCTCCGACGAACAAGAAGATTCATAGTTCAGTATCTAATAGGTGCTGACCTATTAAGGATGGAATAAGAAGATTAAATTATAAAAAGCTAATTAAAAGCAGAACTCAGAAAATTCGGATGCACTGATGTTCCCTTATCACAACATTTGCTGCTGAAAATACTGGGGTTTTTTTGAGCACTGTGGGTAATGTTTCAGTGTTCCCTAATCCTTTTTGTTTTCTCTGCTCAGGCACATAAGGAAGACAAGCCTCAGAAACTGCTGGAAATGAACGGAGATACGTCGGTGCTGCGTTCCTACAATTACGATCTCATTGTCATTGGTGGAGGCTCAGGTGGTCTCGCAGCTGCCAAGGTATGAGAGAGAAAATACAGATTTATACTTTCCTTGTAAGTAGGTGGGTGACATCCTCAATGTCTTGGATCTGGGGATATCTTTAACACTGTAGGGGCATAACATTTCTGCCTGATATGTACTATTTCTTTTGAGGTTAGCCCCAGTTATACAATATTCTTTTCCTTATATTCTGGAGAAGAAAAACAAAAATGTCATGGTATGCTCCTTAATAGAATGAAACTTGGTCTCCACTAATGGGAGATGATGCTGTTGGAGAACAGAACAGCAGGTAGATATTTCAACAGTGTTTATTAGTAGTTGAATTAAAATTCAGCTTATAATTGAAAAAATTTTTAAAACTATTCAAAATTAACATCAGGAGGTTTCTAGCTTTATCTGAAAGTAATATCTGCTCAGAAATAGTTGTATATGTTGTTTTAATTCTTGATGGGGAGATTTTACGATATTGAGCTTATATAGTTGCATAAATGGAAATTTTGCCTATACATAAGCAGAATTAGGATCTCATCCATCATTTTTAGGGTCTGATACTTCCTGCGTGTAGCCAAATAATTTATGATTTTTTTTTGTTAGGATTCCACTTTTAGAAGCGTATCTAGAATTAATTAAAGGAATCCACAGTGGTGCAGAATATACCAGCTCTTAGAGTTGTCGTCATCCCAAATATTTGAAACTTGCTGAAATTTAATGTAAATCAGTAACTCTCCTTTACATCAGTAGTTAGGCACATTTTGCCTCTTCTTGCTGTGGTAGAATTAACTATTAACTATTTAGAAGTGAATTGAGCGTTCCTAGGAATAAAACTATTTCATTGCTCAAGACCTGGAGTTGGATTATTCCTCTGGACAGGAGGCATTTCTTTTGTTGTCGAGAAGTGAAGAAGGTCATTGAGGAGTGAAAGAAAACGAGGAGAAAATATTTCAGCGTAGCATTAGATTCACGCTAAACCTTGGTCCCTTAGAAGAACTTCTGTTACAATGTAAGAATGCAGTGCTGAGTGGTGGATTGTAATGTGCCGTATGTCCATAACCTATTTCAGCAGTTTACTGCTTTTGCATCGATAAGGGCACTATTGTCACGGCATAGGACGGAAGATAAGATCTATAAAATTTCTGAGAACCAGCAAAAAGAAGCAAACACTTTTTTTTTTTTTTAGAAGGTGAGGATGTTTTAGGACAGAAGAGAGTAATAAAAGAGCTTGCAGTAATGCGAAAACAGTTTGCTGTAATAAAAAGCCATCTGTTGAAATTGCCGTAAGGAGACTGCTCTACTTGGTTGTATACATATGCTAGGTTGTGAAGCTACAGCAGTGGTGTTTATTGCATCATTTTTCAGCTGTGGGACAGAAAAGGTATGTAGCTAGGAAGATAAATTGCCTTATTCCTTCAACTCAGTGTATAAAGTACATAGCTTCTTAGTGTTCTCAAGTCAACATCACTATCGGTAGTAATGTGTGTATTTCAAATCAGTTTCATGAAGTTGAAGTGAAACTGTTTTACACACATAAACTTCTGACTTAGATTATTCAGGTTCTTTTAGTGAATTAACATACAGTGCTTTAAAAAGCCAAACAAAACAAAAGGGGAGAAAAACCCAACCCAACTACGCATCTCTCATAGCAACTTCCCGATATCTACACTCAGGTTTGCAGCAGTTTAACTAGGTTGATAAAATGCATGCTTTTCAATATGACACATGCAGCTTTGTGTGCGCGTCTTCCCTTTCCTCTCTATATTCTGCTCAGAGCTTGTTATTTTGGAGGCACGTCTCCACGGTGAGTGCAAACGCTGCCAAGCCCAGCTGTGGCACCCAACCGCAGACGCCGACCAAGGTGCCAGGCCACCACTATCCGTTCACACAGAACAGTTCCAGCTGTAGGCAACCTTCTTGTGTTCATGCGGCGCTGCACTGAACCCAGTAAGGTTTGAAAGGCTACAGGGCAGGTTTTGTTACTGTGGGCATATCACTCTGCAGAAGTGCTTATGTCTGTCTGTGATCTCTACTGAGGTGGCGACGCAATGCTGTGCTGTATTATGTGGGCGTATCGCTGAGTGTAAGCTTGGGAATCTGTGCATTCTAGTTAGCTAACACTGGTATAGCTCTTTCAAGCTGTGTGTAAGAGTTGTCATTATAAAGGAGCATTAATAAGGCATCTCAGTCCCTAAGCACCTTTCTGAGGAACTTTCTCAGATGTGCTACTAATGGACAGACATGAGTTTCTTGGCCAACCATTACCTTTAATTGGAAGCAGAAATCCAGTACATTATTTTCCAAAGGTGTCTACAGCATGCGTTGTTTGAAATATGATTTGCATTTTGCACGAAGTAAGATACATTTAAAATTGAAATTCTGATTGTCAACTATTTGGATTAACAAGTATTACTGGTAACATAGTGCTGAAGGCTGTCTAGCTCCTCCCAAACCAAACCCAAAGCCTTAGGGTAATATCCTGTGCCCGTAGTTGTTATTGCTTATATGACTAAGAACTCATCACATGATGCAGCACAATTGTGGTTACTCCAAGTATCAAAGTTATTTTGCTGCATCTCATGGGGGAATCTGCCGTTGTTGTTTCTCAGCTATGTAGTGCTTACTTAAGTGTTTTTCCCCGGTGCCAGTTATCACCATCAGTTTTTGCGTTTTTCTCAAAGAGTACAAAGGGAATAATGGAATCCAGAATAGAAATTCCAGTTCTCAGTATCACTTACACACATTGCTTGTAGATTTGCTAATGAAACTTCACTAGGGAAATGCCGTGAAATAAACCATTACTTTACTAGTCTGGATGACATCTGCACATCCTGACAGTAAAGCCAGCTTGACAGAGGTTGACTAGCTTGAAGGGCAAGAGCTGATCCTGACAACTACAGATTGTACTCCAAATCCAGTGTTCCCTTCTACTACAAGAAAAAAGGTTGGATAAGCACAGTTGTAATACTTGGCCACGTGACTCTGTATGTCATTGTGTGATGTGGTTTCAAACAAATGTTTGAGAAACCAAAGGGAAAACTGGATTAATGAAGAAATTGTTAAATATGTTAAAAGTAAATGGCACGTTGGGAAATATTGTGAACAAACTGACAGGATGGAGGAGAGAACAGGAGGTTTGACTCCCAGAATCTTCTATGTATCAACTGGCGCCATGCTGTTGTGTAGCAGGATGAATGCCTATTTTTTTCCCTTCATCTTTTTTTTCCTACTGAGTGCACAGATTAATTCAGAAGATTAATGGCTGTCTGGCTCTTCCCTTGCAAATCATTCATTATTACTTAATTAAAAGTCACAAAGCTTTTTAGCAATGCATGATGTTATCGCCTACTCCAAATTTAACCTCCAATATGTAGATACGCCTCTTATGTAATTTGTTTTGCAGGAGGCTGCCAAATATGAAAAGAAAGTGATGGTGCTGGACTTTGTCATGCCTACACCTCTGGGAAACTCATGGGGTAAATTTCTTTTCATTGCAAACCTGTTATAAAGGAGCTTTACTCAAAGACTCTGATCCTCCTTTGAAATCAGCCACGCTGATGTGAAAAACACATTCTGTTCCTTTCTCTCAGGTCTTGGAGGAACATGTGTAAATGTGGGCTGTATACCTAAAAAATTGATGCACCAGGCGGCTTTACTGGGACAAGCCTTGCAAGATTCACGCAAATATGGATGGCAGTTTACAGAAGAAGGTAAAGGAGGAAAACATTTTTTTGCAGGCTTCTCGTTTGTGCTGAAAACCCAGAGGTTTTTTTCACAGTCAGGTGCTTGTTGCGCTTAAGCATGTGAGGCAGCTTCAGAGAGACTACACGTGAACTTAAGTGCTTTTCAAGCCTAAAGCCACCGGGCTTATTGCCTTGAAGCGTCTGAGCTGTTTATTAATGGCTTCCGATCATGTTAGTATTTGATAAGATAGCTGTTTGAATAATAGCAATAAGGTACTACTCCATTTCTGAATATAACACAACATCTAAGGGAATACCCCAGAATGTCCCCTGTTAGAAACTTACTCATAATTGCAGCCAAGGATTTCCTTTCCCTCAATCTCTGTCACTACTGCATAAGAAGATGACTTTTACTTTATATTAGCTCTAATGTGCATGGTTATAGGATTGGGATTTATTTAGGGTGTAATCCTGTAGTGGGGAACAGGCAGAGGCACCTCTCAGAGATGCATAGTCTTAATTTGTTGAGCAATATCACCTGCTGACAGCATGTGCCAATAGAAAACCATCGATAATGCAGTGAGTCCAAATTTTCCATGTTTTAAGTCATATCTGTTCCACCATGACCTCTCATGTTGTCTGCGCTGACATAATTCTTTGAATTTCAGTAGAGTTACCCTGGAATAAAAAGGATAATAAAAAGGAGTAAGACAAAGGTGGCTGGGTCATGAAAAAAATCTGTCTGAGAATACAAGGTTGGCTATGGAAAAAGAACTCACAAACTGAAAGATGAACCTTTTTCTTTTATTTTGAACAGTCAAACACAACTGGATGACTATGACAGAATCTGTTCAGAATTACGTTGGTTCACTGAACTGGGGCTACCGGGTTTCCCTGAGAGAGAAGAACATCACATATGAGAACGCATATGGAGAATTTGTTGGGCCACACACAGTTAAGGTACTCCCGAGCCATGTTTGCTGGGTCTTCCTGTAGTACTTTCTGAATCAAGATACTCTTCAAATAGAATAATTTTTCCCCTGGTAGGACTGTGAAATACTCACTTTGGACCAATACTTTGTCCACAGGCAACAAATAAAAGAGGAGTTGAGAAGCTGTACACGGCTGAGAGATTTCTCATTGCCACTGGTGAACGGCCACGCTACCTGGGTATACCTGGAGACAAAGAATACTGCATTAGCAGGTAAAACCGGAGCGGAATACGAAGTCATTTGCCCTGTGCAAATGCTTCGTCTGTAAGAGAGTGGTGAAGCATGAGCAGCGCTGCTTGGTTGCTGGTTTTGTTTCCTGTGTAACTTTTTGTTAGAGGAAAGTAAGTGGAGGAGAATAGCTATAGACAGATGTCAAGGTGCCAAAAACATTGGTGTCTAGTAGACACCACAGGACTGTGGGTGGCTGGCTAGGATGGTTCTGTTTCTGACTGATAACAGCCGTAACTGAGAATACCGTAAATCATGTGCGTTGTCTGTCATAAAATTAATTCATCAGCTCTGCCCCATTTACCAGTACACCCACACTTCCTCCCTATTCCTTATGGTCTTTTAGTTCACATACTAAAGGTTTTTGATAATGAAGAGCAGTCTACTTGGAAGAAACCTCCCTGCTCAAATGTCGAGGAAAGGGGGAGTTGCAAAGCAGTTGATGTTGTGGAGCTGGTTGGAATTTATCTGTCTTCATGCATTGGGGCAGTCTTGAAACTCAAGCCAGTTTTTTTCCAGCTACTCAGTGAAGTGAGTTCAACTTTTGGGAAGTCCTATTTCAAATGTCTGGTTAATTGATAAGACCAAGAAATTCTTACGTGCACAATTTTGACTAAAAAAAAAAAAAAAAAGTGGTATGCAGATGAAATGTGTTTTAATATCAGACTAACTTTTACATTACTTAATGTAGAGACAGAGGTCGGAATTTCAGGCTCAAAAACATATAGCAATTAAATAAATAACTGGCATAATTCCTGTGAAGCCAAAACACCATGTTGTGTGTTTCCCTTCTAATAGGTAGTAGTGAAATTAAAGGTAACAGATAATATAGCCTATAAAGTGGTGCTTTAAGAATAACACTAAGGTGGAAGAGTCAGGAATCCCGGTGTTAAGGATGATCAGATTGAGGTTGTCTGTGTAATCCTGTCCGAGTTCCCCGGGGGACAGGAACTATGATGTAGCCTTTAATTACACAGTCACAGTTTATTCCACTGCAACATTTGCAGAGAGCATCTTTGTTTAGTCTTTGCTGTTGTTGGCTGGGAAAGAGACACTTATTTTAGATTTAAATCTTTGGAGAATTGCATTGCCACACTCTGCCTGAGTCTTAGCTGAGCAAGCGTGATGCTTCCGTGAGTCCCTGCTTCCTTGAGAAGCCCTGCTTTTATAGTCTAGGTCCAAAGTGTGGTAGAACTGAACTAGCTTGATGAAGCAGTTGAAAGAAATGGAAAGCATTCAAATAAACATGGTTTCCATAACTTCGTACTGCTATCTCTGCCTCTTACTGTGGTTTGCATTTGTTTGTTTTATTGTCTGTGTGTATTTGGCACTGTGTTTAATGCTTTAGCAAAAGGATGAGTCTTCAAAGAAGTGAAGATGGTATTTTTATCTTAAAGCTTAACTCTTTCCTCTTCCTTTTAGCTCTCAGGAGCTAAAATTTGCAGCAAAATATTTTGAAGCAAGATTCAGAAGAAAAAAACCGCAGCCTACCTTTTTTAGCAATTTGTCCAAAGTTTCTGTGAAAAAATCCTAAAAAGATGGGGATGATTCAGAATTTTCATGCTCTTTTTTTTTTGTGTGTGTCTCCTCCAAATTAGAACTTTTAAATCTGTCAATTTACTGTATTCCAGCTGAATTTCCAAAAAAAATTAAGTTGTTGGGTTGTTTGTTGTGGTTTTTTTTTTTCATGAGCAGGAATAGGAATAAAGTCCTATTCTTACAGAAGAAATCAGATAAATGTAAAGCACAATGCATTCTTCTGATTGTCTCTAACATTCTTTTCTTCTTTCCCCTCTTGTTTTTTTTCCAGTGATGATCTTTTCTCTCTGCCTTACTGCCCAGGGAAAACCCTGGTGATTGGAGCTTCCTATGTTGCCTTGGAATGTGCAGGATTTCTTGTGGGTCTTGGATTAGATGTCACTGTAATGGTGAGATCCATTCTCTTAAGAGGATTTGACCAGGATATTGCAAACAAAATTGGCGAATATATGGAAGAACACGGAATCAACTTTATTAGGGAGTTTGTGCCAATCAAGGTAGGCTCAAAGTGGTACATGACTACAATTGATTGCAATATAGCTATCATAATGTATTAAGATGTAAATTATTTTAGTGAATACAAAAGTTGAATTTGCAATACAGTATCTGCTATGATACAGTATGGGTTAATTTTTGTTTTAAACCAAGTTAAGTTCATGAACCTTATGTAATTGAAAGGTACAATTCAGTCTTAGTATTAAAATTTTGTGAGATTACAGAATTCATTGCCTTTATCAGAATTAGAGGGGTTAGTATATGTTGCATTAAAAATGTTGTTACTCCTGCTCATCCTCATCCTGCAAATGTTGAATATATTTAAATTCAGTAGTTGTCCTGAAATCTGTGACACTTCTTGCGGGCTCATACTTGAGCAGAAGTATAATATCTTGTAAGATCAGGGCCAGTGCATCACAAATAGTCATATTTTTTTATTGCTAGTTCTCAAATTCTCAGCCGGGAAATGCTGCTTATGTGTCCAGGACCAGTGGACTATCCACAAAAGTAAATGGGCTTTATAAGTATCCATCTGTATCCATCTATATCCTTTACTTGGCAAAGTCCTTAAATACTTGCTCAGTTTTCTTCAAATGAAGTAGGAGTACTCGTGCAGTTAGCTATGTACATGTATAGGGAAATACAAGTTGAAAAGCAGATTAGATAAACTCTGGAGCTTTTCTAATCTAAAATTGCCTTACCAAAGACTTCAGAGGGTGCTAACAGTATTTTTCTTAACGTTTTTTTCTAAATAATTAGTGCTTATTTATTATGAAATGGGAAATAATGTATTAAGCAGTTTTCAATTTGGCGTTAAGCCAGCATGTTACCAAGTTTAACACTTTTGGGGATTAAAGCATTAAATCGAGTGAAGACTGTTCGTTTTCACATTAAGAAATGCTCTTGCCAGTTACACTCTGTGAGAGGGGGGCAGATCCACAGCGTGGTAAGAGATGTGCTGTGACAAGTTTCATGGACCTTTGGGTTTGTGCATGTTTGCATTGCAGAAATTCCATGTTGTATGAAAAGCAGGGGTGATTATCTAGCTTTTGTTTCAGACGTAGCTTTTTGTAGCTGTTCTGAGGGATGGGAAAGAAAGAAGCTGATTTTACAAGAAGCAAATCATTTCAACTAAATGGCGGGCGGTCTCCTCCAGATGCACCCTGCGGAGTCCCATTACCCTGGTCACAAAATGCACTTTTGTGTATTTTACCCTGGCCCTTCACTACATGTCTTTGATTTCAGTGCGAATAAAATACTTGGCCCTGGTTTTAGTTGAGCACATCCTTAAACTTAAATTGCTGGATATGTTTTTAGCAGGTCTTCTCATCTCTTTCAAACACTGTTTTTGAAGTTACGCATGTTGTGCTTATTAAAACCCTTCCTTGGGATGTTTGAAGATAGAAGATGAATTATTATAAGTAATGCTGCCTTTGAATGGGAGCAGTTTAACACAGTGATCCTTTAAAGTTGGTAGGATGGCACGGAAGGTCTGGGCTTTTTTAACTTAAAAAAGGGGAAGAGAGCTTCATCAGAAATTTTGCTTTTTCTGTCTTCAAATACTGAATATGAAGTAGGAGCTAGGGCAGCTGTTGAAAAGTACTTTTTCTCCTGTAGAATGAACACTGAAAATTTCCCAGAATGAAGTTGTGTTGCACGTGTACATGTCTCTTGTATGTACAGCCAGCCGTGGGAAGCAGCTGGGTGCCTTGCGGTT
>VYZM01017408.1:246529-265306 GCA_013398915.1 Dromas ardeola | reverse complement strand
GGGAGGGGGTTGGGGGCTTGGCGGTTCCCGGGGGGGGGGGGTAAAAACTGTAGCTGAGGATATTCCTCACAGTCCAGTGAACATTAATGAGGACAAAAGAGAATCCACATATGTAGCTTCAAAGTCCATTCACTTGTTTAGTTGATTTATTTAGCAGAGGGAAAAGGAGTGTTTGGAAAAAAAGCCAGGGGTATTGCTCTTTCTGCTTTTCTGGTGTACGGAGGGGTGGGGTGTGGCAGGGGGAGTATTTTGGGTTTGGTTTTCTTTTAAACAAACCTTTATTTTTTTTATTAGTCTGAACAAAGNTTGCTTTGCTGGAATAGGCAGTAACCTGCTGCATTACTGAGAGAGTGTGTGCAGCCGCATCCGTAGCTAAAACTAGGAATATTTATTTCAGTTGGCTCTGGGAAACTCTGTAGGGCTTTTTTTCTTAAGCTGCTGGTGTTTTTTCAGCCATTTAGAGCCAGCTGCTGCCCTCTCCTGCAAGGCCATGGCAGCTTTGTATGTTGTACTAACATCATTCAAACAGGCTGAAGCCCTGTTCTGCTAAGGGCTGGGCTGTGAGTGTGGCTTTCCGTGGGTGGAAGGCATGATGGTCCTCAAGGTGTGGTTGAAGAAAATGTCTGATGGTGTTTCCAGGTCTTGCAGGAGTTCCCTTCCTCCTCACCTCCTCTGTCCCCAGCCGATACTAGCAGCTTATGTGGCGGGTGGGCTTGGCCAAGAACTTAGCTATCAATCAACTTTTATAAACAGAAACAAGGTCTTACTGTGTTGGTCGTAAGAATAAATGCATGGAGATAAACCAAAATGTTTAAACACGCAAGTAGTAATCACAAATCGAGAGAAAGGTGAAAATACCTTTAGAATGAATGCTTGAATTTTAGGTCATCGTTAAACACACATTTTCAATGATAATATATGTGGTGGATGAAGATACATTTGCATATCTTTATTTGAAACTAAGCCCCCTTTTTTTTAATCTTCCCTAATGTTGTAGGTTGAGCAGATTGAGGAAGGAACTCCTGGAAGATTGAAAGTTACAGCCAAGTCCACAACGGGGAACCAAATAATTGAAGGAGAATACAATACTGTGAGTCCTGTCTGTATACATAAAGAATGTGAAATAGCCTTCCATTTAATGTTAAGATCTTGCGGGGTGTTACTACCCATAGTTTAGATTTTTTGAAATTATTTTTAATCATTGCAATATGCTAATTGCGCACAATCAACAGGTAATTAATGTGACAAAATTCCCAGAATCCATGAGCATAAGTCCCATGTGCCCCAGCAGATCACTTGCATACTTTTGAAACCTGTTTTTTAGCTTAGGGATGTAGATGAACTTGGTCACATGCAATCAGTTGCAGGATTTTTCCCCAGTGGGATATTTGTCATAAACTATAAGTAGTGATTTATAACTTTCATAATAACTAAAGCACGCTGTTCTGGAGTTAGCACAAAATAATGGTCTGTGCAAGAGCTAAACAAACAGGTGTCATGTCTTCTTAAGACCTGTTGACGCAGCATCTTCACAAAAACGACTAACGCCCAGTGGCAAGTCAGCCGGGGAACTTCATTACACACTTAAAACAGTAAAATTGCAGTGTGCAGGTATGCCATTATATTTTTGATTGACTGTTTCCATCACCCCTCACCCCACTCATTTTCTTAGTCCTTGATGCTGAAAGGAAAAAAAAAACCATGGTGTGAATAAAGTATTTGGAACTACACAGAATGCATAAAGACAAGCATTTGCCAGCGTGGGATTTTAGACTGCACACACTGTGCCAGTGACCTCATTTACCTGTATAGTGCATCAGTTATCCCACAACAAGGACATGCCTCAGTGCATCTGAGAGCTAGTATTATGAGAAAGCGTAACAATAATAACAGTGCTGTTGCACAGTGTTGTAATACTATTTTTCCTGGTCCATAGTGGTGAAAGCTTTTTAGGTAGCAAATCAGTGACATCTTTTCTTCACGGAAACTTATGATTTCTTATTGCCACTACGTCTTTCACTGAAATGCTGTCACACCTCATAGAAGCAATGAGCTGTGTGTGATGCATTTTAAGACCTTCAGCTCTGAAGACCTGCCATGCTGGGTCATCTAAAAGATTTGAAGCAAATCTCAGATTCCTTCGGCACAGTTCTTAGTTGTCTATGAGAAGCATTGTGTGATTACCTGGGTAGTTGTCCAAGTCTGCAAAGCATATAGCACTTTTTCTTGTGATAGTATAGGCTGGAACTTACTTTGCTTGGTAAGGTAGTCGAGTTGATAGCATGGGCAAGAATTTGGTCTGGTCTGTCCATCATTTTGAACAAATGTTCAAACAAATAATATTCAACAAATAATATTCTTTGGCAGTGACTTGGCTGAGAACCTATTTAAGTAAATGGTATTTTCTGATCAAAACAAAGATAATTTTATGGTCTTTTTATTTGCCACAGCATCTGAGTTTCCTTCTTAAAGAGCCCTTTCCTTATGGAGCATTTTGGGGTCACCTGCTCTGGTAGGGATATGGTATAACACTTCATTACAGAAGTGTGAGGAAGTAAAGAATCTGCCCTAACCGATTTGTTTAGAATACTCTTGGGGTATTATTCCAGGGAAAGCTATTTGGCTGTATTCATTCTTACCATTAAAACCTGGTATTACTAGGTCATGGTGGTGGTGTGGCTTGTCTTGAACTCTATGAATGTACAATGAGTAACAAACATATTCACCTTAATGTGACCAAGCCTTAGAAACTAATCCTTAGTATATAATGAAAATAATAGATAGCCACGTGCAAATGCCCTTTTGAGGTTTTAAAAAATCAGTAACGTGCATTGCTGTTTTGCAGGTGTTGCTAGCAATTGGAAGAGATGCATGCACAAGAAAAATTGGTTTGGACAAGGTTGGAGTGAAGATCAATGAAAAGTAAGGACAGATGTCTGTATAACACTGACTGCAGAGCTTGTGTCATTTACTGTTGCAATGGTAGTGGTGCATAGATGTTCAAACACTTTGAGGAAAAATTTGTTTTATATTTGCATATATGTGGATTAGGAGACCGTGTAGCAGATATAGCTGCATTTTCTCCCATAGTACTGCCTCGTTTGCTTTTTTGATACTGAAATGTCACTTCCTAAATGCTGGAAGTCAAAAGTGTCTGTTCATTTCTCTCTAGGTTCACAGGTCAGTCTCAGCTTCTTCCAGTGTCTGGGCTTTCTAGGATCTGTCAGTTTTTCCTTGTACTCACTTATTCCCGCCTCCTTGTTTTTATCTCTACCACATCTTGGAGCAGAGATCTGTTTGTTCATACAAGCTTTTAGTGTGGTGGGGCTTGTTTACATTTTTAATGTAAATGCTACTATATGTATATTTTGAAATACAAGGTCAAAGTAGCATTCTTTAAACTGACAGTTGGAGTTGGTGATGTGTTTTAGGTTTTAGAGGAGTTTATTTCTTAGAGCAACCCTTGGGAGCAGTCTGTGTCCTGTAGAGGAGCATTTCGTGTTTAATGTAGTGAGGTCGTTGCACCAGGGAGTGGAGCTATCGGTAACGTTTTCAACATTGGTAACTAAAACGTCTTCTGAGGATGTGGAGTCTTGCCTTTGAAGAAAAGACACAGGACCTGAGCTTGACGTGGTAGCCTCTGGAAAGAGTGCAGGGGGCGGCTTATATATGAATGCAGTGACTGATGTTGCCAAAGGGAACTGTTGTGATGTTCTAAATAAGTGGAAATTTTGGTCCACTCAAAATTGGCAGTCTTGTAGAACAGTACACGTCTTTCTGACATCAGGACACCTATTACTAGCTTAATAGAATGAACTATAAAATTATTAGTATAAACCATATATTTGTTAACAAGAGCAAAATTGAGGAAGTTGGATTTTAATACAGAAATTGCCGCTGGTCCCTCAAGTAACTGTGTGACTGTTTCTGTGCCTGTCTGATTAGGTTTCCCTGTTACATGTGTTTCCTGCAGTGATTACTGCACTGTCTCATTTATTAATGAAGGAGGAAATATTAATAATTAAAAACTTCCATTAGCTCAGTACACTTACAGCTAAAAGGCTTGCTGGCTGTTCCTTAAGTAGGGTGTCTAACAACTTGACCTGTCTCTCTGTAGAAGCCTGAATGGTGAGTCTATAGAAACTGCTTCAGCCACTGGAATGGAATTTCAGAAATGGAGAAATTCTTTTGTCCTGCCGCTTGAGTGGGAGAACATCTCTTCCTGTCGTTCCTCAAGGTTGTCAGTACACAGCTCAGCTGGTAGTAGAGGGTGTTTGAGGAAAGGATTTATGCCTCACCAAAGAATTGATTCGGGAGATGAATCGCAACTTCACGGGCTACCTCCTTATCCACTGTGTATATTCCTGTAGTTTTGGTCAAATTTGCCCTACTTTACATTCTTGCTCAAGATTGTGAACATGACTTCTTTCCCTCATACTTCAAATATGTGTCTTTTAAAACTAAAGGGCTGAACTCCTGCAAGGTTATTTACACTTCCAGTCTTCACAGCAAAACACTTAGATCTTTTTTCTTGTTAATTCAAATTGCAGAACAGGAAAAATTCCTGTCAACGATGAGGAGCAAACAAATGTGCCGTATATCTATGCTGTTGGAGATATACTGCAGGACAAGCTGGAACTCACACCAGTGGCAATCCAGGCAGGAAGACTGTTGGTTCAAAGGCTTTATGGTGGGGCAACCACTAAGGTAAGGAACCAGTTGCCACAAAACACTGTCATTGCTCTAGTTCTAAGTGCAGAGTGCAAGTCTGCTTGTTTATGGAAAACTCAGTAGGCTTTTAAGGATTAGCTTTGATGATCACTTTAATTTTCCCCTTGCAAAGATATTACTGCAGATAAGTTCTGCTAATTGTGCAGGATGAAATTACTACCTTATGGTTTAAGCTGTAGTCTCTTTTTTTCCTATTTAGAGATTTTATTTTTCTCTCAGAGTCTAATGATAATAAAATTAACTGAGATCATTTAACTTGTTTTTAACTCTACTGCCTTCCCTAAAATTCGGCAATCATTCCCATCCCATTAAATGCTTTAATTCATAAGCAGTTTACTAAACCTACCTACAGTCCCTAAATAGAATGTAATAGGGGTTTATGATGCTCTTAATTTTCAGTATTACTTCCACTAATTTTTTCATTTCTCATCCATACGTTTTCAATGCAATACATAGTTCTACTTAGAATATGGGCAAAAAGGAAGATCAAATGTGGCAGTAAGTCAGCACGTACTTACACCTGAGAAGTTGAACTCATCAGTTCAGTGCTTACATTTCATACTAGTGCGATTGTAGGTTTCAGTCAACTTATGCTAGTCCAAATAGAAGTAACATGGGTACTCATTTACACCTTATCTTTAAACCAGGAGGAAAGGAGAGTGCCTTTAAAGAACTGTTATCCAAGCACCATTGATGGATGCTTGTCTCACCTTCGTAACCATAAGGCATGAGAATAAAGGTTTTTCTCTGTTAGAGCCTGCTGTATTCATATCAAGTTCAGCTCTCGGCCACATTTAGAGCTTGATTGAGTTGTTTATTTTAGGTTGGCAGGTATTGCGGTAACAGAATCCTGAATCAGTGTGCATAATGCCATTACGTCAGCCAGGCAAAGTTTAAGAAAACCATAGCTGGAGCCAGAATTTTTTTCTTGCTGCAATACTATGGATATGTCTTAATTTACATTTTATGCCACATAAGTGTCTTTCAAGGTATGAAAATCCTTATGCTGCCAAAGAAAGCATCATCTCTTTCAGTGAATCCAAGAAATGAGTAACCGCTTAGATGGCATCCTGGCTTACATTGCTGTTGCAACAAATCTGGAAAGGGTGATTGTATGAAGCATGATGGAAGTGTTATGGATAGGTGGGGAAAGAGTAGTAAGCAGCATCTTAGTTGATCCCCAGTCACAAGGGAAATGAATTAGAGTTGGATTCCATAGAAACTAGAATTAATGGAAATTAAATAGATCTGATCAGCCTGCTAGTCTGCTATGGCAGAATGACTAATTTGGTGGATATGGGGAGAGCAGTACATGATGTTTATTTTGACTCCAGTAAAGGCTTTTGACACTGTCTCCCATAACGTTCTCATAGACAAACCAATGAAGTACAGGCTAGATAAGTGGACAGTGAGGTGGACTGAAAACTGGCTGAACTGCCAGGCTTAAAGGACTGTGACCAGCATTACAAAGACCAGCTGAAGACCCGTGCTGTGCCACAGGGCTGGATACTTGGTCCAGTACTGCTTAACATCTTCATTAATGATCTGGATGATGAGACAGAATGCACCCTCGGCAAGTTTGCAGATGATACAAAAGCGGGGGGAAGAGACTGATGCACCCAGTGTTTGTGCTGCCACTCAGAAGGACCTGATCAGGCTGGAGAAATGAGCTGAAAGGAATCTCATGGAGTTCAGCAAGGAGACGTGCAGAGTCCTGTGCCTGGGGGGGTGTAACCCCGTGCACCAGCACAGGCTGGGGACCCACCAGCTGGAAAACAGCTGGGCAGAGAAAGCCTTGGGGGGTCTGGAGGAAACTTGACCATGAGCCAGCAATGGACCCTCATGGCAAAGGCAGCCAGTGGCATCCTGGGCTGCATCCTGGTAGAGCATTGCCAGCTGGTGGAGGGAAGCGACCTTTTCCCCTCCACTTGGCGCTGGTGAGACAGGTTTGGATTTTGTGTCCAGTTTTGAGCTCCCCGGTGCAAGAAGGGCAGGGCAAGTCCAGCAAAGGTGCATGACTACGATTAAGGGACTGGAGCATCTGACATATGAGGAGAGGCTGAGGCAGCTGGGAATTTTTGTACCTGGCAGAAGAGATGCCTTGGGGGGCACTTCTATCAGTGTGTATTTATACCTGATGGTAGAGAGAAAAGAAAGTGGAGCCAGACTCTTTTCAGTGGTATAAAGTGCAAGGGCAAGAGGCAGTAGATTGAAATTGAAACAAAGGAAAATTCCATTTAAACATAAGAAAAAACTTCTTTACAATTACAGTGGTCAGGCCCAGAGGTTGCCCACAGAGGGAACCTCTAGAACACTGTAAAGCTCCAGTGAAGTCAGGGGTCAGTGTTTATCTCTCATGGTATGTGATTAGGTAGACAGTATCAGCTGTAGTTCTAGCTGTCCCCCCAGATGGCTGTAGTTCATGTCTTTTGTTCTTTGGCATTGCTTAGGCCACAGTTGATAAAAAAGATGATGGTTTTTGGATTTGGTGGTGTCTTTGCAGCATCCACAGCTAAAAATAGCATGCTTTGTAGACACAGCTGAACAGTCTACTTTTTATCTCCAGTTTGACCTGTGATCTGGTACGATTTTAAAACAGGGCACTGAATTTCTTATTCCTTTTAATCTATGCATACTAATGTCAGTGTGGCTTTAAACTGTCATTCTGTTCTTGCTCTAGTTAACACCTCTGAGCGGGACAAAACCAAAACTGTAGCTTAACTTTAAAAGAATTAAAAAAGAAAAAGTAGCTTTTGGAATTTTGAATAATCCAACTTTTCATCCTGTCTTTCAGACTGCAGAATTTTTACCTGATGTCCTGATTTTATTACTTATGTTGTGTTGGTTTTTTTTTTTGAATGCCACACAGTGTGACTACGTGAATGTTCCAACCACTGTATTCACTCCTTTGGAGTATGGAGCCTGTGGGTATTCTGAAGAGACTGCGGTGGAGAAGTTTGGGGAGGAAAACATTGAGGTAAGTCCCTTAGTTTCATCTGGATTTTAAGTTCCCAATTTGTAAACTAAAATAATGTTACGAGCCGATCAAAGCACCATTCTGTATTCTGATGTAAGGGCAGGAGGTGTCTAGGTACGTTTTTGCCTTCCTTGGCAGTTCCTAGAGATATAAAAATAGTCCCCAATTCCAATAGCTCTAGTTGCAAATATGTTCTAATTTTGGCAAATAGGGCTTGAAGGTAGAATATTTGGGTAAAAAAAAAAAAAGGATTTCTTTGTGTCTGCAAATACTTCAGGATAAATTAAAGCTGGGTACGTGCTAGAAGCAATACAGTGGTTTTCATGTCAAAGGGGAGCGTTTTGTATCTACAGTGTGGCAAATTCCTTGGCATGGAAGGAATACTTTTACTTTATAAAGCCAGACTTTGTTATGCTCGTTTTACGGGTTTATTTTGACTATGCAAGGAGGTATGTGCTTAATTCTACTCACGTGAATGACCCCTTTTCAGTCACTGGGATTGCTGGTCAAGAGTGAAATCAGACATATGTAAGCACTTAGTGCCTGAGGCTGTTCTTACAAAATCCTGTACAGACCACATTACAGAAAGCATGAGGGGAGGGAGTCTGACAATAAACTGAACTTTTATGTCCCAGGAATATCACCTGAGGAGCATTATTTGGGGAAATAAGTGGATAAGTGGTGGCTCATAAAGTTGAGAACTTGTCTCCCTCTTAGCTTTGTCAGTTATGTTTTTTGACTTGGACTGTGGAGAAAAGTAAATATGACTTAAAATGGCAGCGTGTCAAGTACTGTTAACCTGACTAGAGGGCAGGGGTTTGAATTCTGTTTTCCCCACAAAGTTTGTGTGTGTGTGTGTATATGTGTGTGTGTGTATATATATATATATGTATATATATACAGTCAAATTTTTGTTAGTGAGTCAAAATCTTGCTGTTACATGCGTAACAGTGGACCCTTCTTTGTGGAAAATGCACTTTCCATTTTCAAAGCCATTTTGGAAAATTTGCATGCAGAAGCATTTGTATTGCTGCGAAGTCCTAATTTAGTTTGTTCTGACCTCTCTATCGTGTCACTGTATTGGCTTCAGTAGGATTATTGAGTTGCATCTGTCATTCAGACCTGTTAATTTTCAGTTGCAGATAGCGATGCTTATAAATGCTTTGTAACCCAATTAATGTGGAAAAAACAGTGAGCTGTCTCTTCTAGTTTGTGAAGGGACATATTTTTACTGGAGTTGCGATCAGTTAAAAACTTCTTTCAAATAGTAATCAATCTGAGGTTACCTTCTAAGGGGAGCTGTTGAGAGTTCTGGGTAGAACTGTGCCTCAAAACACCCTGCCTTTTTCGGAGATACGTGCTGCAGAGGTGGGTGAGCAGCCTTGTCTGCGGCTGGAAATCTGTCTGGTGATGTTGGCAGGGGGAGACAGAAGAATACGGTTTTGCTGTGTTCTTTTCAATGTACTTTTCCATTTTGCAGTGATACATGATCTAAGAGAGCGTGCAAAAAGCATGCCCTCATCTCTCCTAAACCCAGGCTCTGAGGCTATTTCTTCCCTTTTTCTGCTCTGAGAAATATTTTTGCCTTCATCCTGGGTAGACCCACAGACAATACAGTCATCCATGAGGGAAGCGTGTATGTGTCTAGTTTAATGAGAACATGGTGAACTGCATCCTGGAAGTGTAATACATGTCTGGCTTCTTGGTTTGTTCTGTTTGTTTGGTTTTTTTTAATTATTGGATGGCACTAGTGCTTGTTTTGTAGAGGCTTCCTTCTTTGGCATTCATCAAGGGGAAAGAGTCTCACACTGATCTCAAGTATTCCAAATTCTCCATGCTTGCCTGATTGCTGGTGAAGAGCTATTAGCTAGCGGTTCATCCTTGCGCTGTGTCACAATTGTTGAAAGCTTTTACGTGTGTGATTTCCAAAAGCAATTGCGGTCAGTAGTAAAGCGCTGCCTTTGGAGGTGGACAAGGCAAATGTAATATCATCTGGCAGTTTTTGGAAGATAATGCTCTCTGCTGTGAAATTCCACAACTTTTTTAACCTGTGTTGTATTTCTAGGTGTACCATAGTCATTTCTGGCCACTGGAATGGACTGTGCCATCCAGAGACAACAACAAATGCTATGCGAAGATCATTTGCAATATTCAAGATAATGTAAGTGCATCTTTCCTTCCAGGGAAAACAGCAGCTATACATTCATCACAGGCACCATTGATACTACCACAGCTATACATAGGTTATTTTTAACAAATTAAAATTAATTTAAATTTTTCTACCTTTTGAAATGTAATAAAAATTTGTAGTGATACAAAAATGGCCCTTAGTAAAACAGAATATTCTGCCCATTGCTATTGGTATATGGTACTTCTTCCATACATGTAAAATAAGAAGTAGAAATCTCTAAGACTATTCATTAACTTTGAAAAGTGAGCGAATCTATGCATGTAAAAATGGTTAGAACTTTTATCGGTTTATCGTATTCCCCCCTCCCCAAACTGGGACATTCTTTTCAGAGAGATGCTTCTCTCTGAAATTGAGGTTACTCAGAAACCATCACAACTTGTAACCTCTGCAAATACACGTGTGTCTATAAAACTCTTGAGCTCGTTCTAACAGGATTAATGTATCTTGCCTGCACAAGTCTCATTTAGGGTGATAATGCCAGGATTATCCTTGGACTAGGATAAAATTTCCTGGGTATGGAAATGTGCAGTACCTGCTGAAGCACAAGCAAAATTACTAATTGGTTAAAAGAACTCGTATGCTGTTCTCTGAATGATCATCATCTGTTTAATAAAGACTTAGTTGATTTTAATAATATGAATTATTACGAAGAATAATATGCTGTTAAAGTGTATTCCTGTTAAGATAGTGGCATAGAGTTACCAGTCCTAAAAAACTTTTGGATCTATTTTACCTATTTTCTTTAATCATTAGATACATATTTTATCTTCCTGCAGTCTTTCTAAGCATCACGTCACAATTTTGTAAAATTTGCAAACCTGTCTGGTTTTGTCCATCTCCTCTTTCTGGAGGAGTTTGCAGTAGTGTGGAAGCTATTTTAGAACCCACGGTTATGTTCCTAATCCAAAGTTACTTAAGAAAATGAAAAGGCTTAATGGTGTTTTAAAGTTTTTCATTAATTTGTTTCTGTGTCTTGTCCTGAAAATTTGGAACATAGGAGTGGAGTAGAAAGTTACCCCAGATGAAAAATAGTTCAGTAACTTTTTAAAACTGTAGTTACCTCAGTTTCATTACTATGGTTTTATTTTTACATATGTCCTTATTTTTAAAGGAAAATAAGGGTAATTCCATTTTGGTTATTACCTAATTATAGCTTTTCTTGGTTAAATAAACCCTGTGGTAAATCTTACTCTTCAGGCTTACTGACAGAAAAATAACCTTTCAGTGTACTGAGTATACCCACACTCCCTTATATGTGATATTTAGCGGGAGGAGCAGGTAACTTTTGATACCCAACTAGGCTGCGTCTAGGCTCAGCAAAATCTGATTAATGCCCTGAAAGCCACTGAAGCCCACAGCAGTTGGCATTTGCTAAAGGAGACTTGCTTTTCTTAGAGAAGCAAGCTTTTCTTTAAGAAAAGCAGGCCAAGTCAGCACAGCTTCTTCTATTGAGTGTTCGCTGAGGATATATGTGCGGTGTGACATATTTTGCAGTTGAATGGATGTGAGAAGTGTGAAGTAACAGTATTGTCCTTGTAACTGGATGCCTTTCCGTTTGTTTTGCCAGTCTCTAGGTATATGCTCTAGGTATATTCATATTCCCAGCGACAGCAAACACTGCGACAAGGGTAGTCGTCAGTTTAGTTACAGTACGCTTCTTGCCACATCTGGTTAGCCAGAACTTTACCTTGTGGCCCTTTCCTGTAAGCAGCTATCGAACTGAAAGTTCTTCAGTAGATACGCGCTATGTACTCGCCCAGCACAGACCCTGATGTTGCAAACCTTTGCGCACGGTGCTCATCTTTATTTAGGCAAGCAGTCTGTTGGAATGAATGGAATAGCTTGCCCGAATAAAATTAAAATGCGTATTTGCGATTTGGATGTACACTATAATCAAACATAGGCCATGGCATGTGTTAAATTTGCCGTGCTGTCGATGTAAACAGAGGACTCCTGCACAAAACTTTGTGAGGAAGCCCATTCTTGAGTTCCTAGTTGAATCTTTTCGGACAGAGAACAAAATTATACCCACTGTTTCCCATCTGTTGGTGCTAATGATAGTTCACATTTGTGTGGTTACATTAATTTGTGGTATGTTTTGTGAACTGATGAAATTATATACTCTGAGTAAGAAGTTCTTACACGTTATCTAAAGAGAACCGAAGGCATGACTGTGCTTGTACTTAATTACCTTTGGTTTTTAGGAGAGAGTCATTGGTTTCCATGTCCTTGGTCCGAGTGCTGGAGAAATCACCCAAGGGTTTGCAGCTGCTATGAAATGTGGGCTGACAAAAGAGCAGCTGGATAGCACCATAGGAATTCATCCCGTCTGTGCAGAGGTTTGTATATGAAGTCACCTCATATCTCAGCTTTTGTAGAATTCTGGGCTAAGGTGTTGGAAATCTGAATAGCAGAGCTCTATTTAAGAGGTCAGGATTTGGAGGAATGTAGGAGGGAGGGGAGGACAGGAAATTATCTCTTTTTAATGTTTAGAAATCTAACATTTACATTTAATCTGCGATTGGTTTTTTTAGTGTGTTAATTTGTGAAATGTTTATGGTCTCCCCTAATCCAGTGCTCCCTCTACTGGGAAGTATAGAATTTTCCTCCCACTCAAAGATACATTTATAAAGGCTTCAAATACTCTTTCTGCTAAAGTGGTTGTCAAAGCTAATTTTTTTTTTAGATAAGTGTCCTCAAAATAGGCTTATAAACTGGTGCTATGGAAGGGGATCAGCTACATGACAATTATTTCTATGAAATTCTACCCTTTTAAAGAGCTCTCCTTTACTCTCAAGGACTTGACTTCTGAAGTGAACTACACAAGGTCGCACAACCATCTTTTTTTCTTGTGTTTGTCTCGCTGTTCCTCTTTAACGAAGGGCTTAATTTTCTCTACTGAGTGGGAGACAGCTTCTCACCGGTATAAATCAGATATGCTCCCCTGATTTTAGAGTATTAGGGGCAGTTATATGAGCTGAGGATCCCTGCAAAACCTGTCTATCGCTTTTGTGGGTCTTTGCACAGAATTGGTGTTTTTTACCTGCCTGTGTAAGGTAAAAGAGAGCACCAGGATGGTGGTCTGCAGAAATGAAGTCCACTGCTCTTGTTTTGCATTTCCGAAGTGATACAGTATAAGCAATGTAATAGGAGCTCCCTTAATGGAATGGATTGCTAGCCATCTGAATCACCTTCAAAGCATCTGCAGTACAGATTCTGGGTTTTTTTCTGTGGTGTCATCTAATGGTGTTCTTGGAAGCCCTTGAAGAGGGGTGGCGGGTCCTTACCTTACCAGGGGCCCTGTGGAGGGGGAACTCCGAGTGAGGCACTCAAACCTGTGAACTCAAGTGGGATATTAGCGTATGCAGCGTGAAGAGAGGATGATAGTCATAATTTATTCTGGACATCTGAGCTGCTAAAATTGAAACTGAATAGAATGATGATTAGGCATAATTTGGGGAGGTAATTTCAGATAATCATATTTGTTTGAGTGGGGGAGGAAGAAATTGGCTCAGGAGCAATACACTATTTAAAAGCTCCAGGGAACAGCAATCATTTTTAGTGCCGGTCTTCAGAAGTTTTTTTTGTGCCTGTTACTTAATTTAATCTCTTCAGCAGTAAACAAAAATCAAAGTGCAAGATGGTACTCTTTGATTTAAAAAGTGCTTAAAAATTGCTTGGAATTTGTGAGAACTGTGCATATTTGCATGAATAGAATGATGGATAATTTCGGCATTATTTTTATCTTACATCCACATAAAAACTAAGAAAAATGAAGTCTGATCTCAGCAGGAAAGGGACAGTGTTGCAAGGTCAAATGCTGACATCTTCACTGGCATTAATACTAATTCATTGCTCAAAGAGTCTCCTGTGAAACATGGTATTACTCAACTTGAAGAAGAATGTAAGACCGAGGGTCCCATTTCTCACTGCTTACAAATTAGAGCCAGATTTCACTTCTTTTATTTGAGCAGCGTTTTATTCTGCAGAAAACATGAGTTCTGAATGGAATTTCTTGCAAAGCAAAGCACACATAAGTGTGAGCACGGAGTTGGTGGGACTTCGGCCTTACAGAGAGTTACCTCTCAGTCTAGACTGTACCGCGCTGCTGGAAATACAGGCGCGTATAATTGAGCATCTGTGATGAAGAGGAAGTGTCTTCTGAAAGCTGGGATGATTATTCCAGTTAGCTAATGACAGCCTTCCAGCCATTGGATCTAAGGTTTTGTCTTCATTTGAATAACTAACAAATTCTGTCAAAACCCCCCCTTGTGTTTCCAATAATTATTAAATTACTCCCAGCTGGCTTGCTGGAGGTAGGGAGTTATGTGGTCCCCACAGCCGTTGGAACTGGCTAGCACACCCAGGGCTTGCAGTCGGGCCAAGAAGAAAGCTGATAAATTTTGGGCTTTTTAATCTTTGTCTTTCAAAGCGAAATAATAATGAATGGAGATTCCCATATGTTGTCAGTCTGTGGATCAGAACTGCAGTTAGAAAGCCTGTCTCAAGCCATGTGCTGTAGTTTAAATATATTGCGGTTCTTCTGCCGTATGTACTGGACACACGTTTGTCTTCCTGATTGGTGCGTAATGCTTTGCATGCTTATAGAAAGTGGAAGAGGTGTATCATTTATTGATGTTTTCTGAAGAGCTGCTAGCAGCCTTAATGCAGCAAAGCTTCTACTTAGAGAACTATAGGGCTTTCAGATCCCCATTATCTTTAGATACGTCAGTGTTATTTGCATAACTGAAATGCGTATATACTTTATTCTGTGCTAAGTTTATTCGTGCTGAGAGATGGCTTTGATGATAGCTAATTATTGCAACTTTGAACCATTTAGATAGAAGTGGGTTTGATTTCCTTTTTTGCTTTCTATATTATATCTATGCAAAACTATGCAATTATTTGCATAGTAAAGTTCTAATACTGAACAAGGTTTTGTAGAATTTTTATTCTTGAATTTTGATACCTTTTAATTTTACAGTAATTATTCTCAAATAGGTTGTTTTCTTTAATGTGACTTGAAAGCAGAAAAGATTGGACTTTTTCAAACTGGATTTACTAAGTGTTTCTTAGCTATTGTCCGGAGGATACAGATCCCAGACGTAATACCTACACCAGCAATCAGTTCCACACCTCTGTAATATCTAGAAAGGTACAGAGGCAAAATTTATGTTCTCTGCAAATGCTGTAACCTTGTGTTAACTCCATTTTCCCAACAAAGAAGTTATCTTTGAACCATAAAAGCACTTACTCGTTAGGCATACAGACTGGAGTTTATTATTGCTGAGCGTGTTCCCACTGTAAAAACTTAGGAGCATTAAGACAAAAGGTGGTACAAAGCCATGTGACTTCCTTAATTCTTTATTTCCACTGTAAAAGGAAGACCATAAGGTAAATGAAGAGAACAAAGGGTATTTGTATGCATGGGTGCTATCTAGTGGCAAGGATTTTAAATGTATGTGCTTTCATTATTACTTTATTACTTTAAGAAATGACTGCGTGTTTGAGCATTATGCCCATGTTGATCGTCTAGAAGAGAAAATTCATTATAGGCATACTAAATGCTGTCTGTCTTTCTTTCTCTGAAGGTATTCACCACTCTGACGGTGACAAAGCGTTCTGGTGAAAATACCCTTCAGGCTGGGTGCTGAGGTTAAAGACCCCCATTCTTGTTATTGCCAGAGACTGACTTTCGTCGCAGTGGCTGACTTGTGCAGTTCAGAAGAAAGGTTTTGGAATAAGTCATCCTCAGGCGTCTGCAGAAATGTGTAGATCTTAACCGCAGCGTTCCCTCATCCGCAGGAGAAGAGCACTGTGGGAGTTGGTCACTTGCGGTGATTGGCTGGCAATTAGCAATGCAATGGGAATATTGACTGTCGAGCTGTTGCTTAGCAGGGCATTTAACGAATGCTTTCATGAAGTCATAGCCTGAAGCCTGCATGGTCTGGTGGGCAGTGATGGAAGAACTGCTAGCGCAGCTGGACAACAGCTGTTTTGGTTTGGTTTTATTCCCCTCTAGTTTCTTACCTGAACAAAGAACTTCCGAACTGAAGAATATTACCACAAGTTCAGATAATTGTGTAGTGCCCCCATGTACTAGGTTGTAACACAGCAATTGCAAGGTCTCCTCATGAGCGCGCATTTTACCAGCTCACGTGCCTATGGAGGGGAAATTGTATCTACATGCCTGATCATGAGGGATGAGGTATTCTTGGAAAAAAGTTTAGTACCGTCTAGAATAGCATATTTCTTGGCTTCCAAACTGACTCTGTTGCAAGTTTTGATTTTAGAGAAACTTATTTGTGAAAATATTCTCCTTGGCGAGAAAGGAAAATACTTTTTATGAAGGCCTTGTTATACAGAAGGGTTGGTTTTTTCCCCTGACAGTAACAACTGTGTGTATAACACAGATGTGATCATCTTAGCTTTATCTTGCAGCTTATGTGATCACAATTAATCCAGTTTGGAACAGACAGATTTCCAATGTGGAATGAATTATGCTTCCAAGAGCTCTGTGCAACTGTGTTCGATTTGAATAAATTCTTCCTTTCCAGGTGAGCTATCGTATGCTGCACCATTTCAGGTTTGAATTGGCCACTTTGGACACAGCAGTACTGAGACTTCCCCTCGGATTAGTGGGCCTGTAGAATAAAAAAAACCCAACAAACAACACCAAACAACCTCACCCCCCCAAACAAACAAGCAAACAAAACCCTCACCCAATCCCCAGAAACCAACAGTGAAAAATCTTTGTTGTAGATATGGCCTAAAAGCTGTATTTAGTTCCATATGTGCATTTGTTTGTATTTAATTAAGAAAACAATACTTTTAAAATAGAGGTTTCTGCAAAAAATAACTAATTCTTGAATATTCTTCCTGTGTTGGATGAACTGCATACATATTTATCAAGGAATGGTAAAAATGTCTCTTTGTAATGGAAATGAATGTGCTTTTTGATCTGGTTTTTCATTTCCCTCTGTTTTAGCAGAAAGGTTCGGATTACTTTTATTAAATGGTTCTTGGGAGTTTAGTAATGTGGTGGGAATAGGGGGTAAATTCTCCAGCCCTCTGGGCAAAACATCTTGTGCCTAAATTTCTACCTGGTAACAAATTCATTTATTTCTACTGAGATTTCTAGAATAGTGTTTTAAGTTATTTTTGTAAACTTGTACGTAACTGAAGGATTTCTAAATATGTTTTGTATGGTGTCAAGAATGGTCTGTGATGGTATTTTTCTGGACAGTTTATTAAATAAATTGAATATTTGGGCAAACAGATGCTAATTTTGATACCTCTTCCAAACAAAGAAACCAGGTGATAGCAAGACAACGTGTCTCTCTTAAAGGCCAGAAGGGGGCACCTGGATAAACCCAGCTGTGATTTGTTTCAGTCTTTGGAATTTTGAAGGTAGATCCTTCTCCGAGAAACAGGGTTCGGGGCTATTTTATGTGCATTTTTTTGCATGCTAAACATATGAGAAAGACATACTTAAAAACAAGAAATGAATTAGGAAACCGACCTTCCACTGTTTGCACTAGCTGCCATCTATGTAACTTCTAAAACCCCAGGAGTACAGGTTGCTGAGCTGTTCATATTCAAACACACACATAGCAGCATTTTCAGGCAAGTCTGTAGGAAAGTCAGATCCTGGAGCGTAAGGAATAAAGACATGTGTGAGCTTGGCTTTGCAAGATTTGACCCACACATATCTGCTCCTGTGGGTCATGTCATCATTAATAATCTGCATTTTTACATTAGTGACTTACAATTCAGTGTTGTTGGTTTTAATTACTTTTATTTTTACTTTAAATTTAAAACTGGGAGGCTTTTTTTTTTTAGGGCTTTTTCTTTTCTTTCTCCAGAAGAAAAACATTTTCAGGTGTGTATTTCTGTGTCATCTGTGCATGATGATAGAGATACATAATATATGATAAGATCACATAAGGATGTATTAAATGCCAAAGCAAAGTATTTAATGTTTCTATCAAATTAAGCATGCATTTGGTAACGCATGCTTTGGTGGTATATACTAGAAAACGTAGTAAGTTAAGCAGCTAAAATTGATTAGTTATTAACATTTTTTTTGAACTCTTACCAGAGTGGAAGTGAGAATTGTCCGAAGGTATTACAGATAAAAACGCAGACAGCAAATTTCACAAACTTTAGCAGGGAATTAGTAGAGCTTCACTGGCAGCTCTGAGAATTACTTCTTTTTTTTTTTTTTCTTTTTCTTTTTTTAAGCTTCCCTGACCCCAACTGATCCTTCCCCTTTTACCCCTCCCCCCTTGGTGTGAGTTGTTGGCGCAGCCATAACTTTTCCTGTAAGTCTTGTGTTCAAACTTGGTGTACCGGCTTCCTACAACCATACAGTGGAGCAGGACCAGCTTCAGAGGAGGTGGATAGGTGGATCTCCTGAAGGTGTCGTGGGCGCTGGAGGTTTCACGGTAAGGTAGGTGTATCGCTGTGCCTTGGGGGAAGAGCTTGCACTCGAAAAGCCTGCTAATGATTGTGTCCCCAGCCGTGCCACTGCGGCATGTCCCTTGCTCTACGATGCCACATGGCAGCTGGTGGATGACTGTAGGAGAAAAGCCATGGCTGTGTGCTGCTGATGCACGCCGTGCCAATGCAAGAGCGTGAAGATGGGGCCAGATGGCTGAGTCTTTCATGTGAAACTTGATAGACTCCTCTCAGCTCAAAATGCGGTATAAATGTTTGTGGTAAGATGGCAGCTCTGCCGAGAGCGGAGTTTCAGAAGCCCTTTCTCTTTGTAGACTTGCTTTTCTGATTGCTCAGTTATCCTTGACGTGGGATGGTGTGAGACTGCTTTCTTGCCAAGGCCTATTTGGCCTCCAGACATAAATTAAACCTAAGGAAA
>VYZM01017408.1:224618-246513 GCA_013398915.1 Dromas ardeola | reverse complement strand
AAAAAAAAAACAACAGAAAGTAGGCACCAAGGGATTTGCCACACTATCCTCCCTTCTGCACACAAAAAAAAAGCAAAAAGGTTCCTTGGAGATTCTCGTCCCGGCGGCAGCGGTTGTGTCAGGACGGGGTTTTGGTTCGAGGGCTGCCGGCAGGGAGGTGGGAATGGAGCTGGGGCTTGGGCATGGATGAGAGAGGTTGGGAAGGCATTGTGTGGGGCTGTGGTGTGAGGTGGGAAGGGTCGTAAGCGGGGAAAAGCGAAGACAAAGTGCAGGGCGGCAGCGGCGATGCTGTCCATGAGCGGAGGAGCAAGAGGGCTTGGGTAGGGGGGAAGGTGGCTTAGCGCCCTCCCCAGGGACCACCGAGTCCGGAGAACGCAGGAGGGTCCCCGTAATAGTGGGCTGCCTGTCGGCTGGGCCCGTCCCGCAGAGCTTGCGGGAGCCTGTGGGTCCGAACCACGCGTTTTGCTGGGCTGGGATATTGCAACCAAACCCAAAGGTGTCTCCAGAAAGTCCTTGTTGCCCAAGGGCGGGGGGGACGCTGCTGGCTGCCCGCAGTGGGACGCTCCTCTCCCTCCTCACGCTGGGTGAAAGCTGCCCTTTTGGAGGCGAGGGACGGCTTTATTCGGAGGGACTGCGAGGCCTTGAGGCGCCTTGGAGGCGGCATGGGCAGACGGCTGCACCTGGAGACTTGCTGCTGCTGCCCAGAGGAAATGCTGCATCTGTTGAGGCAAGATGCCCACGACCTGCTGGCCCACCATCTCGTCCTGGTGACAGGCATGGCCTGTGGGCTCCCAGGCCTCGCTCAGCCCCAGGGGGCGAGGGTCTGGCTTGCCCGCAAGGACAAGCGGAAAGGGCCTCAAGTTGCGCCAGGGAAGGTGTAGATTGGATATTAGGAAAAATTTCTTCACCGAAAGGGTTACCAAGCATTGGAACAGGCTGCCCAGGGAAGTGGTGGAGTCGCCATCCCTGGAGGTATTTCAAAGACGGGTAGACGTGGTGTGGAGGGACATGGTTTAGTGGTGGCTTTGGCAGTGTTGGGTTGATGGCTGGGCTCGATTTTAAAGGTCCCTTTCAACCTAGACAATTCTATGATTCTATGACTCGCCCCACCACAGAAACTGGTGCCCGGCAATGGCGGGCGTTGCTGATGGGTGAGTCGCACCTCGGTGGGGAGCAGCTGCTCCTCCTGCAGGGACCTGGGGAGTCACCGGGTTCCGGGGACTCATTTTTTTCCCCCAGTGTGTTCCCTGTTTCCACCTTTCTCACTCTGCTCCCGTGCTCCAGCCAGAGCTCTGCTGGGTTGCTGGGTTTTTCTTTTTATGTTGGGGAAAAATTATATGTTTGTTTTCCTTTTATTTGCCAAATGCTCCTGACCCACGTTCTGTTGGGCAGACTTTGACTTTACACATACGATTTCTTTTTCGTTCAATAGCCCTTTTTATCTCTCTCATCCTGTGAAATCTTCCTCGTTACAGACTTGTCTGAGGGAGTTCTCCCACAGTGTTTTTACCTCTTAAGCTGACACACAGGGGGATATATATCAGGACAGAGAGGGAGAGCTTTCCTTCCCCTAGTAAAGCTGCGTGACTGGCCTTCTGCAGGACCACCGGTGACTCCTGTCCTGCCCCACCACGTTGGCAGGCCAGCAAGTGCCTGCAAGCCATTGCTTTCTGCCAGGGAGGCCGTGCTGTGGGCAGATCCCTCCATGGAGCATCCTCTGCTGCTGAGCCCATCCCCTGCTGTAGCCGGCCACCACTGGCCTGGACAAATGTCCGCCTCCATCTTTAGACTTTAATGGGAGCTGACCAGGACACGTAGTGACAAATCTGCTGCTAAAACCCAGCTGCTTCTTTATTCTGTATACACTTGTCTCAGGGAGCATTTCTTTTCTTGAAAATAGGCTCTACTCTGGGTTAGGCACAGAGTAAATCAAGCTCTGCCTAGTGCTTGCTTTCAAAAACAAATGGCAACACGTTTAGCCTAAAGATACCATTTCCCTTTTAATGTCAATGTAAATTGACAGGCAATACCATCCATGATGAGAAGTGGACATGTGCCGTGCGGTGGGATGCGAGGCAAACAAAAGCAGTGACTTACATTTGATTTTGAACCCAAGTTGGTCTTCCCACTCTGGAGCTTTTGCTCCATTATATATATATTTATATCTATACACACACATACACATATATATGTATGTAAATATATATGTGGGCTGTGGGATAGAGCAACTCAAGGTCTCTCCAGGCAAATTTTCCTTTGGTGTCACTTTGGTGTCGCTACATCACGGAAAGAAGGAAGATCCCAGAGGGAGAAACTGCATGACACAAGCAAGCGCTGTTTCGTGTTGTAGCGTAACCGCCTCTTGCGAGGGGGCTGGTCATCCCAACACCACCGGCGTAGTTGAAAATCAAAGCACAGAACTTGTAGTAACTTCCCCTTGGGGCGCAGGGGGGCCGTGATGGAGCCGTGTGTGGCAGAGGGCACGGCAGGTCAGCGCCGCAGTGGCAGGTGGGATCCAGAGAGACTCGCACTGTCCTTGTTTGTGTTTTGCCTGGCTCTGCCAGCCCTGTTACTCCCTTAGCTTGACAGCTGCTAAAAATAGCCACCTTAAATTAATGGCTTATGTTTGCATTAAACTGCTAAACTTGCATTGGTCACTCCAACGCTGCACAACGAAACTGCTGCTTGTTGCACATTTATAGCTTAAAGATTCTTCAAGGTTTCTTCTCGGTTGCAGATGGGTAATACTGATTGCACAAGTGTGTGTTTTTTCTTAGGGCAGCATTTTCTCTATTTAAAAAGAACCTCAACTTAGCTGAGCTGGATTTCACAGCTTGCGAATCTCGAGCGTTGTGTGTCTCAGAGCTCTGGCAGGAGTCATGGATTTGGATGCCCTAAAGTCAGGCTGGCGCCTGCCCCTCAGGGGCTCAATCCAGGCCTGGCTTCCCGAGGCTGCCAGGGGCATGGGGGGCTCAGTGTTTCACAAGGGGCAAGAGATGGATGTTGATCGCATGGGCTGAAAGTCCCTATTTCTACGCCTTGTTCCTGTGATCCTGAGTGGCGCCGCATTAAGTGTGTGTCAAACCGAGGGGTGAGATGTGGGGTTTAGTTCAAAATGTTTGCTTCCAGCAGCAGGCTTTAATTCCTTCCTGCTGTGGAGCTGTCGTTTCCCCCCCTCTTCATCATTAGCTTCTCATTTAGACAGGCTGAGTAACGGCCATGGTAGCTGTATCCCAAGTACGTGCCATGTCCCATCCTCTTGACCCGATGCGGTGGAGCGTTTGTGGAGACTGGGCCAGGAACCTGTGGTGCCCTTGGCCGACACGCTGGTCTCACTTGGCTCCACGTCTCCATCCCCTGGTCCGCAAGCTGCGTCACATCTCCATGTCTTGTGTGGTGGGAAACTCCCCTTTAAGGGACATGTTGGAGCAGGGTCAGCTCGGGATGGGTAGAAAGGTGTCCATGTCTGAGATGTGCAGTATTCCCTAAGGGCTTCAGCACCGGACTTGTGGGTTATTTCTGGGGGATGTTTGGTGGGCAGAACCTGTCCTGGGGCTGGCCTGGGAGAAGGCAGCCTGTCGGGGCTATCTCTGCAGATAACCTCACCCCAGGACCACTCTGAGCAGCTTTTACTGCAGGGCCAGAGGAGAAAACAAAGCAGAGATGCTGCCAACCCTGTTAAATGTGTTATTTCAATGAGTCTGACAGATGGGTATCAGCCTATGTTTATTTCTCCGCTATCTGAGGTACAACGTTAAAAGAAAACAATGGAAAATGTGAGCCATGGCTCTGTACAGCTCAGAGAGCTGTTGGGCTCGGTTTAATGCCTTGGGCCAATTAAAGCACAGTCGTTAGGCTGGGACACTAGATGGGAAATGTGTGGGGGTGTGTGCCTGCGTGCCTTTCAATTTAGGAAGATAAAAATGAAAAATGCATGTCAAAGCAAGAGCTAGACTCTTGACTAGGCTGGAGATGTGTACATGAAGCATCAGCTGGGTAGGATCTGAAGTACCTTTGAAGGTAAAGTCATGGTGGAAATCAAAGCAACCTGAAAAGAAAACTGGTGGGGAAGTTGCCATGAAGCGCCTTAAAGTGATGTCTCTGTTTCAGACATGCTGCCTCCTACAAATTAGACAGAAGAAAAGAGATGCACTCAGGAAAAGTGAGATGCTACTGATTTTCTTAGACAAAGAGGAATGGTACCGACTCTAATTTAAATCTTGCAGAGCTTTAAAACTCTGTGTTGATACATATTTACTTTTCCTTTAATGCAATTCTCACTTTTCTCCCTTTGTTTCCTTACCGACTTTTTGCTGTTTTAGACTTGTCTTGGGGAGTTGTCCTAGCACATGCTCTTAGCAGTCCTAAAATCATAAAACTTGTGGGAAAGGCAAACAAGGAGCAATGAGTCACCATTTCTCACCATACAAGAGCTACGGCTAAAGCAGTCAAGGAAGGCTGGGTTTTTTTCTGCATTATACATAACTAAATGGAAGTCGCTGCCACAGGATGTTATAGTCTAAAAATACACCCATGTTGAAAAAGAGATTAATTGTATGCACGTAGGATGAGAGGTTAGTAAAATAACGATCTGGCTGTAGCTTACGGTGCAGGATGCCCTTAAACCACTGAGGGCTGGAAGCCTGGGTGGGAGAAGAACCTACAGGAAGCATCACTCTGTATATTCAATGTGGGGTTTTTGTACAACCTTTAACTAATCATCTTGTCCTGGGAAACAGGATATCACATTAAAGGAACCTAGGGCATAGGCTCATCATGCTTAGTATTCCCCTCCTTGGGGTCTGGTTTGTTCAAGCCCTTCAAAAGGGATTTGGAATTCCTTGGTCTTTTTGAGGCTCAAACTTTTCATGCCTCAAAACTTTCCCCCCACAAGTTCTGCTGTGCTCCCTGTCCTGGGGATGAGTTGGAGGCGGGGGTGATGTGACGGCTGAACCACAAAAGCTTCTACTTGTGCCTGTTCCCCAGAGACACCTCCAGTCTGCTCAGACCTTTCTGTCCCTCAGACGGCATCTTCACTTGCCAATTCCTCATGTCCGTATTGAACTTCCCGAGCTGGGGCATTGCCACAGGAGAGCCCACCTTTCAGCCTCTCTCAACCGAGCCAAGAGCATGTCTTTTAGATTATCCACGAGCAGCCTGAAGTAATAAGGGATGAACGTAAACTAAACCTGTGCAAATCATATCAAAAGTTAATTAAATATCCTCCCAGGATATTTTTAATAGTTGAACTAAATTGGTTTAAATGGCACCTTTCATTCAATCTCTGCAATGCTCAATACTGACAAGGCGTCTCTTGCTTTTTCTTTTAGGTATAAAATGAAGCATTTTTGAGTGGAGTATTTGAATTTAAAAAAGACTTGTTTCCTATGAGACTTACTGTTAGCCCTGCGGTTTATGCGCAAGGTGCTTTGTTTCCATTTTGGAGTCATTCTGGTGTGGCACAGACACTGCAAGGTGCGCTTGTACTGTCACTAAAGGGTATTCAGTTCTCCTCCAGTGGTGCCGTAAGCTGAATCAATGGCTCTGGCATGCAAAAATGGCATTATCCTGCCCAAGATTTTTCATCCAAGAGAGGTGCAATGCTGCCTCTACATGCAGATGCTTTACATGGCTGCCAGGGAGTCCGCCATGTATCTGCCCTGGTTGCCAACATCAACCACCGTTGGTTGTTGGGTTGTAATAATTGTCTCTGGGGGGTGATTTGTACTGGAATCTGCAAGCTCGGTTACCTACGAAGCTCACCGCCGACACGCTTTTGTGGAGAAAGGGGCTCTCCCCAGCTGGCCCTGTGTTCATCTGTTATTCAGTGTGGTGGGTTTTCTTTTCTCCCCTTCTTTCCTGAACCGGGAAAAACCCCACCAAAACAAAAAAGTGAAGTAAGTTAAGAACGAAGACCATGAAAAATACAAATTGTTAATGGGGAGCTGTGTTCTGCCCTCTTTTCACTTCCCTCAGGTTAATTGTCTGAGTACTGAAATGGCTCATCAAGCAGCCAGATAAGCAGTAGAGGAAGTGATGGAGTGGGAGGACAGGAGAATAGGGTCAACCTTTTTGGTGACAGAACTAATTTGACCTCCAGAGAGGGAAAAATTCAATGCTTAATACCTGTGGAGTGGGAACTTCCTTCTGTATCTTGGCTGGTGAAGTTCCAGTACATCCCTGTGTAATTTTAGTTTTAAGGAAGACTTATTCTGTCTTCTAGTTCATAGTGGTTTGGAAGAAAACTATTTACCTTGAACACTATTACTCTTTACAGCCCCAGGGTAGTGTGGGTGGGCTATCTAGAGCCAGAATGACTGTGTCTCTGCGGCCTGGTGGCTCAGTAGCTGGTGTGTTTGAAAGCTCTTCCACACAAGCTTCTTGGCTCCATAAGGCGTTAGTCTCTAAATCCGCACTGCTCTAAGATAAAAGCCAAATAGGAAATCTCCACTGCGTGCAACTAAGGCGCTCATTACGAGCACATCTACTGCAGAGCAGAGGTTCACGTTCTTGAGCGCTGGTTTCCTACCACTCAACCAAGGGACAGGTGGTAGTTTTCTTGCTGACTTGGAGTAAAGGAGTTGGTGGCCCTGCCCCACAGCTTCAAAGAGATGGTGGTGGTGTTCACAGGTGGGTTTGGACACCTCTGTTCTGGGGCACCAGGCTGCAGGGCAGGCAACCACAACGGCAGCTCAGTCGCTGCAGAAATTCTGTGGACGTTGTAGATTTGTGGAGAGCTGTTGGAAATTTCAGCAGCTTGTTTCTTCGTGATTTCTTTTCATACTCGCTGTTGAGCCTAAAATGCCACAGATACAGTCTTTTGGTAGCATTTGTCCCTCTCTCTGTGGTGGGCAGCAGTATAGAGATTTATGGATTAGTGCTCAAGGAGAGACAGAGACAGAAATAGCTTGCCCTTGAAGATCTTTGTTGTTATATTTTAATTAAAATTTTCTCTGAATTTTACATGACATGGGAGTTTGACACAGAGAACCAGCTTTATCCACTTGATCCACACCCGTTCCTAATCACCAGACTTGACAGCAAATACTCAGAGGACGATGTCATTTAGTAGAATGTCTTACTGAGACTCTCAAGATTTCTACCGCAAAACTGCTTTTTCTTTCAATGGCACCAGTGGTATAAAACCTACAGAGTTGGGAGAGGGCTTCTCCCACACTGAGGTGAGTCAGAAGTGGAAGCCATTTAAACACAATGCAGATTTCTGTATTATTTAGGTTACGATCCCAGTGTCAGCTGAGACCCGAGTTGGCTTGGCATATGACAGTGCCAGTAGCAGCCCAAATTTCTAGTTCATCTTGTGCTCTGCACAATTTGGAAACTACAGATGCAAGTGTGACAGGTGAGATGTCTGGCTGTCCGGAGACACTGGTATCCTTCCACAGGTTGTAGGGGAAGCCACCACTACCACTTAAGATAAACAGCTACCATTTAAATGGCTAAAGACAAGACAAGACAGATCCCACCCCAGGGGATGTGAAGCCTCAGCAGAACTGACTGCTCTGGACTGTGATATAATGATACGTGTTTCAGTGGAGGCGGATTTCTGTGCTCTGAGTGGGGATGAGCCGTCTCCATGGATCAGTTACTTAATCCTGTTAATATAAATAGAGAATTTTTGTTGTGATGGCACCCACCTCATTCCAGCTGGCATTAAAAGCTGTCACTCAGGTGGGCAGACAAGCCAAGTTATGAACAGCTACAGGAATTGATTTACCTCTCACATAAGGCAGAACTCTATGTCACAACAGAGCATCGTGCAGAAATACCCAGCTCCCTCTGAACTACCCCTGCTCCTCGGGCTGGGCAGCGTGCTCAGCCAGCCCGGCTGTACCACTGCTGCCACCCAAGTCTGAGGCTCTCAAAGCTAACTTTGGGGTCTCTGCTTGGTGCTTCACTGTGCTGTGTTGAACTTGTCAGAGCACAAGCGGAGCTGGAGGAGAGGATGGGCTGCGGTGTACTGCAAATAGGAAAACCACCTCCCCAATCCAGCAAATCAACATACTGATTTTGCTCTTGGCTACATCAGATATGGGATCTGACTCCTGCCCAGTACCTGCCCTATGGGTGGCACCCAAAGGCTGACCCTACATTGATCTCTTCCAGCCTTTCCTTCAAAACTTTATAGGATTGTTAGTTTCTTGTTGCTCGTAAGAGACGATCTTTTCTTTTAGTGGACTCTAAAGACCAAAGGGTTTAAGCTCATATCACTTGTTAATTAAAGTCATAGTCAACAAGCATAAAATTGTACACAGGCACCCAAAGAGGGTGAGACTGTACTTGCCAGCCTGTGCAATTCAACATGCATTTTAAATCAAATCTATTAATAACCAACTCGCTTACAGAAAACAGACCAGTAGAGGAGTTTATAACTTTAATAAAACTTTACAGAAATCTTTTTTGGCTTTTTCTTACCTTTCGCTTAACAAGCTACTCTAGGAGCACAGCAGAGCTGTCATTATTAACTTGCCTGAAAATTGCTGAAAATCACCCATGGTACCTGACTCTCTGGTATACTTGTATATTGGTGTGTTTCCTACAAGAAATCACCAGTTTAGTAAAAGTCCAGAGTGTTCCTGGCATACAGACAAAGTGTTCTGGGAGTACATAGGCACTGGCTACCAAAGGCAGCATCCCACAGGCAGCAGCATCCTGCCCCTCCAGCAGCCACGTGGAATTAGAGCTTCATTTGCTTTTGCATGTGGAATTAGAGCTTTGGTTACAAAACCTATGAAATAATTCTGCTTGAGTGTTAACTTAGCAGAATGAAATCTTGTTTTACGAAGGATATATTTGTATCTGTTTTAAACAATGCTGCTTTTTCAAAAGACAAAAAATAGCATTACTATTCAAAAGTGGAAAATGACATTATTATTCGCAGTGGAAAATGTCGTTGCTGCACTGATAGCTGTTGACAGGTACTTGCCGTGGTTGTGTGCTGTGATGTGCTAATTATTCTGAAGTTCAATCAGATGGCATTTTATGTTTTCATTTCAACTGTAAAAACACAGTATTTGTGACATGTTGACAAGCGCGTGTTTAATTGCTCCATGGATATCTTCCAAGCTCATGTGTTTTCCACTTACTTTGTGAAGAAGGATGCATAATTAGCTCCAAGGCTACAGGGTATGTTGCTCATTATTGTGTTTTCATTTCCTCTGCAGCGATAAATACAGAATGATGACAAATACGAAAACCCATCGTTGATGCTAAACGCTACCTCAACTGGATTGCAAAGGTGGAGAGTTCTGGCTGATTTTTGCAAATCAAGGTCACGAACCACCCATGGTGAGACCCTGTCCTCCTCCTCAACTTCTCTCTGCCTCACTTCCCTTCACAGGTCTAGAGCTGAAAGGAAAGGATCCAAGTAAATTAGACATTAAAAAGGTTGACTAATATGTATCTGGGGACAGACTTTATTATTTCTCCAGATTGTATCTTTTGTCTTCCTTGCTTATTTCTTTGTGACTGTGTTTGTTCGTCTCATCAGCGTCGGCGTTACGGTGTTCAGTGATGAAACAAGCCAAATGTTACAATTGCTGCAGTCCAGCTGAAGCAAATGAATTGGGCAGGTGTAACTAGAAACAGAGCTGGGCTGTCTCTAAGTTGAACATCGCTTTTCCCTGAACTCAAAGGGGTCTGGATCTAAATATCACAGCTATTGACTCTGCAGGTACAAAAGGCACATCTATATTTAGATATCCAATCTTGTCTCTAGTAGGAGATCAGGATTGATGTTTTCCCAATGGTATATGAGCTGTACGGGCCTGGACTCAGTGACTCAGAAACTGCTTTCTGGTCCTGCCTCTTATGGACCTGCCCAGGATTGTAAAGCATGGTAATGAGGCAATTAACAGAAGACTGAACTCCACGTGAAAGTTATTTACAGTAATTCCAGTTTTCACTGGTGCTGAAAGCTGCCACGTGGAATCCTAGCAAGGAGAGCTTTGAATAAATCTGCTAACCAGAGACAGATTCAGCACGAAAAAGATCAAGATTACTTATCCTTCTTCCCTTGCAAGGATATTCTTCAGTTGCTCATCCAAATCAATCAGAAGGCGACGGCCTTTGGCTGCACACATGCATTAGGCTGGCATCAGTCAGGATTCATTACATGCAATTGCACAGAAATGACAATTGTGACGCTTGGTTGTTTTTTTCCAAAATGCATTATATGGATTGTTTTCAAGACAGACACGTAAATCTCCTTCCTCAGTTAGAAAATAGTTTAAGTGTAAATTAGGTTAATTATTTTTGTTTGCTGCTTGGTTAGCAGAAGCCCTAAGCCAGACCCAGGAGTATTCACTCATGGGCACATGGGACCAGCCCCAAAGCTACCACTCTGCAGCCTGGCTTGGTTTTGTCCTTTCAGAAACTATCTAGATCAGCAGCATCAGTGTCCCTCGCAAAGTGAGAGATACTTGTTGAGAACGTATGTGACGGGGAGCTGGTTGTAAAAATCATTGCTGTGGTCTTTCCCACTTGATCTGGAAGAACCAGGTACGTGGTTATGACTCAAAAAGCTTCCTTCTGCTCTCCTTCCCGGCACTGTCATACCCTGTTGGCTTGGTTAGCTGCTCCCTGGGTTCAACCTGCCTGTCCCTTGTGGTGGTACACCAACATGCTCCATCACGGTAAGTTTAAGCATACCTGTTTGAACAGGAGATGGGTTAGGTATGGCTACATGAAGGTGGGTGCAGGAGTTTGCTTTGTGTTTCTTTCTGTGGTGTTCAGTGATAGAGCATTAACAATTTTACGGCAATTTTAATGTTGAAGGACAGTTCTGCCTCATTAATTTTCGCTATATTTAGAATTAAGAACAGCCAAAGTGTTTGAAGGACCAGTCAATCAAGCTTGTTCTCTTCTCCCTCTTCCCCTTTAACCTTACAGTTCCCTGCCTTTCCTTGGCTAAACCTCTTATGCTCCAAGGAAGCTGGGAAGGAAAGCAGGGGTTCATCTGAAAGCAACAATCTTTGGGCCTCAATTCCAGTATGCCTTCCCTGTAACTTCAGCTGGGGGAGGAAAGGATCTGCCATTCAAGTTACAAGTTTGCACAACATCACAATGAGTGATCTGCCAGGATCCTCCAGCAAAGAGTACGCAGCCAAGGTTTAATATTTATAGTCTAAATAAAAGTACAGGGGAAATAATTTAATTAAAAACTCAACAAAGAAGAAACTGGACATATTTCTCCTGTTTCTTTCTTTGCTGGTGCAAGGACCAGTCACTGTGGTATGGGAGATATCCTCATCTGAGCCTTCTGCTTTTCTTTTGAAATGACCATGAAGTTATTCTGTTCTGCTTTTCTGCCTCCTAATGCTATTTCTTTAAAAATAGCTTTTCTCCTCATAAGACTAAGTCAAATGGTTTTGATATGTAAGCTCTTACTCTGATACTTGAGGGAAAATGCATTCATTTGTTTTCATACACTGATATATTGGCAGTGATCACATTAAGGATATACAAGCTATTCCCTGCTTCCCCCTGCACTGTGACAATTTTTGAGTATAATAGCTAGTGAAATGAGTATCTTGTGGTAGAATTAGGAAACATGAAAATAATTACCAGAGCAATTGCCGTGTCTCTCAAGTGGCGTGTGCAGTTTAATGCCTTTAGCTTGTTCAAAACTGTAACACAGTCTTAGTTTCCTGTATTGTGGATTTGCTCATATTTATTAGACGAATAAGAAACTAACTCTTGTCATCTGTACACGAGAGTGACGTTTTTCCCTTCCCTCCAGGTTGATGAAAGGAAGCCAGTTCAGGAGTTGTGGATTCCTGTACATCTCTATTTTACATTAGGATTGTTTATTCCTATATGCTTGTGGACGTCCAAAGTTTTTCTGGGCAGCGCTGTGCACGAAAACAGACAGGCAAAGGTGCCGAAGTCTCTACACACACACACACACACACACACAGCCACAACCACACACACACACAGACACACACGCACACACAGCCAGAGCAGGCAAACAAGCTTGGAATTAATCAAATTTTATCTCCAAAGTGCTGCAAAGGAAGCAACTATTACTGCTGTGTCAGAGCACTTGGGGGCAGCTGCCATACTCTGGAGATGGCGGGACCACAGAAATAGATAAATTGAAGTATGCATTGCTACAGCTTGTACAATACCTGTTCTGCATATGAATGGCAAGCTTGTGTCCCTGCACTTACCATTTTGGTACCCTTCCTGCATTTAAATATTACTTTGTCGAGCCTTCCAGCTTTTTAAAATATAGTGATTGCTGTTCTCCAAATGGCTAAGGAATACAGGGGGAGAGATGCCTCTTTCAACCACTTCTTGTGTCGGTGTTTTGAGGCTGTACTGGCACAGGCACTGATAAATATTTGCTCTTACAAAAGTGGTCTGTCTGGTTATGGACTTGCCCTCCTCGTTGGTGGGGTGTTTAAGAAGGAGTCCGTGAATCACCCCGCTTCTCCATGGTGGTCTCTGGCCTTTGTGGTTACGACATGGCTTGGCCGCCTTCGTGCTGTGAGGATTCAGCAGTCCAGCGATGGGGTGGATGCTCGCCAGCCCTGAAAACCATCACGTCGCCTTTGAATGACTCATGCCAACCATCCAACACGCAAGCTGTCTCTTTCGAAAAGCTGAAGGTACAGACATTACCAATATTGTTCCCCATAATAAATTGACAATATTTGGTCTGTGAGTTCTATTGAAAGGGAAATAACCTATACAGTTGGTCCTTGGCCTATATACATTTCACTGGAAATACTTATGATGTCCCAAATCTGGCATGTTTGAGTGATATTCTGCCCCATAAATAATTGTTCTGTAGCCACTCAGTGTAGTTACATATGTATGCTCATAAAATTTACAGTATTTCCCTCCAGAAACTTAGGAGACCTAGCATATTTGTAGTAAAGGCTGGAATATTTTCATTCCTCGTAAATATTTAAATTGCTTGCTTAATGGATGCAGTACTAGTAGATGCATCAGCTTACTTTTATCTATATTCTGTTAACTCAAGCTTAATGGAAAAGGTCCTCATTGACTTCGGTCTGGAAAACAACATTTTCTATGCAAAGTAATTCGAGATCCATCCTTGCATTATCAAGAAATACGTCCCAATTGCTTTAGGGAACTAGAAGATAATCCAGCTGTATCTCACCATGCAGATATTGAAGCAGAAAGGTAAACTCAACAGTGGTTGTTGTGGTTTGTAGCAAAAGGCAGCTATATATTTAAGGGTTCACATTTGGACTTACGTCCTTGGAGTAGAGCAACCCCAGAAATGCTCTATTCAACACAGCCGCCAACAGCAAAACCCAACCATAGCTGCGGTTGTGACTGGAATAATGGGAGATGCCTAGAAAATGTTAATGTTGTCGAGGCCCAGCTTTCTCAGCTATGAGCTCCGAGCATGGGCAGGAGTTGGGTGAAAGAAATGCAGTTAAGCGTGAACCTAAGCACGGTCTTTCTCACGGGGTCATTCAGCTGTTGTCAGTGAACCAACCCCAGAACAGGTTTTTAAAGGCGCTAGACTGCATTTAATCAGGAGCCTATTTAGTGTTGCAAGGTTCACAATGGGCTTTTTCCAGTCCCATTTTTTAATAAAGATCTCAGCTGCACTTACGGTAATGGCAATATAACATGCTGTTTGTTAGTGATATGAGGCCTGATTTAAATTTATTTTTTCAACTGGCCCCATTTCATTAGTCAAAAACAAAACAAAGATGTGGTTATTAGAATACAAGGTTCTTTGCATAGACGTAATTTATTTCTCCACGTACAGTCAAAATAAGGTATGTGAGGACAAGCCAGCCCAAAGCTGAATCAAAGGATATAGTTAGAAAGACACTGTGGTCTTTTGGCTTAGTCTTCTGAAAAGGTTCAGACTGAGTGGTAGTGGTTTTACCAATCAGATTGTGGTGGATTGTTGTTGATGAAGGTTGCTGGGATCCTTTCAGCACCACCAGTTGTACCTGGTCAGAGTTACTGGGTCAATGAGGATTCATCTCCTCTTGCTTCAGACATCTAAAAACATGCTTCTAATCCAGATTAGGCATCAGGCTCCCTTCTACAGTTGATATAGAAAGAATGAGAGAGAGGCAGGCACCTACAATGGACAATTCGCCCCACTTTTCTCAGACAGGCATCTTAAAGCAAACCGGTGGATGAAGTGACTTGTTCTGCCGATGCAACTATAGGCAGCCTCTTGGAATCCACCCCAAATATAGGCTAAGTTTGATAAGAAGCTCAACTATAGCACTAAGCAATTTCTGGACTTTCTTTCTCAGGCTCAAACAATGTCTCAGGCCCTTGAGGCAGGATGACACTTGTGCTGATCTTATACAAAGTGACTGTTGCCTGGTATTGGGCATTGACCGCTTACAGCATTACTTTAGAGGGAGCTGGCCCCATCAGCAAGGGTCAGAAGCACATCCACATGTCTGCATATTCAACCTTATTCAGGATGCTCAGAAGTGACAGCGAGGAAAGTCACGTACCTGTTCCCTGGTGTGGGAGCTGAGGAACTAGCTTGTGTCTTTTGCTTTCTTTTTTTTTTTTTTATTTTATTTTATTCTCATCTTCCCACCCTACACACCTGACTGATGCTGAACACAGCCCATCCCTTGGGGAATGTAACATTCATTTTTAGTACGGAAATGGTCTTGCAATCATAAAAAATTGATGGCTGTCTGAAGCAGCAGTTAATCTTGCTTGAGAACTGCATCATTAACCTACAGCACAACGTACACATTATGGACACATTTATAAATAGAAGAGAGTGTAGACTTCAGTTTCTAATTTCCTTCTTGCGAAGACTCATAAAAATCACAGGGAAAACACTGCCTTTGACATATTGCCGTGCCAGACCTCTCCGCTTCTGTAGCTCCTTTCAGAGGAATGGTGGTTCCCTGTGGCCATGTCAGTGGACTAAGAGAGAAGAGAGACCTTTTTGCTCTTCCTTAGGCAGGTGGGTGACTTTGGGATCTCTGTAGTGACACCAGACATCATGTGGACATCTGATTATCACCACACACAGCAGCCCAGAGCTGGGTGCAAGCAATCTGCCAGGCTCAGCAGCGTGAATAGCTGGGATCCCCGGCATGAAGCCACCACCCTGTCAAGCTTTGGACACCAGATGTCTTCTCTGGACCTGGATATACTGGAAAATATTGTTTCTCATCCTAACAAGTTCCTGGTATGTTATTTTGTCCTGGATTTTCAACTGGGACATGGCATTCTGACTATCTCAGCCCTCACAGAAGGTATCTGCCAACTCAACCATCTCAGTCAAATAACTTGTATTGTGAGTCATATCCATGATGTGACCTGAAACAGTAGGTGCATCCTCAGTCTCACATGAGGTCACATCACTTCACATGAGAACAGAAGGTCAAGGACATCCAGCACAACATTGGGAACATTCTTCCTGCAACACATTTACCATAAACAGTGATTTAATATCTTGGCCCACAGCAGTAAGCCCACACATGTATATCCAGAAGCATCAGGCACTCTGTCCAAGTCAGGAAGAGCTGGTCCATGTGGATTTCCCAGCTCAGGGCAGACCTGTTTCCCTATGAACTCCCTGCCATCACTGTCTTGGCGCTCTACTTCTCCACCTGTGAAGAGAAAGAGAGCATAATTGTTGTTCTTTTGTCCATAGTTTTGTTTAGATTGAACAAATTTTATTATAGTTTGTTACATTATATAAACTATACATTAAGGTGTTAATAAATGAGAGAACTTAGACCAATTTACCCCAGCCAATGATCAAGACCTGCTGTTTGTTCTGAATTACTAAACCTTTCTGCAAGGCATTTTGAGTTTCTTTTTTTTTCTTTTTTGAGTGGTAGATAAACAAGAATTTTTCTGCATTTTTCAAGCAGAAGGCATCAATTAAAAAAAATAAAAAGCACTATTTCACAGCATCCCACTTCTCAGGTGTGTTCAGCCCATTTCAGCAGCGCAGTTGCAGAAATGGTCCTAAATTTGTTCAGCTATGAATTCTGTCCAAGATGACCCTATATTTCCTTCCCTTTTGTATAAATGCCAACTGCAGATATCTTTGAAAAGGACTAGAGGGTCACAGCTAGCAACCTGGTTCTCAGTTGCTCCTAAATACAGTGGAGTTAGGGTTGCCAAAGAGGAATTTGCAAGTTAGAGGAAGAAGTGGAAAAGATTCTGATCGGTGGCAAAAGAGGGGAGGACTCCCAGTTTTATTGCAGCTGGGTACCTAAAGCAATACATTTTGTTGTCTTCTGCCTGTTTTTCAGAGATAGTGACATTGGCTGGAACTGTAACGACTGCAAAGCGGTAGCTGAGAGCTTACTGTCAACAAACATCTTGTTGAGCTGTGTGCATGTGTCATTTACATAGAACCTCAGAGGTGTTCCCTGATAAGACGCAATCTGCTTGCTGTTCTCAAAGTTTAAAAATGATGGCAACAGTACTCTGCTTATGCTGTGGCCCCATATGCTTTTAAAACACATAGGTGAGTGGATCAAATAAAAATTTTCCAGGACCTGTTGAGAGTCTGTAATTGAAAGTCTTATTTCTCAAGCGTGCTCCTAAAATTTCCGTTCCCCCTTGTACATTCACTATGGAAATTAATTTGGTACAGAAAAGTTATTCTTGGCAAAACAGAGATCTGTCTTTGGGAAGTTTCATAGTGCAACCAGTCACTAAAACCAGACTTTGCTGTCCCAGAAGCATACCTGTAAACAACTGGGAGTGAATAGAGAGCTTAGAAATATGCCTCTTCCTAGTTTTTACTTTTTGTTTAGAAAACAAACAAACTGTAAAGATTTCTTTGCTCAGGGATGGAGAGGACTGAAAGTTCTAGTGAGAGCTGAGCTTAGCGCTGGTAGGAAATGCGTGAATTACATTCAGTTCTGCTGATGCCCTGTGTACCTGATGTACAGAAGCTTGCTATTTAGCTGGGCCACTCCTAAACTGTAGGATAAAAGTATTTTCCTTACACCCCCAGCTTGCCCTCTTTAACCACTGACATATGCGTCTTAAGGGACTTACATATTAAAGAAAGAATCCTACGAGGCTGTAGTAAACAGGCAGTAAACAGAAGGGAGGACATTTAGGGCCACAAATGCACCCAAGCGTCCTCACAAGCTCCGAGTGTTGCATTCAGGGTTTTGCTGGACCCGCATGTCGGCACCGGTGCCATTTGGGCCTTGTCTCTGGTGGAGTCAGCGTGCGGGAAAGCTAAGCTGTGAACTTGGAGCATCCACTGTGCTCTGCATTCGTTTCCTGCGCAGGCACCGTGTGCGCTCTGTGTGCGGGGGAGGCAGGTTGCTCCACTCCTCATGCAGTTCAAGCACAACCATGTGGGAAGTTGATATGCTGTGCACTGTTAACTCACTGTCTTGCTTGCTGCACACAAACTTCGTCTTTGCGGATGCTCTAAAGGTGACATGGACATGCTCTGTGAGGGCAGAAGTGCCTGTTCCCGATGTATGCTTGTCAGGAATGTTCTGGAGTCCTGCTGCGAGGCTGAAGGTTGGGGGTACTACAATAGTACCAACTGTAGTGGGTGAATGGGGCTTTTCTCTCAGCCCGGCCACTGGCCTGCTGGGTGACTGTGGAGAATCATCTCACCCTGCCCCCATACCTTGCCTTGTCGTTGTCTGTCTTGTCTATTCAGCTGCAAGGAATAATAAATATTTTTTATCAGCTAGTTATGGAGAAAAAAAAATTCGAATTGTTAGTAATGAGGGTCAGGGAGGATTCTCCCTTTGGGGCAAGCTTTGGGACACTTACATACAGTTGTATCTAAGTGTCAGAAATGGATTCTGCCACTTGCAGGTGACGGTGTCAATGTCAAAGCTGTGCTGGAAAGAGATAGAAGATGTCACCTGAGCAGAAGGAAAACCCCTAAGGAGTTTGCATGCTGTAGGTTTTCTCCCATCCACCTCTGCACTTTCAAAGTAGCTGAGGATACCTGAAGTTAAGCCTAAATTCTGCATTTAACAGGCTCTGCACTCTACATCTGTCTGAGTAAAGTCATCACCAGAAATTGGCAACCCGAGGAAATTTAGAGGTACTAATCATGTGAGCATGCTTTGTGGACCGGGGACTTACGATGTCACCAGCACAGCTTGTAATCTCCATAGAGATGGGGCAAGTGCTTTTGGCCTTGCTGTTCCCCACTGCACCCGTTCTCCAGATCCTAAATATCACAAGGGGATTAATCCCTCTTTCATGTGAGACAAATCCTGCCACCTTTCACAGTAGTAGGAGCTCCACAATCTGATCTCAGTAGAAGCGGTATCTTGGTCAGATCTGTGGTAAATGGTAAGTTAGTGGGCCCTGACCTTCCAGCCTGGTGATTCTCTCCAGAGAGCAAATAAATTTGCTGTTGGCAAGGGGGGGCTTCTGTACTGCAGGCAAATGTCTGTTAGAAACCAAACTGGGGCCAAGCCAAAAATAATTACTGAAGGTTTAAGAAAGTATGTCAGGATTTTGCCCTATGGCCCTTAACAAGAAAGAGAAAACTCCTTTACCTTGCTCTAGATGGAAGCTTATTCTTCTTGTTACAAATTAAATAAAAATGACAGAAGAAAGCATAGTGAGTTATTAGAGCTGGTAGCTCAGTCTGACCTTTTCCACTCCAAAATCTAATCCCAAAGAAGCAGGGTTCCTGGAAATCTAATTTTGCCTTCGAGGCTGATTAATTATTTGATCATGCAATCATTGGCCAGCCAAACAGTTTACCTTTCCTGCATGGCCGCTGTTCCAGTTAACAATGTAGCCTCAGAGAATAATCAGTTTAGAGTTTAAACTGAGAAGCTGTAGAGAATTTCACACATTATAACTGGATTTACTCCCACACCTGTTTCTTAAACAAGCAAAAATAGGTGTCTGTATAAACACAAAGAAACAGAGAGCTTTCGGAGGGGTGGGGTATTATAAACAGCCACCTGGATTGCTGGTGATATGATAGAAATTTTGATGTGGTAGATATTTTACACAGCATCCCTTGGTTTTAAATGATGTATCTTCGGGACCCACAACCACTCAAAACATCCTGGTGACAGGATGGCAAAGCCAAGTAGCTCCAAGTGCTGGAGGGTGAAGGCACTTTAGGCACAAGTCACTGGCAGGAGACCGCTGCTACGGCTCTAACACAGGGTGAAATAAGGCAGCGCATGAAGCTGGGGCCCAGGGCAACCCAGTGATGCTGGCAGCAGGAGCTGCTACTTGCTCGCTTCCTCCCACTGCTGAAGACCACACAGCAGCCTTTGCACCAGCCTTGAGGAGTCCTCTGCACAGGAGCTCTGCTCTGCAGGTAAGATGCGCTGCTGTGCTTGCAGTCACCAGGCGCTCAGCCTATCCTGCAAATGCACAGACTTGTGAAAATTGTATCATCTCTTCCTCAAAGTGGATAATACTGGGTAAAATGGCAAATTTTTTGACTTGGCATTATGGTTTTCTGCAGTGCCAATGGAAAAGTGCAGGGATAGGTACAGCATGCATTTCACATCCTTACAGTTTCTGTGTCAAGAAATTTTGCCAAGTGGAATTCGAAAATTTTGAGTATTTGTTTGGCGTTTCGAGATGGCCAGCAGCCTTGCTGGATGCAAGGCTATGCACCACTACTGGCCACACCACCTGTGTACGCTTATTTCTGTCACAGGAATTGTGCTTGGGCATCTGGAAATACTTGTCCCTGAAATGATAGTGAGGCACTGGGATAGATTATCCAGGAAGACTGTATTATTTTCAGTGCTGGAAAAGGTCTTTAAGAAACAGGTAGAAAACTGTCCATCAAGCTTTGCATATACCTAGTTCACCCCTGCACGCATCGGGTCCTGTCTAGCTCTGCATTCATGCACTCTATGTACAAAAAAATCCTAGAGAAATGTGGGGATGCCCACTGTAGTGTGGACATTTGCCTTGCAGCCTCCCTGCAAATAAAATCTTCTCTGACAAGAAATGGCAATCCTGGAAAAAACTCCCACTCTTCAGAATAACCCTCTTTGTAACTTGTCACACATCCCCCTCAATGACATTTCTCTGTTTCTGCGGAGACAAGGGCTCATCTGTAATTCTCAGTAGAAGAAGTCCACATTATAAATACTACCGTGCCCCCTGCCAAAAGGTAAAGATGGGAACAGCAAACTGGTTAAGAAAGGCATTTTGTAAAAAGCATGTTTCTCTGTGTAACAGCGGGTTTTGCAGAATGTTCTGTTTATGAAGAGGGCTTTCTCCCAGAGGTGACTATCTGCCAGGGAGACTAAAATATTCTGGTGTGGGCTTCTCCCTCACCCCTTTCCATATCCTGAAGCCATTACATACCAGTTCTCAGTGCTGTCGGTTTCCCCGTCCTATCCTGCTCTGGTTGTGGTTTATGGGCAAAGCTCACTCATCTGCTCTGAGCTCAAGTTGCCTGTAGCAGAGCATAAAGCCCCAGCACAGACTGGAGACATTCCTTATCTTACGCATCTCTTCCTGATCTCTACAGTCACCCCCTGAGAAAAACGCAAAAAAGGAAAACATTTTCAAAGGATTTGTAATGTCTGGGGCAAGGAAGAATTTCCAACCAACCCCCTCCATCCCATCCCCTGTCAAAACTCCCAAACAAAGGCCATGTGGGTGACCACATTTAAAGCAGTAACACAAGAGAATGTTTACTCTGAAATTGCCGGCAATACATGCCAATTCCTTATCCAAGTTGTACGTGTGGGAGGAAGCCCCTTACTTCTAAAGCAATGTCGCAGTACCTGTTGAGGGGTTTGGTAAATGCCTCTGTACCTTTGGTGTGGAGCAGCTGGAGTGTGGTGGTGGTGGTAGTCTACTCAGGTCAAGGCCTGGTTTTAAAGCGCAGGTGAGCACAAGATCATTGGTGCTGCGCTGACTCTGAGATGCTCTGATGGGAGAACAAGGACCATGTGAGTGTATGTATCAATAGAAATTGACAAAAAGAAGAGACAGGCTAAAGGAAGCTTCTACTGTAAAGCTTTGTTTATGCAGACCTGGTCACCTTCAGCACAGCGATGTTACACCACTACTTTAGCAGCTTCAGCCTTTTCCAAGTGGAAAAAAGCCTTCAGATCTTCCCTGCCATAAAATACTGCTTAGATAAAACAAGCAAACAAAGCTCCTGTATCCTGAAACAAGCTTGAGGTTGTGGACAATTATTTTGGGAAGGAGAGAAGTAAAAGCAGCTGAGATGCTTTTCCCCCCTTTCCCTTTTTCATTCTTTCATTATTTTGCCCAGCATTTCCGATTTCAGGAGAAACCTTCACGTGAATGACATCGAATTACTTGCTCTTCCCTCCGCTTCGCAGTGGGACCGACATGAGTTTAGCGCAGAACAAAGGGGTATTCACACTCCACCAATGGCTTCCCCTCACCTTTAATTATGTTGCCCCGGCGAGTGTCTGGGAGCAGAGGGAGGGTACGCAGTGCTTCCTCGCCACAAGCCTTTCTCCCAGAGCCACCCTTGTCCCCTCAGTTTTTCTGCTCCCAGAGAGAGGTCAGGTCGGCGGGACGCCTGTCATGGAGGCCGCTGCCTGGCCCTCGCAGACCTGATCTCTGTCACCTGCCGCCACAGCACACGGCCAGGCCTAGCCATGGGACTCCAAACCCAGCTGGCAGTTTTGAGGTGACTTCCAAGACCCAGATGGGGACCGGGGTGGCGGTGGGTCTGTTTCAGCGGCAGTTGGTGGCGGCAGTTGGCCCTGAGGGGGGCCCGCAGCCCCCCCGGCACCTCCCTCCCCCCGACAGCGTTATCCCCCGCTATTGAACCGTCGCCCAACGCCACTCTACACCCGGGCTCCGCAGCCGGCAGGCGATCGCTGACGACGCTCCCGCCGGGGCAGCGCGGCGCCGGGGCCATCCCTGACGAACCCCCCGCGGTTCACGGCAGCGCCATGAAGCGCTACCG
>VYZM01017408.1:202905-224599 GCA_013398915.1 Dromas ardeola | reverse complement strand
CGGCCCCGCGGCGGCCCCGGGCCTGCCCCGGCCGGCCCTGGGGGCTCCCGGCCCCGCCAAGGAGCCCGCAACCAGCCGGCCTCCCTCTGCGGCTGACAGGTAAACCCAAGGTCTGTGTGTTTTCCCCCAGCCCGGAGGTGTTTGTGGGTTATTCACCACCACACGCCTTCGGGAGAGTGCCGTGATCCCGTGCCACCGGCCCACAATTTATACATGTTCCAAGATGATAACGCAGCTGCTATAAATCAAGAAGGGAACAGTGTATCTTGAATGAGTCCTCCTAAAAGCTCGTTTGTCACCGGGGAGGGAAAAGCCTGGAGGGCTCCTTTGCTCGCTGCGAAGGGGGAACACGACGAGGAAACGGCAGTGAAGCTGCACCGAAGGGAGACCGGCAACGGGCGGCAAGTGGTGAAAAGCAGCCCTGCCACAGGGCTCACCCGCTGCTCTTTGTCCTCTCACTGTCCTTCATATAAAGGGAAAAAAAAACATAAATAAATAAAGCAGGAGATCTGGGAGATTCTCCTCTCGCTACCTGAGGAATCTGTTAGGTTATTCCTGTGGGAAGTCCGGCTCTGCCGGAGTTGTTTTGTCCTGCCTGTTCAGGCAACTCCTGACCAAAAGCAGGCCATAAACTGGGAAATGGAGGGAAAAAAAGGCAGGTTTCTTATCAAATTGTTGTTTAACTGCGATGCCGCTGGAGGAAGTAAAGTGGCTGTACTTCGGCTCCCCCTCCAGCATGTGCCCAAGTCCCGGGGAGCCAAAGGGTCCCCTGTGGCGGTGAGGGTGTGGGGGACATGGGGGACGGGGGTCCCCCCCTCCCTGCAGGCCATGTGCCACCCCCTCTGTGCCCCGCAGCCCCTCCGAGGGCAGGAGGGCAAACCCCTCCCTCCCCTCTGCCTCCCCCTCCTCTTCCCAGGGCTGCAAAATTCAGTTTTATCCATCCGGCTGAGGAGCCTGGATCTGACCCTGCTGCACTACGGTGGCGAGGGAACAGGAGGAGGAAATTGCCGTTTAGCAAAAGGCCACCCAGATAGCTGTCACCCAGGGCCTCTCTTCTGGGAGCAGCTCAGTGTAGGGGAATTCCTGTCCCTGCCCCAGCAGATCTGGCTCTGCGTAGGCAAAAGGACAAAACCAAGTTCATTTTCAGGCCTGAGTTCTTGTTTTGTATTCTTTCACCCTAAGGGTCTCTGTTTTTCATTATGGTTTTCATTATATGTAGAGCTGGCCCTGGGAGCCTAGAAAAATCCCAAGTTCCTTAAGGGCATAGAAACACCAGCCTCTCCTTCCTTTGTGGGGAGCTCTTTAGAAAACCAGATTTTCCAGCTGAATTTCAACACTGATTTCTCCCTAAGACCCAAAAGCAGCACTCAGAGTGGTGTCCCTCCCCACCCCCACCCCCACCCAATTTGTAAATGTGTATCTGCTTGGGGGTAGAAGATAAAAGCTGCTCATTTGGTCATCAAGAGTTAAATGTAGGGGCAGCAGAGCTCTCCTTACCTCATCTAGATCCAATATAGCCTGAAAGCTCATCTAGATCCAGTATAGCATCCCCTCGGGCTGCATGGGTATTGCTGCCCTGCAGCTCTCGCTTTCTTCTCTGGTGGGGAGGAAAGGGCAGCCCCTTCCGCCTTAGTCTGCTTTATTCCTAGGTGATGTGATGGCTCCAGCAGCTCCTGGAGCTGCCACAGCCTGCCTGCCCTGAGCTAAGCAGGGCTGCATTGGTGTAAGGAATGCACTGAGATGGTCCCTTATGAGGAAGCCAGGACTAAAACTGTCTGGTGTGTTGTATGCATCAATATAGAGCTGATATTCAGGAGGAGGAAGGGGTTTCACAATTCACATGAGGTATGGAAGAGGGAGGGGAGAGCCATTTACCTAATCATCACCTTTTACTCTTACCCGTAATTCTGTGCATCCACAGGTGCACAGATATTGACCCATGGTTGCCCCGCAGATTGTGAACGCGCTGGGAGAGGGTCTGTCTTTTTGTTTAAAGTATATCCAGTACAAGGTACTGTGGTGGCCTTTTCACTGATTAGAGATCTGTAATGACACCATGGGTAATTAGCAATTATGAATATTGATTGCAAAAGCAAAAGTGCAGAAAACAGCTGGGAAACTTGTTCTGTTCAGTATTACTGGGAAAGTAGACGAAACAGACCATAAAGAGCTTTTAAGCTGTTATGATAGTGGGTGATTCTGAAACAGTGCAAGGAGGGAGGTGGCTGCTGCTGAAGGAGAAATAGCTAAGGTTAATACGAACAACTTCTTTGGGATCAAAACATTTAAATGCTGTATTCTAGCTTGCTCTCCCACTTCTGGTTAGTCCAGAAGTCTTCACTCTTTCCTGAGTGGTGGTCACATATGACAATACTCATGCTATCTGTACTTTGGAGGTAAAGGAGTTGAGGCACAGAAGGTGAAGCACTGGCCTTACATAGCGTCTTAGCAGTAGAGGTAGAAGCAGAATAAAAGTCTGCTGATGACAGGACTAGCAATATTACCCTACTAATGGTACTTCTGTAGAGAAGAAAAGACAGTACCTGAAGGGCATGGTGGTGACATCTCACTCTGTGTGAAGAATAGTGTTAGTCCAGAATTGGAGATCCTCTTAGTGTGTAATGAACATAAATAATTTGCCTGCAAATCTGAAGGAGAAACAAAGAATGGGACCAACTTGCTTTTGAAAAATTGCCTTTATTAGACCAGCCTTGCTAAAATTGCTGGGAGTAACAGATTCTAAAATTGAGCTACTGAATTAGTCTCAAATGGCAACTGTGACAGCCAGCCTTAAAGTGGAGAAAATTAGATTTAAGAATTGGACCTTGGGCATAGCAGGATGTCTGGGAAGTTGCTGTGCTATAGCTGATGAACTCATATGGATCATAGATTTCATGCTGGTGAATAGCAATGTAATAAATGTTCTACAGAAACGTTACAAACCCAGGCTGGAGAAATTCCCTTTAAAGAGGTGACCCAGGTGAGAAAATGCTTTGTAGGCGAGTAATCTGCTGTGAGCAAACTGCAGCCCTGGAGGGCTACAGTCACACTCACAACCGTGTGTGGTATCTTCCCAGCTCAGGAAGGAGGAAGAAGGAAATGCTCTTTGAAACAGAGTAGTGAGAGCGGAACGGGCAAATGCTTTTGAGTGATTTCATGTGTGCAAAAGCATTTCCAAGGTCAGGCCTCAGTTACAAAGATGCTTGAAGGACAGCACCTCTGGTAGATGAGGAAGCCCTGTAGCAATGAGAACAGCTATGTCTTTAGAGCGTGGTAGGTTCTGGCTCCAGAGGCATGGATAAGGAAAAGGTGAAGGTAGGTGTAGAAAGTTTTGAAAGGGGCCAAACACGTAAGTCAGGTCTGAAAGGCTTTCTGGAGAAGACAGTAAGGTTTATTAATGTCCTCCTAATATCAACTTGCTTCATTCACACGAGGGAAAAAAAAATCCATTACTATTACCCACTCACAAATGTTGGTTTCTGGTCTTGAAAAATCTAATTCCGTAAGTATTTTACATGGAAGAAGAATCTCTTTGAGAAATACTTGTGAGCATCTTTGCATGTTGGTGTTTAAAGGAGTGTTAGGTTTCATAGGACTAAGCACCTAAAAGGCATTAAGGATAAACAACAAAAAAAAGCCCTTAATAACTCTACAAAACCATTTTTCCAATGATCCTTCCTACTGATATGCTGTATAAAGAAATACAGCAGCTTTGTGGTATTAAACTGAAGGTTGTTGCTGGTTTCTTAGAGACCCATATTGCAGTTCTCCATCTGCCTGCTGATTTCCATATTTATATCTGGTCTTCAGACTGTCTCTAGAATGCAGTAGTCATTCTTGGCACTAGCTATCAATATATTCCTTAAAATAATCAAATTAGGTCAATGTGTTGGTTGTTTAATTCCAAAATATAAATTCATAGTTTCAGCATTTTGTAGTTCCTCTGTGTAAAAAGTCCGCATCTGTTGGCAAGTGCTGAGCAGAATCCCGGGTTAGCTGTCAGTTTTAGTGCAGACTTCCTATGCCTCTCGGGTGACTTTTAACTTAATCCATCTCCCTGTCTCAACTCCTTATCAGCAAGATGGAGGTGATAACACTACCCCGTAGGGGTGACACGGGGCTAAATGTAATCAAGAGATTGTGCAAGTGTTATTGTACTAACAACCACAAAATACCTAAGATTTCTTATCTTAATATGAAGGTTAAGCAGGCGCTAATACAATTGCACTCTTGAGAGGCAGCTGGTTTGCATTCTTTTCACTGATAACAGGGAGTGTGCTTTGTCCAGTTTCAGACCACTCATCAAGAATGCAGTCCTATATTATTGGACTTCTTTTCAGCTGCAAAATGAATTGCAACAGGCATAGCATGTGGGTATGTAATGCCATCCGAAATGATAAGGATCACGTTTCCAACAGAGCTGCACACTCTAAATGGAGATTTGGCATTTTCTAAAGGGTTCATCTCCCATTGAGAACAAGAAGAGACTCGAGGAGCTTAAGCGCTTTTGAAAAAAATCTGGCCTCTTTACAGGAGCTGATCTTTCTTAAGACTGAAAAAAATGGAGGAGGGGTGTGTGAAATAAAACCATAAACGAGCTCGGAGCAGTAGCACCCTGTGACCTGGCTGGCAAATGGAATAGTATGAATGTAACACGCACGCTGACGGTGAGAGGGAGAATTATCACAGAGCTGATGAGACATCTGGATCAGAGCTTCAAAAGGTTAATACGCTTGTCACAAGGCAGAAGTTGGTCTCTAGTGGCAGCAGTAGCTCTTCAAAGCTCTTCTGACTATTTGTTTTACCAGTGCTGTATGCATCAGTATTGTGCTTTTTAGCTGCATATGTGGCCTTAAAGCCCTAATCCTGTTCTGACTAGGGTCAAATTCAAAGGCTTTTCCCTGCCCCATCCCTTTAAGCTTCTGATACGACTTTTATTGTGAGGCAGTCAGGCATTATACTGATTCCTGGGTATAAAAATGCACACCTACATTCTCTTATTACGAAAGGCATCCTGTTCCATTCACGCACACTGACCACTCTGTAGAAATGTTTTTACTTCCAGTTGGATTGAAAAGCTTTGCAACTAGTCAAATGATAATATTTTTTTTCTGTTTCTCAGTCACTGCTTTTTTGCTCCTGTTCTGACACCGCATGTCACAGACGTGCTGGAATACCAGCACACATGGAAGCATAGCTGTCGCTCTTTTGTAGCACCCTTGCCTTGGCGCTCTGCATACCAGAAAAGGAAATTCCCATCCTCTTCTTCTAGATGGTCTTCGACAGAGGGAGACAGCTTGGATCAGTTGGAATTAGTGTGATATGTTATGCCTTCTATCAGATAATGGGCACCTGTATCTGTTTCTGTAGGAATACAGGTTTTCAGTGGACTTTGCTCCGAGTTCCTCTCAGGTTTGTACGGATCCTCCCTCCAGACACTGCTGGGTTATGAGTCTATATACTTTTCAGGGGAATGGTTGCCGTTCTCTATGCTGCCATGCTTCCTTCCAGCTCTGTGTCTTGCTTTGAAATTCTGACCTTCTAGGCCATATAGTGAAAGGCTGTTTAGTACTGGTCACTGAGGAGTTTGAATTGTCAAGATGTTCTTAGGTGAACTACCTGTCATAAATGGAGAAGGCCTCCCAAACACCTTCCTTGCGGGGATGAATTCTGGTACAGAATAAACAGGGGTAATGGCTGGCTTTTTTATGTAGATCAAAACCTTAGCAAGCGCTCAACAAGGTGATTTGCAGCAACAGCCACATAGTCCCTTTCCTCCATCCACTTTATACCAGTGTGCAACCCCACCTTATACTGTGCTCCTCAGTGTCCACCTCACAGGCGATACCATGGATGAGAAATGAAGCTATGAAGACCTGCTATATTCCCTCTGTGGTGCAGGCAAACCCATTTAATCCGAGGACATTGGCGGTGTGGTTTCATTTCTTGCCCTCTGTGCAGATTAGGTACCAGAGCCAGGTACACCCCTTGCTTGTGGCCTGGAGAAGATCCAGCCCAGCGTGCATAGGGAGATTCTGAATTCACTTTCTTCTCTTTGTAACTGGAAGGTTTTAAACTGAAATGCCAGACACCATTAAACTGACACTTATTTGCCTTCTGTCTGGGGTAATTTTGGTTGAGAATATATTTTATGCTAAATATAATATTTTGCAAGATAACTGACTTGAAAATATAGAAGAGTTTAAATGTTTTGCTTTTCAGGTTTTATGTGCAATAAAATGATGACTGGTATCAAATAGATGTAATTTAATTTTTATGTGACTGTTTCTCCCTCTCCAATTCTCAAATAAAATGCTCAGCACCTTTTAAAAAGCCCACCTGCACTAAGAGACTGTTTTTTGTTGGCCTCTAGAGCACTAGTTTTAATTTGCTAACAGGAAAAAAACTGTTGAAGGAGGATTATACGAGCTAAGAGACATTTTTAGAATGAGAGAAAGAAAGTCAAATAGCAGGCAATGAACTCCAGGAAACAAGACTCAAGCATAGGAGGAATGGGTGCAGCTGTAACTGTGCATCCTCTTCTGCAAAGTGTGTTCAAACTGTTTAAATTCTGCCCACTTTGCTTGCTGGGGAGGTCCTCCAGACAGATCATCCAGCTGTCCCTTGTGTTGCAGCTAGCAGGAAAAGCAGGATTGCTACTGCTCTTTAAAAAGGCGTTTCAGCTTCTTTAAACCATTTGGTCCTGCTCAAAGGAATCTCTCTGGCAGACTGTATTACCTTGCTCTTCATTCAGCCCAGGGTGACCTTCCTTCCCCATTTTGGTTGTCAGCATGTCCAGGATGCTGCACAGAGAGGAGTCTAAATATGTATATCTGGAAGTGCAGATGTGGGAGAAGTTCTCTGGGCCCAGCAAAGGGGACCCACTCTGCTCCTGGAGCCCTCCCTTACTGTCAACGCCCACATCTGTACCATGCATGAAGTCAAGCAGAGGTGGCAGGAGGCCTGCATGGGTGAACCAGAAGCTACAGGCAAACCCCAAATATAAAAAGGAAGAATGCAAGAAGTGGGAGCAGGGACAGGTGACCCAGGAGGAATGCAGAGACACTGAGTGTGCCAAAGCCCACCTGGATTTGAATCTGGTGATGGCTATGAAGGGCAACAGGAAGGGATTCCACTAGTACCTCTGTAGCAAAAGAAAGAGTATGCAAAATGTGGGCCTGATGCTGAATGGGGCAAAGGACATGGAAAAGGCTGAGGTATGTACTTAATGCCTTTGCCTTGGTCTCTACTGGTAGGAGTTGCTTTCAGGAATCCCAGGCCCCTGAGACCAGGGGAAGAGTCTGGAGCAACAAAGACTTACCCTCAGTAGAGGAGGATCAGGTTAGGGAACATGTACACAAACTGGACATGCATAAGTCCATGGGACCTGATGGGATGCTTACAGGAGTGGTGAGGGAGATGGCTGACGTCTCTCCAAAAACACTTCTGATTATCTTTGAAAGGTTATACTGATCAACAGAGGTTCCTGAAGACTGGATGAAAGCAAATATCACTCTTATCTGCAAGAGGGGCAAGAAAGAGGATCCGGGGAATTACAGGCTGGTCAGCCTTACCTTGAGAGCTGGGACAGTAATGGAGCAGCTGATCCTGGAAACCATTTGCAAACATAGGAAGGATAAGAAGGTGATTGGGAGTTGTCAGCATGGATTTATGAAGGGGAAAACATGCTTAACCAACCTGGTAGCCTTCTACAATGAGATGACTGGCATGGTGGACGAGCAGAGAGCAGTGGATGCTGTTTATCTCGCTTTAAAGAGGTTTATGACACCGTCTCCCACTGTCTGTCCTCACAGACAAACTGATGAAGGGCTGAGACTTCCAACCCCAGTGTTTAGAGTTGACAGCTGTCCTGAACTCCAGTCCTGGCTGCAGGGGTTGTTAATGTTATTATTTGATAATATACTTAACTGCGGACTGTGAATCCCAGGTGGACATAGCTGCGAAATGAAGTAATGGAAAGGGACAAGACATAAGATGTAGCCTCCCCGCAGCACCCTCTGAGGACAGCTCAGCACTCTCTTCCTTGTCAGTCTTGAGCATCTCTCTCTCCCCTGGGAGCATGAGGATCTCTCTGCAGGGTTAAACACCTAATTCCTTTTGCAGATTACTCCCCAGGAGCTCTTGGTATACAGCTGTGGTACCACTGTGTTACTTTTACATTACCTGGTTTTCCAACAAGAGGATTTGCTGAATGGAGTTTATTTCTTTGTTCTTTGAACAGTGAAAACCTGGAAGCCATCTTCTTTATACTCAAAGGATGTATGCCCACACAACTCTTTCCAATATAAATAAAGCTTCAAATAGTTAAGGATAGCTGAACTGAGCTCATGATGTACTACAAAGAGTTAAAAAAAAATAATCTTGAACTTTTTGTTGCTGTTTAAATGGCTCAAGTAGACCATCTGCTTCTGAAACAGCTCATGTATTTTTGGATTTGGTTATGAACTGACCACAGCATTGCAAACGTTGCAAACTCATCTGTGAAGATATCTGTTTTTATACACAACATGAGACTGGCAAGAGAGATGTGTCTACTCAGTGTTTTAGAAGTCAGACAGGAATGGTATGACTTCAAATTGGCATAGCCATGTCCTTGTCATTTCACTTCACTTCTTCACTACCACCTAATTTGTATAAAACAGGGAAAGTTTTAAATGGATGTTACCATAACGAGAGCATCCAATGAATGCCTTATTTGTGGCAAAGGAAAGCAGTCCTTCTAAGGTGACTTCACTTAGCCTTCTGTGATTCACATGGGATGTAGAATTACGGCATTTGTTCTTAAGCAGAATTATGGATGAGACCCAAGACTAACTGACAGCTCAGTTATTTCTTCCTAATGCATTTCATTAATAGCCCCTGCACCTCTCACCTCTATGAAATTGGCAACTAGTGAGGTGCCTGTAAGAGGCTAATTGCCTCCAGAGTCAATTGTCCTGGAGCCAATTGTTAATCTCCTGGTGTTAATTGCCAAAAGCAGGAGTAATCAAAGTAGGCAGGGGGCACAGGAGCTGCATGCATATTAGAGCTATGTAGCAAAACGCAGAAGGTGTTCAACTCTGCTCCATGACACCACAGCAGAGCTTGGCAAGTGGAAACATGATGAGGCACTAGCTGAGTGTAAATCCTGAATGTTTTGCTGCATTTTTTATTCATCACCTTCAGATAGCTATTCTACTTGTGAGCTATAAAACAGGTGGGGTGAAATCTGGGCCCTGAGGAGGTCAAATAAAAAGTGTCTGACTGGGATGCCTGTACTACTTGATATTGGGATGACAGTAGCAGTGTTGTGGTGGGTTTGGAAAGAAAAAGAATGGAAGTGCAACAGCTGTATAGCTTAATACTCTGTTTTGCCATGGCTTTTCAATTTGATGTTTCCAGACAGAAGACTGAATTTAATCCTAGGGTTAAATGAATCTCTGGTAACTTCTGTTGAGTTGATCCTGGTAGATCTTCAGAGCGTTTCACTCGTGCTTTTGGACCTGGTTTCCTAACATAAGGCGACTGAGTACCTTACTGAGGAAAAAAAGAGAGAAAACTGTGCTACTATTTTTTTTATAAACTAAAATGCATAAACAACTATGAAATTATACAGAATGTAGCGTGGACCAAAAATCTGACGTATGTTTATTGTTCATTAAGTTAAGGGGAAGGAGGCATATTTGACAAGATGCCCATTTTGCACATAATCTGTTGCAAAAATCTTGCTAGGTTCCTCTTTCATTCTGCCAGGCTGATGGCTTTTGAGCATCCCAGTTTACAGCTTCTGTCTAGACTATGGTTTGACCTTTTGTTCCTGGTGTCAGATGGTGACTTTCAAGAGCTTGAGTCTGCTGCTGTTGGGCAGGGATGGAAGTGAGTATTCTACTAACCTCAGCAGCTGGAACATCTGTTGGGGGGATAAAACCATCAGTCTGGATAGTTGAGTGATAAGAGACTTTGGCTGGGGAGCTTTGTCAGTATGCGTGACAAATGTTTTATCTCCCAGTTTACAGTATAATGATAATTCTTCTAAATAAGTACAGATTACTTTAGACCTATTTTTAAAAAAAAAAAAATTTTTCACCTGCTTCTGGAGGAGAAGAAAACAGAACTCTTCTGTGACTATTGCATATTGTAATGGACATTTTGCAAAGGAATAACAACAATGATTAAGTTAGGTTACAAACTCCAGTCTGGAAACTGCCTGCATAACTTGAGTGACTAAGAAACACTTGAAAAAAACACCCGCAAGATTTTTGTGATGCTGGTGACACAAATAGGGGAAAAAGAAAAAAAAGGAAGGGAAAAAAAGGTAAGATTACTGCATTGATAACATTAAGGTTAGTGAGCAGCATAACAATAATGGATTCAAAGAGCACCTCTGTAAAATACACTTTGTTGATTCAGATTTCAAGTTGGCTGCAAGCTGTATCTGTAACACACAGCGTAGATACGCTGAAGAGCCATCTACAAAGGTCTGCCCTTCAGCATCTTTTTTTCTCTGTGTAATATAGTGCAGTAACATGTATAGGAGCTATGAAGGGGGGTGAGAGGAAGAGGAAATAAGCTTTGTGACCCAGTTTTATACACAAATTAGAAGGCTTAATTTGTGGCACAATCATTTCATCAGGTGTGTGTTGCAACTTAAACTGGCAGAATGATTGGGTCCCTGGAGAGAGAATTTCATTTTAATTTTTTTTTTCTGCCCTAAATGCAAAGCTACTTAATATTTGTTGTAGTATATATGGATTTGGCACCTGCTGCTAGCATTGTGACAGATAGAGGTAGTTACAAAAATTATCATAGATTTCTAAATAAAGTAATGAAAAGCACAACTGCAAAGGTTAAGTTAAAGGCAGAGCCTGCCATTGGACTTAGTTGTTGAAGAAATGACTCGGTTTTCCTTTCTTCTCTCAGCCCTCTACCTTATGGCGAGTCTGAAACTACGGAACATTGAACCAAAGCAACAAAGTTTCAGGTATTTTAGGGAAATCTTCCTTATGGAATGGAGAGGAGACCCTCTTCGACTGGAGCTTCTCTAACTGCCCCCGAAAGTGCACTAAAGAGAAGGGCCGTTACAAGCCTTCACTTGTCACTTTACTCTCGCTTGTCACCAGAAAAGGAAAGGTGATCTCCTAGCATGTTACAGTATATTCCCTCCCAGCTGAGAACCAAAGCCCATAAGGCTGACTTGTCAGAATCACAGCAATGGCCGCCCTGACTTGAGTACCTGTGAACAAGTTTTATGATAGTGGCTCCTACGTGTTAAAGAGGACTCTCTGCCTTCAGTGCTACAAGAAACCTGTGCTTGGCCTTCAAGGGGGAGAGCAGGGAAGCCGCAAGCCTGAAGGAGACCAGAAGCACTGGTTGGTGTTGCTGAGCCCTTCTGGAAGAAGGGGTGGTGGGGTTCCCCAGCCTCATATGGGATTTGTGCCAGTGGCAGGGATTGCTACTGGTTCGGGTCTGTAAAGCCTCAAATCTCATTTCAGTAAAAGTTGTGTTAATGTGTATCCAAAGCTGTGCACACACTGCTAAAATCCACTTCCCTGAAGTGCTTTCTGGTCATGGTTTACATTCTTCTTAGAATGAATCACAGATTTTTTTTTTTTTTTCCCCTTAATCCCATTAGTTACATGGTGGGTTAGCAGGCTGTGGTTTGAACTGGGTCTGTTTAATTTTTTACTTCACAAACAAACTGGTGGAAATGTGGGAAAGGGAGGGAGGAAAGGTTTATAGTCTAAACACCCAAAGGATGATCATATCTACTTCCTCAGTGTATTGGACTTTGCTTTGGCTACCAGGCTTTGGTAGTGGGAAGGCTGCAGGGGTGGCCTCTGTGAGAAGAGATGAGGGGCTGCCCCCATGCCAAACACAGTGGGCTCCAAACCAGACCAACTGCTCTCCAAAGCTGAGCCCATCAGCAAAGCTGGTGGCACTTCTGTGGAAACACATTTAAGAAAGGGTAAAATACGCTGCGCAGCAGTTGTGAGAGGAGTGAGAAAAAAATTTGAAAGAAACTGCCCTGCAGACACCCAGGTCAGTGAAGAAGGAGAGGGAGGAGGTGCTCCAAGCACCAGAGCAGAGATTACTCTGCAGCCCATGGAGAAGACCATGGTGAAGCAGGTTGTCCCCTTGCAACCCATGGAGGACCATGTCAGAGCAGATATCCACACTGCAGCTCATGCTGCATCCCATGCTGGAGCAGGGGACCATGTGGGGAGGAAGGAGGAGCAGAGAGGAACTGTTATGGACTGACCACAGTCCCTATTCCCCATCCCTCTGTGCGGCTTGGGGCAGGAGGAGATAGAAGAGTGAAGGAGTGAGGCTGAGCCTAGGAAGAAGGAGGTTTTGGGGAAAGATTTTTTAGTGCTTTGTTCTTCACCATCCTACTCTATTTCTAATTGGCAATAAATTACATTATTCTTCCTCAAGCAGAGTCTATTTTACCTGTGATGGTAATTGGTAAGTGATCTCTGTGTTCTTATCTCAGCTCATGAGCTTTTCCATCTTGTTTTCTACTCCCTATCCTGTTGAGGAGGGGGAGCGAGAGAGCACCTGGGTGGGGGTCTAGCAGCTGGCCAAGGTTAACCCACCACACTCAGTTACAGCATGGCCACACAGAAAGTTGATTTGGTAAATGACATACACAAAGGTAATAGAAATCTCCAGTCCTGGTGAGAACAAACAGCTAGCACAATGTGGAGATGCAAACTTCCTTGAACCGATCTCTTGACAGCACAGCAATCTCTCAGTCGACCAGTGGCTGATCTTCTCTGAGAAAATCTCACTCTCCCTGGTTATGCCAAATGCTGGCTCAATTGTATGGCATGATTTACTGAAAGAGTGACACTCTGTCAATAGATCAGTTTGCTTTTCTGTAGTCTGAGTTTGAAATTCTCTCATTCAAATGGACGCTGCACCAGTAGTTGTTATTTATAAAGTGATTTGAAGTCTTTTTGTGTCATTGGAAAGGATAGTTTGCAGTTGCATTGACAGAAAACTTTCTTCTCAGGGTTAGCTAAATTTTTTTTTTTGGGGGGGGGTGGGTGGAAACCAATGTGTCTTTCAGGCTGCATTTGCAACAATATTTGCTTTTGAGACTAGTGAAAATGGAATTAATGCAGGTTTGAAAGTCATCAAAGTTATAAGCTTCTGCAGTCCAAACTACATATATGCATTCTCTATGGGTCTTGCTTAAATATTGACTACGAGAAAATAATGAGGTAGCATGGAGCCTCCAGAAAGCATTTCTGCCTCTTTTTTTTTTTTTTTTGACAATGAATCATACAGCAAATGGCCATTCTTCTTCCTGTGCAGGGTCAGACAGACAGCTTAATGGTATTCATTCCTCATCAGCCTTTGATAGATGTTGTAGAGTCGATATGGATATGTTATCCTAGCCCATCTCCAGGAAGAGATAAGCTTTGATAGAATTATGGCTCATGTTTCATAAACCATATCTGAAACCATATCTGAATGGATCAAGAAAATGTGCTGTAGTTGCTTCTCTTGCTCTGTAAGAAGTTGTTAACTTGCTGTTCCAAAGAAAGGTGACATAAATATCCCTTTTTGCCTTCTAGACTGCTGAAGAAAGACTTACTAAATTACTAAAACTGGGTAACCTTTCTAGTTGCGCTAATATTTCTTAATACGGTTAAACTAGGGGTAGATTTAAACCTTTTCTCTTCCTTAGGTCGAGATACGCTTCACCATGTAAGTCACATTTTACCATAGTCAGCTATCAACAGGGTTTATAGATTCTCTTTGCTGGAGCTGAGTTGTGTTGTCCTTCACAGCGACTTCATGCTGCAGTCGGAATCGTAACTCCAGTGTAGGCAGTTTGTAAGAATGGGGAGCCACACCAGAGGGGAAAGGTAAGGGAGTAACTCATTATACAGACGCAATACTGGTGGAGTGACGAATGTGTGAAGTGATTTGGAAAAATGTCTTTACAGGTTGGATAATATTATTTCAACAGCTGCTGTGTGATTTATTATCTCTGTTCGCTCTCCTGTAATATCACCTAGACATCCTTTAAATAGAAAGAGTCCCTGAAGTCACACCTTTTAATTGAGAAGGGATGGTGAAAGAGAAAAAACCCTAGCATTTAATTAGCTCTAGAAAATGCTTTTCTTTTAGATGTGTTTCTAAACTGCTCCGTATAATCCCATAGTGCTTTTCAGTTAAGCACCTCATAGCACTTCTCAAGCCTAAGGTCACTGCAGTGTAGACAGTGTGAAAAGTCCTACTTGTAAGTATGAATTTCTGCCTCTCCTGTTCAGTCTGATGATTTTCAGGAGTGCAATTGTCCTGTGGGCACAAAAAAACTTGTTTTCAACCTCAGATCTGTTTTTCACACCTGTACTTCTACTGGCTTCAGTGGATTTTTTTTCTCTTACTGCAAATGTTAGAGGAATGAGACATAGGAAAAGCATAACAAGAAGTAAGAGGTATGTGACTTTCCACTTAAGACTATGTTGACTTGCTGTTGATTTTGGAAAATCTTCAACACACGTAAGTCCTAAGGACTTCAAACATACATTTACATCAAATATGTGCATAAACTGAACATGTTGTAGTGATACATGTAAAGTAGAATGAAAAATTGCACAGAACTTGTTTCACCACTGAAAAATAATAAAGGATTTTCCCAGTATCCGTTGACTTAAAATGGTCTTCTGAACGAGTTCCAGGTAAAGAGGATATATGTTTATCTTCAGTTTTAGCATTAAAAAAAAAAAAAAAGAAGAAAAAAAGAATAAAGGATTTTCTGGTGATCATAATGAAATAAAATCTTGTATGAAAGTACTGAATTTTGAGATAGGGTTAAAAACTTTTAATGGGAAACAGTTTATAAAGGAAAATGTTTGTATTTGTCCCTACTTGGATTATTTTTGTAGAAAAAAATATAGGAAAAGAGAGGACACATTATTGACCTGAAACAGCCTCTACTGAAATTAACATGTACAAGTAACAATGAAGAATGTGGCTTCCATTTCTGACTGCAGGTTATTTTGTAAGGTAGGTGACAAGAAAACAGGATATAATGCTGAACATTAGGGTACAGAAAATGTGAGATTTAGCAGCATTTCCTTCAAAACTAAAAGAAATTTAGAAACCCGTGTTGGGATTTGTTTCACCTAACTTTCCTCATGTATAATACAGGTGTCTGTAGCAGAGCTAGACATCCAGAAGCTTTTCAGTCAATGGGCACTTTTAGGGCATGATTCATCTCATTGCACTTTAGATGTCCAAAATAGGGCAAATGAATTGTGTCATGTAAATGTGTATTCCTTTCGGTTGACGAACCATGTATCAACATTTGACCAGTTGGGGACCATCTGGATGGGATAAGAGAATTAGTGAGAAGGACCTATCCCAGAAGTGACAATAATAATGGTTTTGAAAGAAATACTTTACAGAAGATACCAGCAATTTATTTACATAATCAGAAATAATTAGAAACTATTTCAGAAAAGCCAAACAATCATGTTAAGGCACTTTTAAAATCCCTAAACACAGGAAATGATTTTTGTCTTTGATTTAAAAAAGTAGAATGGCAACAATCTAAGTAATTGTTTTTCCAGTTTCCTTTTTCTTTTTTTTTGGGTGGGGTAGATATTTTCCTTACTCNCCCCCCCCCCCCCCCCCGCCCCCCACAAATAATAATTTCTTCTATGATTCTCTTCACTGCTTCCGCAAAGATAGTTCTTCTATTTTAAGTATGTGTGTTTGTTCCCATTCAGCTGTATTTTTCCCCTCCAGAGTAACATAAAAGCTACCCCAACTCCTGGAGACAAATCAATTTGCTCCTGAAAGTAGCTTGCCTGGATTTTAGCTGAGAAAGTGCTTCGGGGTGAATGGAGGAAGCATGCTTATGTTTTGTAAAGCGTATGCAGTTTGTACTCTCCTGGTGGTGTACTGCTTCTGCTAGCCAACAGCTACCACATCCTGCCTTCCTGGCTACTAGGTTTTATTCTGAGACTCTTGTGTCTAATAAGCAGCGTAGCAGGGTGCCAGCAATATGTTCTGAAGAGCATGAGTAATCCCTGTTATCCGAGAATAGAATTAGGATGAGCAACCCTATGGAAAGCCAGTAATTCCTCTTTATTTCAGCCTCTGTGTGCTCTGAGTCATACTTCAGATGACACCCTAAGGTCAGTCGAAGAAGACATCTGAATTTCAGTGCAGCTTAGGGGTGCACCCCCATTACTGGGGAAAATATGTGCCCATTTAAAAGTCCTTTTAAGAAATGCAACTAACTCAGTACAAGGGGAATTTGCATGGGCAGAACAGCTTGCCTTGCAGCTGCCTTGGCCCTTATGTTTGTTAAATTTTACTGCAATAATTTCACTTCATAAAAAGTGTCCTTAACTAGCAATGGGGAAAACTGCAAAGGAAGTGCACATAGGGTGAAAAAATAAGACAGCTGAACTTCAGTAGAACTTGGCAAATATTTTAGTGTCTGCTTTGGCCAAGAATTTGTGTTGGCTGCTCTGGTTGTAGCTGTGGTGACAGGATGCATTGGAATTTTTCTTGGATTTGATTTTCGGGGGGGTGATCCCCAAGTGCACCCATTTGTATTGCAGGACAAAAGCCAAGTTCCAGCTAATAAATGTTGCAAGCAAATGTCAGTCTTTTGGCAGACTTGTCCACTGCTACCTGTTGCAGAGCTTACTGATGTTTCTTCTGAAACTGGTGACATTGTCCTGGACAGTGCTGGACCACTGGGTTTGATCCAGTTACAGCTATCGGTGACAGTGGGCAGAGGTATAAGCATCTACCACCTCTAGAAATTGCACCTTTCAAAGCGAAGCTTAAAAAATTTCTTCTATGCCTGTCTCCTCTAAGTCCGTTAACTAAGAGCTTTGCAATTAGTATCGCAATGGTCTTGCATCAACCACAGATTTTGCTTGTAGATCCTACTTTAATCTTGAAATATGTCATATATTGCTTCTCCTGATTGCTTCTCCTTCTGAATCTAGTTAAGCCAAATGCATGCTTGTCCTTTCTTGTTTAACTGAACCATGATCCTGTATTCTACTACCTTTAAATCAAGTCAGTTCTTCAAGAGAAACTTTTGTCAGTCATTGTGAAGTCATTTAAATGTACAGCATTGTTCTTGGTTTTAAGAGACACAAGCATGTTCATCTAATCTTGTCAGCAAACTGACGTTAACAGCACAGTTTTGTGTGCTTGCAGACCAAGTACGTACCATTCTGGCAAAAATGTTTCTTGCAAGGGTCTGCACTAGAGGGGAGCTTCCTAAAGCTTGCCTGGATGTTTTTCTATTGAGGATAATAATAACAAGTAGTTAATAATAAAGGTAATAATAAAGACTACTAATAGATAATACTGAAGGTACTACATGCATTTCGAAGATGGGAGTAGCTCCCTATTTAGCCCTGGAAATGCTGTCCTGCTCCCCGGCTTCTCAAACTCTCCTCAGAGACGGGAAGAATCTGTTCTCATCACAGAACAAAACTTACAGTGAGTTTTGGGAGGAAGGGAGGCAGCTGTAATTCCTTAATGGATAAATAAGGCACAAAACTAACCTATGGTCTATCAGTACAGGGGAAGTGGAGACAAGAGTGCCTTTCAAATATGACCCATTCAGATAAGACACATTGCATTCTTAGAAATACTGCTTCTCATCAGTCTGGTTTGCATTACCTGTGAGGCACGCAGTCCAAGAAGCTATAAACTTGTTCCGTCTAGAATGAAGACAAATGAAATCCTCTCTGAAATATAGGAGGAAGCTGGCTAGGTAGCAGAATGACATCTAGTACAAAGTATTTTAAAATCTGAAAATAGGATAACCTTTATATTCCTGGAAGAGGACACTGGAGATCTACCTGGAACCAAGAGTTAGATACTGCAAGAATGTGGGCTTTCCTTCTAATTCAGTAGTTGAGGTTGCACAGAGTATAAAGGTATTAAGGCATAACCTAAGGCAGCACTGTAGAAAATACAAGATGCAGGACAAGATATTTCAGAAACGCAGCAGATTCTTCAGCTTTGGGAACACGCGAGGTGGGGGGGCTGTTCTTACTTGGAGGGAAGAGGAAGGGGTAAGACATCTGCTTACCTCCAGCAAGGATGGTCTTCCAGTTTTCTATGGTGATAGCTTCCTGGAGGTGGGTGGCCTTTTATTCATGCATACAGTGAATTGCTGGCTGAAAAAATCTGTGTAGGTAAATGAGCTTTGTCCTGCTTCCACTGAAATCAGCTGGGGTAGGGAGGTCTCCGTGACTTTTTTTAATGGGATCAGAATCAGTATCTTAAAAGACTGTTATATTAATAGAATAACATTGCTAAACACATTTTGACTGTCAGTCAGTCCTAGGTTGCACTACAGGGCCCTACAAGGTATGAGGTAGGGGGGTGCCTGACCATTAACATGGGTCTTTTTTTTGTTTGACTTCCTACCTTCAGACAGCACAGTTTAGGGCAGCCGGTCAAATGAAAGGTCCACTGACTCGCTCGAATCATTAAAGCAACGTGCTGTTTCCTTAGGGGACGAAAAACAAGACGTGGTCTCTTTATGGTATGGCTGGTTTAGGTAGAGGAAGTTAAAAACTGTCCCCACTGAATATAACCAGAGAGACACATCCAGAAGATTTTCTGATCCACTTAAGCAGACTGCTTCACCCTATGGTCTGAGAGTCGTGATGGGACTGGAGTCATGATGGTCTAAGGATAGACAGAGAGCCAGAGTCTGAAATCTGCTGTTTCTGTTTCAGATCTGAAGGTGGCTTACGTGCCCAAAAGCTTGTGCATATTCCCTTACTAGTTGCCTGCCCTTGAAGACATTCTCTAAGAATTTTGCCTTCTGTTTTTAAGAGGCTGAAGGTAATAATTAAAACCAAAGTAATTTCTGAGGTTCTTTCATTACAGATAAAAGCTGCACAGACACCTACGTCTCTCATAGATACCTCTATTTTCTAATCGTTTTCTGTTTCACATTTCAACATATTCTTCAATATTAGCCTGCTTGCCATTTTTTGATAAATTGCACCCTGAGTTTACTACACACTGTATTTCTGTCTATGCTGCTTTTTCAACTGCGGTTTTGTTATTTTTAGAGCTTTATCAATAAATAGTGATGTGGTTGGTTTTGTTTGTTTGGGTTTTTTTGTAAAGCTTTTTTTGTTATACAAAATAATCTACAAAACACTGTCTGGACTTCTTCTGATGTCACTGGCATCTGGTTCTTAATCTCTTAAATCTTTCTTTCCAGAGCCTCTTGGATGACTTGGAGACTATTTTTATTCAGAGATACTGAATGCTGGTTATTATCATGGGAATGGTAGGTGATCACACCTACAGTACTATCTGGACTCCCTGCTGCTCTGCAGCTGCTGAAGCTTCCACTCGGAGGTGTGCTTTAGAAGAAGTGCCTGAGCACTTATTCTATAACTTGGCTCCCATCTGAAAAGACAACTGGGTTTCCTTGTGTTCCCTTGATTATGCTCTTTTCTGTAGGTAAACCAAAGGACAGCTGTCTCAGTCTCTAAAAAATAGGCTGCTGCAGTTCATTGTCCTGACTCACCTGACATTAGAAAGGTTGTCATAGTTTGAAATTTGCAGAGATGCTGCAAGTGCGCGGGTGGATGTTAAGTTTGTAATCGCCAATGTCTGTAATGAAGGTATTGCTTTACAATGTTCTTTTAATAGTAAATGGCAACACAGCTGGTGATTTTCTTCCTGCTGCTTTAAAACGCTCCATTGTTCCATCAGAGGAGGATGCTGAGAAAAAAAGAGTAACTGCTGTTAAGCCACACTGTGCAACTGACCACCTTCTCCTACAGCACAAAGCGTTTCTCGCATTACTTGTCTGAGTATTGAGTTCTAGGATTTTGCCCTCGTCCCTCAGTGTCTGATCCACATTCCTGGATGCAGTCTAGTTCTTTCTATTAAACTACTGCAGTTGCTATTGTGCTGCAGCATGTGTATCGATGGATGGATGCTGAAATGTCAGGCTGTGCTTCTGGTTGACTTTTGTCGGCTGACTTAAGGATTTGCCACTCTGATGCATTACGTATTAGTACTTCTCTTTACCTAGTGTGTTTGTGTTGCATTTGAGGTTTGGATTTAAAACAGAAAAATCAATTTAAAGTTTCATTAGGAAGAGTAGAAAATGGTCACTGCATATCAAAACTGCTAAAAAAAAAAAGCCTGGGAAAAAAAAATCTACAGAAAGTAAGCAAAATTAATACTGTGTAAAACCTTAATGAACAATGGAAATTATTCCTAATAAACGGAACTCTAGGCCAAGCCTAAATAATCTACTCTGTTACAAATGTCTACCTAATTATTGGTTTGTCCTTTAGGTAAAATCCTTTTATTTGGCTTTTGAAAAGTCTGAATGGAAAACCCCGATGACTTTACATGTTTCTGTCACAATTACACAGGGAAGAATACTCATACCTTTTGGTTTTACTGGTTGGTGTTTTTGGGGGGGCTTTTTTTTTTTTTTAGCTTAAGATCTATTTTACCCCACTTGCTTCCCAGCTTTGGGCTGGGTCTGTTTAGGGCTATTTTTATTTTAAAGACCCCTCCCCCCAACACATTGGAAGAATTGACAGAAATCTGAAAGGGAAAAAAATCCATTTACACATGAAGATGGTATCAGCATCAGCAAAATGATTTTCACTTTTGCAAAACGAAAAGCAATAGCAAACTAGTATTTGGGTCCATCAGGAGAACAAATGGAATGGGTAATGCAGTGCGAGGATAAATGGTATATTGCTAAGAAGCTGATTTCATTCAGCGATGTACTTTTCAACACCTGTCTAGGTCCGAGCAGGAGGATAGCCCCAGTTTGGGAGCTCTCCCCTGCGGTTAATGCCAGAAACCCAGGTGAGGACTGAGCTAACCTGCCTTTGCCCAGGCACCCCCGGCTCACCAGCAGCAGCCCGAGGCAAGCGTGGATGAGGCAGATCCCTTCTGCTGCGTGGGGCTGAGCTCCTCGGCATTCCTCCCACGTACGGGCCGGTGCCTCACCGCCCGCCGTCGCCCTCCCGCCACCGCGAGGTGGGCTCCGGCGGAGGGACCTTCTGTTTCCCGCAGACAAACGAGCCGCCGGGGCGGTTAATTCAGAAAACTTAAGTCTCGCACTTCAAAACAAACGAACAAAAAAACCAACCCCAAACCCACCCCTTTCCTTTCTGGCATGCCAGGTGGCACTGTTTTCGCGAGGGATGATTCAGTGCTACTGGAAGTCAGTGTTTACACCGATTATAAACATTCACGGCTACCGGTCAGGACAGCGGAACACCGAAGACGCCACGACAAGGACCGTCTGTAAGATGATGCCTCGCGTAGTTCTAAAGGGAGAGAAGACCCGGGAGGCGGCATTTGGGATCAACGCAGCGACAGGCACCACACACAAAAAAGGGGGGGAGGAATGGGAGAATTTCTCAATTTCTCTCCACAAACGGGGAGCGGGGAAAAGCGTCCTTCGCCCGGGGCGACGGCGGGCAGGGGTGGTCAGCCCAGCGTGCGGCGGCGGCCCGCTCCCCGCCGGCGGACCCAAAGCCCCCGAGGAGAGCCAAAGTGACCCAGCGGTGGTCAAGTTCACCGGCGGAGGGACCGCGACGGCAGCAGCAGCCGCCGCCGCCTGCCGGGGCGCCCGGGGCCTGAGGGAACCCCCGCCGCCGCCCCCTCCCTCAGCGCCGGCAACGGCGCC
>VYZM01017408.1:161479-186767 GCA_013398915.1 Dromas ardeola | reverse complement strand
CTTTTTTTTTTTTTTTTTTTTTTTAATATGGGGGAGTGTAGGTGTCGGGGAGCAGCAGGAGTGGGTCTCCCCACAAGGGGTGATGAAATGGGAGTTGAGGGTAAGCCCAGGGTGGGGAGTGCCCTCAGTGATGGGGTGCATCCCCACGGCACCCAAGCAGGGTTGTGACAGGCTCTGACCATGGTCCCAAGTAGGGTGAGGTAACATATTGAGAATATGTCCACCCAGAAGACAGGGTTTAACCATAAAAAAGGGTAAGACTTGCCAGTAGGTATGGACATCAGGAGAAAAGGCTGGGCATAGGGTCACCCATGACGTAGCTTAGGTCAGGACTGGGTCCCCAGGCCTGAGCTTAAGTAGACCTGCAGGCTTGTGGACTGGGAATGTGGATGGGGGTTCCTAGGGAGGTTGGTCAGGGCAGCTAAGGCCTGTTGGTGCCCTCAGGGCCCTGGCAGTAGGGTTACTAGCTCATTTTTATGATTTGCTGACTTACCAGCTTCTGAAAAAAGCTCTTCTGACAGGCATCACAGATGGCCTTGTGCTGCAGAGGAGCCTGCAGACAAGTGGTAGGCAGCGAGAAGAGTTCGCTGTGCCAGTTGTTGCACCACTGTGATCATAAGCGTTTCATGTTTTGTGCAGATGTGATGTGCTTTGATTAATCATTGCTTTTAGACTTTCCCAGTTTTGGAAGGTAAATGTGAAGATGCTTTTAGGGGGAAAAAACCCACATCTCAAACCAGCATTGAAGCACGTAGCAGCAGCTACTTTTTCAAACCTGGTGAAGTTAGTTATGCTTCAGATGACCAGAACAACATCCAGTGTAATCTGGGATTTGCAGCGTTGTTACAGTATTTAAACCCATGGTTTGGGTTTAAATGGATGGGTATAAGAGGATAAAAGGTTGGTGGGATATGAATGTGTAAATTATCTGATCTTTTTCTGTTGAGGGGGAAGAGTCCCTACTAGGGGAGTCTATTTCATTGTGAGTATTTGTTCAAAGGAAAGCTAGTTACTTTCTGCTAAATGTATACACATAGCCTGGCACATGTTCGTAGAAGGGAAGGACTGACTTTCCAAGCGTGTGGTCCCTGGTAGTTTTAGGTGGTGATGTGCAAAATACATTGAAGGTCATGGCTTTTGTTGCTCCCTCTTCTTCTGCCATGAACCTTCTGTCCTCTTTGTCTAGTTTGCTGACTCTGGTAGTGCTGGCATGCAAACTACACCAGCGTGCTACTCCATGCTGGGCCATTCTTCACAGTTAATGTTGGTATGCCTCTCGAGCTGGAACTGGTGGTGAAGCAGGCAAAACCTGATCAAAGTACATGCCTAATTGGATTTTTAGATCATGCTTTAAAAATGTTGGATTTTCAAGTACTCCCATTAGTGGGCATTAGTACTGAGGAGAAATGTGTCACCGGGTAGTTTTTTGAGTCAGAATTTAAGTATAATTAAAAAGAGATTACTGAACTCAATAATATTAAAATAATGCTTTCATTAAATAAAGAACACCACTGGAACCTGTGGATGCACGTAGGAAGTGTGCTGACCTGCAGCTTGATGTTAAGGCTAGAGAAGCATTTTTGCAGGTATGGACAAAGGGAGCTGATGCTCACTGGGACTTCCTTACTGTTGGCTGTGCAGAAGTTCTTCTGGAGGGAGAGGAGTGTAATTCCAAAGGAGTGAGTGGAAGAAACATATGTGGGTTCAGCCAGGAAGTGACAACCTGACTAGCAACAGATTCCACAGTCTGCATTGGAATAATAAACGGAGACACAAAATTATAATTATTAATTTACATTTTTATCCTTTTGCCATGTGTCCTAGTTAATTTGCAAGTGAATATTCTTTTGCAGCGTTGCCTGTCAATCAGGTACTTTTCACTCTGCCAGTCACCACCTTATGGTTGGGTTATCAGTGCTAACAAATACTTCAAATTAAATTGGGAGGTAACAGGCACAACTGAGAGCATTTTATCTCTGGTTGTAAGGACAAGTTCCCCTAATTCTCAATTATGTGTCACTCGATTCCATTATGACAGGAATTTATTAACCTTGTCTTATGAGCAATTTAGTATGCCACTTTCTACTGCTGAAGATCACATTTTTTTGATGCATTATTGATTAATATTGTTAGTGTTTGTGTTTTACCACCAGTTATTCTAGGCTGTAATTTAAAACTTGTGCTTCACTGCTTTTCCCTTTTATTTTTACCGAAATAAGTTATTCAGGGGCAATATCTTAAGAAAGGCACTTCCACCGGCGCACAGGACTGGGAAGTATGAGTAGTTACTTGCATTCCACCGTCAGTTTTCAGCTGCTGTGGGACGAGTGCTGGAACTGGCACTACACCTGCAAAAAGTGCTTTTTCCCTTTCTGGGCTGTGATGCTGCACCAATTTGTAGCGATACAACGGAGTAGTTCAGAAAACTGTCCCAGGTGAACAATAATGTTAAATAAAAGTCAGATTTGTATCTGAAGAAAGGATGGCCAGAAAGACTTGGAAGCTGTAAGAGAATTTCTTAGGACTTTTCTAGCAAGATTGACTGAAAACGGAAATCTGTTTAATGTTTTTATTTTGATCCTTACAGTATTGCAATAGCATAGGCGGTCATGCTACTTGGTTTTGCCAGTGACAATTAAAATGCGAGAAATAAGCTGCAGGCTACCAGGGTTGCTCATTCTCTTGTCTTGAAAGGAGGCAAGAAGAGAAAACAGATACATCACTGACGTGGAAAAACAAATGCTTCATATAGTACCAAAAAAATTCTCCTGATTTATGTTAGTCTGAAAGAGACAGATTTCATGGCATCAAAGAGCTTAGTCTGGAGCTTGGAGTTCTAGTGAAGCCAAACCTTAACTGGAGTTTAAGTGGAAAGTTTGTCAAGTGATGTGGCTGTAAAAAGTTAGATCTCAGAGAATTTAAATTGATGTCAATTTATACAGTGTTAATCTCTGCAGAGCAGATCTTAATGCAAGACTGACGATTTGGGTCATGTTTGAAATTGATTCGGAGATTGGTCCTTGATGATTTTAGATCCGGTTCCAAAGCTGACTTGTGAGTTGGGATTGAGGATCAAAGCCTAAACATCTCTTCTTTTCAAGCTTGAGGGTCAGACTGAAGGGTCTTGTTTTAAAGTGGGTTTTTGTTGCATACTGTAACTTCAAGTGCAAAATACACCATTGTACTGAAAATCTCCAGTCTTTGAGGCTTAAGAGACTCATTGAAGATGAAGGTGAAGCTGTTTGTGTACTTTTAAGCATTATGAGAAGAGACCTCCGGAAGAATAAAAAAGTGCAAGTGGCACAGAGAACTCTGGCAAAAGAGAAACATTGCTGTGGAATGAAAAGATGAATGTTTGAAGGAGACAGCTTTGCCCGTGTTTGAAGTTGTAGCATTTGCGAGTGAGGACGTGCTGCCTTCTGTCAGGGAGAGGATTTGTTAGCCTCGAGAGGGTGGCAGCTCTGGTAGGATATAGTCATTTTTAGCTGCCGCTGCATCAACGCATAGAGCTAATGTGCTTATGGCTGATACAGTGAGGAAAAGCCAATGCAGAGAAATGTTTTTAGAAACATGCTTAGAAACACAGCTGGAACTGTAAGTTACACCTTTAAATCGCCACTACAGACACAGCTTTCAAAAGTGATTGGCAGAGCTGAAGGGGAGCTGGGAGTCTTCTGTCCTTCTTGGACATGGGGGAAAAATCCACTCATCACGTATCATCATCATCTTGCCTTTCCTCACCTGTGTGATGTACTACAGGTTCTGCAGTGCGGGCGTACGACGTGACAGCTGGGAGGTGAGGACGAACAGAAGGGGACCATCAGGAGGTGACAAGTCAAGGGTGTAGGGAAATGCTCTGAAAAGAATTGAGGGTAAAACAGTTAAATGTGCATGAGAAGAGGGAGCCTGTTCATTCACCTGAGTTCTTTCTGTGTTTCTTACGTTAATTATCTGTATGTCATCCACTGCCTGTCACCTGCGTACAGTTGGCTTTGCCCTGGTCCAGCCTGCTCCCCGTTCCATTGCTCTGCTAGCTCTGGCACTTCATGAGGCAGTTAATCAGAAAACTTCTTATTTTTGGGGTGGGTGTGCGTGTGCATGTGTGCGTCCCAAGTAGTTGTTAGTGAGTTTAATGCCTTGGGCCCGTGAGTCAGTGCGGTGTGCGAGGCACGGGTGCCAACAGGCGGTTAGGTCAGAGCCACTGACACGGTGCAAAGTTGCAGCTGGATGGACCTTTCAGTGAGCTGTCAGTGTGGCCCTACCCCGACTCCATCACAGCTGATGAGCTTCAGCAAGAAGCAGATTTACTGTCCGCTTTTAATAAGTTCCTTCCTTCTGTTTTCCCTTTCCAATAAGCCAGTCTTGAGTAGACCGTAATAGAGCCAGTTAAAGATCAGTACAGTGAAGAGGCACGTCTGTTTAGAAATTGCAAAGAAGGAAACATTTGGCAATAACGGATGTGTCTCTTTTTGGCAGGATCCAAAGAGCTCGGAAAGCGATTTTTCTTCATTAGTGATACAAATTTTGTCACCGCTCCTGCGTTTTGGAAGCTCTCTCCACGAGGATGAGATGATGTAATTGCATAAATGCAAGATTTCCTATATTTTGTGAAGGACAGAAGCTTTGGATGTGAAGTTGGTGCAGAAACTGTGCTGGTTCTAGGTCACCTTTACATCTCCCTTGGGCACAGAACGCATTGAAAGCCGAGAGGATCTGTGTCAGTTTGATCTGCTTTAGGTTCTGCTGTCAAGCAGAGGCTTCCAGGGAATGCTTTGTTATGTGGAAACAGATGAAATGAATATGCTTTACTTTTATTTTTATTTAATTTTTTATTCCAAGCTCAGTGTAAGCTCTCTGCACCTCCAACATGGCCCTAACAACATGTCATTTTTGGTGGTTCTAGGAAAACTTAGAGGGTTTTGTTTAAAACTGTCCCCGGTGGCTTTGCACTAGCCCCAGAGTCTTAATTAAACATTTTCGGTCAGGCGTGACTCCACAGTGAGTCAAATCCTTTGCCTTTGGTGTTTTGTTTTATTTAATCACTAAACTGTTTCTCTATCTAAAACACTTCAGCATTTCCACTCAGCTTCCTCTGTCAGTGTTAAAAAAGCTTCCATTAAAAATTATTTTAAACGACCTTTTTTTGTCTTTATTCAGCTTTTCATTCTCAGTGACCTGTTCCTTTCTGAATCTTTTCTTTTTCCTATCTCCTGCTGCAAACTAGATTGTTTTCAAAGGACATACTGCTTTTCTGTTCTTTGTCCTTTTCTCTGAACCCTTATTTGTATTCCCATCATTCTCTCTGGCCTTGCTTTACATAGAAGTCAGCTATTGCTCAGCCACCCACCAGTGGTTTTATCACAGGAGGTGATGCGGGTAAAACTTCTTTAAGGAGTGAAAAGTTGCACTGTCAAAAGCAGCTTTGGAATCCCTGTAAACTATTTCCAAATTCTGTTAGTAGTTTTATCTGAATACATAGAAATATCTGAACAACATACATAGAACAGGTTTTGAAACCGCTTTCTTCCTTCTCACCAGATTTGCAAGCTCTGTGCTTCCTGACAACCTACAAACTAGTTTGCTTAAGGAAACTGAAGCTGGGAATTCCGTCCGGTTTCACCCCAATTGAGATGAGGAATTAGTGTTCATCAGGTAGCTCCCAGTGAGGTTCAGGAATTAAACTTGTGACTCCCCATTTTTCAGAAGGGAGCCCATGGCACTGAGCTGTGGGGTTGCTTGGGATTAGTGTCCTCTCCACCTTGCAAAGCTGTCCTGCTTGGCCAAGAGGGTCAGCCAAAGTGACTTTATATCCTAGTGGTGAAGCCATTTCCCTCCAGCACCTTTAGTCACTGTCTTCAATGAACAGTTTAGTAGTTTCTCTCTTTCATATCTTACTAGGTTCTAGAAAAATTCAGTAAAATGAGAGAGGAAAAATCTTAAGAGTTGTTTTGGGGGAAATTCTGATAAACTCTTTATTTAAGAACAAATCAAAAGAAAACTTTCTTGTGGTTTTGCCACTGAACTACAACAATCTTTTTTTATGGCGTGGCTTTATAGGATCATTATCAGCTGGCTGACCTACAGCATCTGAAATCACCAGTTCTTCATGGGAAAGTTCAAAGTGCTTGGCAGCTCAGTTCTGGGCTCTGCCTTTCGCTTTCCTGTTTATTGTCATTAGCCTGGCTTGATTACACTTTTCAGACTCTGTGACTGATGTATTGAGATTGGAATGTAGCCATAGCCCATCATCTGGGAAATCAGAGAATTTCATACACAAAATATTTGCTAAATGCTAATGAGTTCTTAGACCTCTAACTGAATGGCAGTCATATATATTATTTACTTAATACAAAATCTGCCCTTCTGGGGTGACAACCAGTCCTCCTCCCCAGGCACCCTTGTTTACTTGTCTAACTATGTGAATCTTAAAGATCACCCACTGAGTCATCCTGGTCCATGCTGAGTGCTTCTCGATCCACCCACTTATCTGCATCCTTTGCTGCTTATATGTTGTGCTGTTGAATACAGCTGTGCTTATATTAGGATCTCTGTGCAGTGGGAAACCTGCGAGCAGAGTGAGACCTAATTTGAACCCTTGTCTCTGAAGGAAGCACGCAAGCTTGAATTGAGGACTCCCCTGTAAGCCAACCAGTCGAGTGTGAGATACCTCCTTGCATGTTTTGTGGCACACAGGAAAGAGGTTGGGTTTGAATCTTTAGAGTAGCATTTGTTTTGGTGTCTGGACAGCATCAAGCACTGTCTGACCGTAAGAGGGCTGAAAAATTAGGAGTTTAAACTGCTGAATACTCCCAGGATTGCCGAGTGAGGGCCTCATGCTGGAAACATTTGCCTGTATCGGTATATTCTGCACTTTTGCGTGGTGCTATGATGTATTTTTGGTTTATTTTATTAGTGGGAAACCTGAAACCTCTTCTAAGTTGATGTAAAATAGATTACACTGAATGATGTTGAGATGAAGAACTAGAATGTAATCCATGTTAATTTTATTGGCGAATTGTGCATGCAGCCTCTGTATCTAATATAAGTACATGAACAACACTAAAATAAATTCGGCATGTGCTTTATGTTGGCTGAGGGGATGCAGGGCATTAATGCTAATTTGTAACAATGAGTATAAAGTATTGGTTGGCAAATTAGGGTGTTCCCTTTATAAACATGTTGTTTCATCATGCCATGCTTTTCCTGCTGCATCTAGTGCTTACGATGAAGTTTAGGAGGTTATTTGAATATCGGTTAGTGCTAATGTAATGAACTGGAAGCTTAGTTCATGTTGTATTTACATGTACAACATGTCCTTTTTGTATTTATGTATTTCCTCTTCTGTTCTTTCCCCACCCCTCTCCCTGGGTATGTGATCACAGCAACCAGTTGTAAGTCATCCTTTTTATCCCTTAAGTTTCTATTGTGTGATTTTTTTTTGTTTTGATGTAATTTGGCAATATCCGAGTTCAGCTGACGAATGTATCAGCACCATGTGGGATCTACAGCAGTGTCTGGTAATAGCTGTTCATGCACAGTGGTTTCCAGCATTGCATTCATAGTTGCCTGGAGCTCTAGGCAGCTCTGAAAGAGCCTAAAAAGCAATTTAAAGTGAGCAAGTTTGTATGTGCTGTTGGACCAAATCTGAAACTTCTTAAGGGACTGCTGGCACACTTCGTCCTTTCCTCCACACTGCAGGAGCAACGTGGTACTGAAGCAAGGAACTTCATTTTTCACAAATATTTTTTCCTTTACAGATTTCTAATAGTGTTATGGATGTAAGTCGGGATGGTGAATGGGAGAAGGGAATTTTGAAGGCAGACTCCTTCTGTAAAGCTTTTTGCTCCTAAGAATTGTGGTTGTGTTTTGAGCCTTAGGTTTAATAGGTCTTCGGTCATGCTCGCCTTGTGGCAGGTGTTGTATGGCCTTTCTTGCTCAGAAACAAGTGTCACCCTTGTCCTGGACAGAGGGGCAAAGTGACTGACTGTGCCTTAGCAGAACTGGTGATTCCATGATCCTAGAAAATGCTTTTTAAAGGAAAAGCATAAAAAGTTGGTTCTTAGAGCAATAAGATGTAGCTGCACTAAAAAGTTGTGCAGCTGTGATTGAGAAAAAACAAGTAAGTGTAATTCTTGAAGAAGTTAAATGTTGATGGCTAGGACCTGATAAAGTGATATAAATAAAAAAAAATCTGTTTCATATTATATTTCTGGAGAAATTAGGTGGTTATTGTGCAGAGGGAGTACCTTTATGCTTTCCACAAAAAAACTCAACCGTGTAGAGATGGAGAATGGAGAAGAGACGAAGAGCTTATAGCTTTGAGCTACATTTCAAATATTATTATGTTCTAGGGCAGACGACCAGATCAGTATGACTTTGTACAGACTATTATTATTCCCAAACCTAGCCTGTTTTGCTCCTGTTGCCCATTACTAAGCACTGAAGCTCAGCCATGACCCTCAGAGTGAGGTGTGGAAGGTGGTGGGCAGTGTAATGGGTATCAGCCAGAGATACTGGAATGCTCCTTGCAAACAAACAATTCCAGAAAACACAGAGAAGCAGGAACCAGACTGGCCACTTCCAGAAATTTAGACCATCTCTCCAAAACACTTGGCACATTGGTTAATCCTTTCATAGACAGGGGTTGCAGCAAGTGAAAATGTTGAAGATAAAAATGAAATGGAAATTGAAATCCTGAAAGGTACCGGCAAGGAAACCAACAGCAAAAGGCTAATAGATGTTTTGTTAGGGTGGCAATTTAATGCTGAAATAAAGAGTAGATTTCAAATCCTACAAAGCAGAAAAGGCTGCTGGCATACTACTTTGTTCAGCCAGTATTGTAGGAATGATAGTTACAGTAAATAGTTTTCAGCTGTGCAGATATTAGTACAGATAAGCAACGACTGTGTGGATGTTGGGTGAAAGGCCGCAAATGAGCCAAACTAAACAGGGCCTCCTTTAAAAGTCCCCAGAAAAAGTGGCAGTAGAAAATCTGAATAAAGCACAATGAAGCAGTAAACGGTGTGGGAGGAGATGAGAAGGAAAATGATAGTAATATCCCCGAAGTTGTTGCTGAAAGAGGCGCTGAAGCCTTTTACAGATTGGTAAATTTATACGGGCCAGAGCACTTGTCGGGAGTAAATGAAGAAAGGCTTCATGGCAAGGAGCAGAGACAGCCTGCCAGAGTTACTTGCTGTAGTTCTGCTTAGACCAGCAGTAGCAGATGTTAGATCCAGCTGTGGAGCCTTTAATGTCTCCTATCACAGGGAGAAGCTACATGGTAAAAGCTGATTCACCGAGGAACCTTTGGAGACTTGTGGTGATCAGCACAATCTTTGGCTGTATCAGTCTGAGCAAATTAAAGTGGCTAAGATAAAGCTGTGTAGGTGGAACAGTAAGGTGAATTCAGAGGTGGGTCAACCACGTATGCACCCTGAGAGCACTGAATGGTTAAAATAAAACCCCAAATCAACCCTACTCGTGGCAGGCTTTGCAATCATAATAAAGCACGTGACAGATTTCATCAGGGTTCACTGTCGAACACCTGAAGGGCAATGAAACACCAATAATAATGAACGTCTTCAAGGCTGAATGTCAATGTGAAGCATACACCATTAAAATGAATGAAAGCTTGAGGGAATGGCTAACAGAGACCTGTTTGTCAAACAAAGGTTCATTCTTTCAGATCTGCTGTGTATCTCCTAGTAAATAGATAAAGATGTGTAGATGAATCAATACCCTGATAGTAGTATGTTAAAGACATTTCAATTCTGATATTTTAAAATAATTCATTGACCAATATTTGATACTAGTATATTAAAGACACCTCAATTCTGATTTTTTTAAAAAATAATCCACTGACCAGTATTTAGGTAAAGACCAAAATGTAGCAGAAGATAACAAAAAAGGCTACATCCCTCCTTCCCTGCGCCCAGCTAATTATTAATGACTGCCCAACAGTTCCTAACTCATCCATTGCTGTTGGATGGTAGAAAACAAAGAAGGAATTTGGGTCACATACCTGCGAGTTGCTGAGTGTATTCAGTGGGGTGGGAGGTCACCTGGCTTTGTTTCCAGTTTGCAACTTGTGGCAGAGAACTGTTTGCAGAAACCAAGTACTAAGCCATGGCTCAAACAAAGAGAGCTCTTCGCTTTGTTCAAAACTTGTATGTGGTGTTTACATTGAGAGTGTGCCTCACGTGGGAGTGGAGTCTCAAAATACCAGACCTTACTTATCTGTATCATAAAATTTTGGGTTTTCCTCGGTGTAGAGAGGGAGGATGGTTTCCAAAGCTTGGCATCTGGCTGCAGGACAAACCTTCTGCACCATTGGTTCTCAGGTCAAAAGCAGCTGCACTAGGACTGCTTTATGGGTCCCCAGCTTAGAGCATCACAAGAAGACCGATGACAGCTGATTCCACTTGTGTCCTTGTTGGAACAGCAGAGTTCCTTGATGTGAAGTATCTGGGTCTTTCCTTCAGTGTTAGCTGTAAGTGCTTCACTCTAGTGAGAGGAGACTGCTGTCTGCAAGCGCTCTGATGAAAATGGCCCAAGACAAGGGAGATTGATTAAAGTTAAAAAGGGTGGGCAAATACATGTATATTGGGTATAAATAAATTTAAAACCACCAGATGAGCTTTCACAAAGAAAGAAGAAAAAATATTTTAAAGTTTGGCACTTGTATGACATCTTATACAAAATAAACAATATGGCTATCTGCAGTAGCAAGAAACAATGATCTGTCCTGAGGACAACTACCTAGAGTAACTAACCTGCAAGTCATCCCTTCAAGAAAAAAACACCTAAGCCCTATGAGATTCATGATCACTTTATTCCACCTGACAAATATATGGGTTATACCTTGAAAGATAACACTGGATTTTGGATCTCTGTTGTTTTGTTTTACAGTCTATGTGCCTGAAGAGAAAACACAATTAGATAGTTCAGTTCCATACCCTAAAGGCTGATGGAAACCATGTCTTAGATCTGTATGCCACAAAATACATAACACATAAATAAGTGATAGTTGGTCCTTTTCTTGGGTCTTTCATACAGTGTTGTAATATTTTGGAGAACTTTTTAGACTTTCCAAAAGTCTAAAATACCGCAAGATGATGGTGCAAGTCCATGTTGATGTTGCTAATGGCTTTCTTTGGCCAAATCACACATTCTTTTGGGGATCCTCCAGATGCAAGGCAGGAGGTGGGCATAGACTAAAGCACATCCTGAAAATGTGCAAAAAAATCTCAAAGATTTTGTTAGGTTTCCAACAGCAGGTTTTTGCTCTAAATCTCTCCTGTGGTAATGCACCACTGCCATTCCCTAATAAAGTTAGCTAAATGAGCACTTGGCTGCATCTGTGGCTAAAATCAGTTTGAGCTACTGGCTATGGTCGAGAATTCAGATGCTGTGCTGAGTCTTTCCTTGCAGTCTGTTCCAATTAAAGTCGGTCAGAAGTCTCTCCTTCCAGCAGCCTGATCCAAGGGCCATTGCTATAATAACAGCACATTGTTCTTCCCACTAGGATGTGCCCATGAGACATTAGCTGCTGTATAAAAGCATTATACGCTTGAAATCGGTTGTTAAGTTGAACAAGGTAAAACAAGCCGTAACATTAACTACTTTTCTTCAGAAGCAGGGAAAGTTAAGAAAGTCGGTTTAACTCAGTATTTTTGTTTAACCTTATTAAAGTGACCTAATCTAAAAGAAGATGCTACTGTCTGATAGATCCTGCTTCTGTGAAAGTGGCTTGGAGCAGAGACCAGCACTTCTTCTGCCTGGAGGCCACTCCTTAGGACAGTGCTTCTCTGCCCCATGACTGGGGCTTCTGCAAGCAGATGATCGTCTTGCAAGCATGTGTGTCTGCGTTATCTTGAGCTTGCAGCGCTCTCTGATTGTAGACTGTATAGTGGGGCAAAAACTTGTTTTTTAACATTGGTGGCAGTTCTCAGTATCTGTATGTAGCTGTAACAGAAGACTGCTTATTGTCACTGTTGTGCCGAAATAAGACCTGGTTAGCGTGATAGAACTTGGAAAAGGTCATATGTGTGAAATACCATGGCAAATCGCAGATAAAGCTTGGTGCGTATGTTGCTTTTTTTTCCTAGTTGCTGTTCATCTCTTTCATTTTTTGCTAGTATTTTATGCCAAGTGTGTTTGAAGCATGGTACTGTAAATTACCCATCGTTGTGTTTTAAACAAAGCATCACCGGTTACTTTTGGTCATGGGAGCACATATCTTTGAAGCACTTTAACAAAGTGAAATTAATTTGAAAAACTTCAGGCAGAGAGTTGCTCTGTGTAAGACAGAGGCAATATAATTGGTTTTCTGTGTTTTTTTTTATCAGGCTTTGTTAGGATGCAGTGACATGTGCTACTTATTTCTTTTTAGAAAACCAACAAGATGTGTTCTCATAACTTGGTAGCTCCACTCTGGGTGTTTTAGTCCTTCCAATGGAAATTTAGATTTCTTCCGTCAACTTTTCAAATTCACTATGGCTTTTCTTGATCCCTGCATGATTTCTCTTGTGGACTCCCGGGGGTGAGGGGTGTTCCCGGTCCCCAGACTGCAGTGGGAGGTGATGGCTCCGATGGCCCTGCAGCGGTGCGCAGGATCTGGCCTCCTTCGCTGCGGGCTGTGCGGGTGTGAAGAGGAGACTCCAGGGTTCAGGCTGCAGAGGGGTTTTGTCATTTGTCATCACAAGGCTAGAGCATCTGAAGCAGACTGACTCATCGCCTTCCTAGTGACTCACTATATGTTTTCTTTTTCCTGGGTGGAAAAATAACTCCTGTTTTTCTAACGGCAATGCAAAGTGAGAGCCAGACCATAGATACCGGTTTATATCAGTAAAAGGCAAGTACATATTTAGAAGTATTTTTATTACAGAAGTCCTGGTATCCTAGGAAAGGTATGCTCATGCGGTTTGAGGCAAGAACTGAGTCAAAATGCGTATTGTTTCAGCTGTCAGGACTGGGGAAGGGTGCCCTGGCACAGAAACGAAGTAGCTTGCTCGCGGTCGCGTCAGGGTTCAGTGTGAAGTCAGGCAGCAAATACGTCTCCCCTGATTCATCTCTGGTCCTGTATCCCTTCAGCTACCACACCTCGGGGTATTTCAACCGAGTTTCTTTTCTCTTATTTAGAATGCCAGCATAAGTAGATTCCTTTTTCTTCGTTACCTATCTGTGTTTGATAGTTTTGCTTGTTTTTAATCTCTGATGGTCAGAGGAGCCTCCTCCTGTGTCAGTTTCTTCTATTTACTCTCTTGTTTTGGTTGAAGGACAAGAATTTTCTCATAGGAGCTCTTATGCTAGTCCCTCACTTTGTTTAACTAGAAGGTCTGCTTCCACTTGTTTTGCGGTGTGACATTGCAGTCACAACCCTGCCCTCCTCCATGCTCAAGTGTTCTACTTGCATGTAAGGCATGTAAATAGAGGACCTCATTCACCAGCGACTTACTGTGCATTTACACAGGGGTCTCTAATTAGGGTCAATGAAGTTGAATTTTGTGTCAAACTAAATAATGCTCTGCTATATCTTCATAGAAGTGTTCCCTCCTGATTTTAAATTTGCCGTTCATGTATATTTTTGTCTATTACGTGAAACTTTCCAAGCCACACCACAGCTGTCTCTATTTGGAAGAACTGCTGCAGTGTTTTTACGTTACCCTCTAAGGTAAGCTCCCTGGTAAGGCTGCGTGTACATATGTGGCCACCCTCTCGCTGGGGAATGCTGAGCATTGCAGGAGCCCGTGGCAGATGCTGGATGCGTAGCCTGGCTGGGGAGCAGAGATGGTAGGGTGGGGACAGGCAGCTGACATGAGCCACTGCAATTACACGGCCCCGTTAAAGTAGTTTAGCTTTTGAGCAAGAAGAGATGAATAATTTTGTGGGAGGAAGATGCTAAGAGTTCAGTTCCTTCACAATAATTCTGTTTCTTTCAGATAGCTCTGAAATAAAATCCTCTGCTATTCCTTCTTGCTAAGACTCTGCAATCAGATCTGCATATGTTATCTCCTCCTGCATACAGCTTGTTAAATTCTTTTTTATTTAGTAGTTACATTGACGCAACAGTGAATGACAGAAACTTACTCTACTGGAAGTCTAAGCGTGTGTGTGCTTAAATGTGAAAAAGTCACGTTGACTGGCACCTGGCATGTTGATAGCAGTTTGGTAGGTCTGTGCTCCCGTCTCTCTGTGCGTCACTGGGGGCTGCGGGGTGTGTGTGTGTGATGGTGGATTTAAACATAATTTCTGAGGCTTCTGCTTGCTTTCTGTTGCTGTAATTAATGTTTTTCCTAGCTACGCTGGAATGGCATTGCTAATCTTCATTTTAAACTACGTGATACTATTTCATAGTCGCATTGCCACGGGTTACAGCGCAGCGCAGGGCTATAGGGCAGGGCTGGCTGGGGCTTGGGGAAGACACAGCCACATCTGGATTCCCAGCTCAACACTTGGACACTTGTAGTAGCTAGTCAAGACAGCAGATTCAGACTTCTCTGTTTCATCAAAATGACTGTGGTGAAGCATTGAAAGAAGGCTGGATTCCGATTGTGAAGGATGATGTGCTCTGATCAGGAACTGAAACAAAAGTTTGTCTGAACCATAACAGTATTTTGCAAAGATGACACTTTACCTGGCCTGACACTGCCTTGCAGGGCTCTGGTATTTAGACTGAAGTTGCCTCAAACTGTTCTCCAGCTCCTTTGTAACTTGAACAGCACTTCTCCCCCACACATACATGACCTTCAAAAGTCAAAGTGTCTGTGGAATAAAGATAGATGACTTACAGTTGCAATAGTTTTTTTGTTTGCTTTGCCTAAATTGAATTGTCCTGAAATCAATAGCTGGTTTATTTGAGGTTCACAATGTGTCGTTGACTTATTGATACCTTTCTAAGTGCACAGTTTATTAAACATTAGAGTAGTCCTCACAAGATTTGCTGGTTTAAGTTTTGAATTTTCTTGCATTAAACCTTCCTTTCTTTTCCAAAACTTTTTAGAAAGTCATTGACAGCCCACAAAATTTATATAAAGAAGTTTTTGTTGACTCTGAATTTGTTAAACCTACATTAGTGTGAGATGTTACTTGTTTCTGAGACAGTTCTTGTAAATTTAGTTTAAAATGTTGTTCAGAACCATGAGACAGACTGTCTTCAGCTTGCAAAAAGATGATTCAAAATACTCTTCTAATGAATGATTGACAGGGATTGCTTAGAGTTCATCTAAGGAACTTTTTCCAAGTAGCAAGTATGGAAATGTGACATATGAAGGAAACATTTTTTTAAGAAGGGTTTGGGCATTTGTTCTTTATTTCAGGATTTCGGCAGCAGGATTTGAGTTCTCTTGTTCTCTCTTGCTTCGATTTTCCAAATGCTCAGATTTAACGTAGGTGGCTAAAAAGGGACTAGATTATTGAAAAGCTCCGTTACACAGTTTATTGAGGTTCTTTTGTAAGTCTGGTAAAAGGAACTACCCCAAGTCTTGGTTTGCAACACTTTTTTCTTTTAAATGGCCCTAGGGGATTTCAGAACATGTTAACATGTTCTGATCTTGATAAGTAGCATTTACTGTCTTGTTAAAATGAACCAGGGGAGTTGCAGAGCAGCGAAGCAGCCTGCTCCTTTCAGACAGCATCGGCAATAAAAAGTTGAGGATGACCCCTAGACATCCTGACTCACGGGTGCACGTTGTAACTCTTGAGGAGAAACATTCACTCAGCATGTACCAAAATGGAAAGTTTCTATTATTTTCTTTCCTAATCGCTGCATCTGTCCTGCAGACCCTCATGGTGATGGCAATTAATTAGCTTTGTTTTGGGCAACCCCTTCCAATAAGCCCCGTGGTGCAGAGACTACATGAGTACATAGGGTAGTCACAGCAGAAATAACAGAGCTTTTTTGTTCTTGTTTTTGAGCCTCCTAAAGAATCACAGCAGAAGATAAAAACCTAGTTAATGATAAATCCCGCATTTGCCTATTATCTGTTTTTTGCGTGTGCCTTTTGGGTTTTGTTCTTCAGTTGCTTCTTGGCCGAGAGGGAGGCCAAAGTGCGTGTCTACCCTGTTGTGTCCCTTATTCTGCCTCCAGTGCAAACAATCTTACGATGACAACTGACAGAGGCCTTGAGATGCTGGTCGGCAATTTCATTGTTATTTGACAGTGTCTGCTTATGGCGGAGATGGAGGAAGGGGAAAAAGGACACTACATTTAAGGCTAAGCTGTGTCGTATCATTTCTTTCCCTTATTTTTCCTAAACTCTTTGTATTTTTTTTCTCTCTGACTGTCTTCCCCTGCTCCTTCTCCACCTAGAGCTGGATGCCAAGGTGGAGATCTTTGCATTGCTGGGTTTTCCCCGGTGCCATGCGATGCTCGGGGCGTGCGGCTGGAGGCAGCACAGGGGTGGCAGCTGCCCAGCAGACACCCTGCTGTGCTTCGGGCTGGCTGAATTGGTTGCCTGGTTTCCAAAGGTTCATCTTTGCTTCTGTGCAGTTAATGTGATTTTGAATAGTAGCTACCGCTAATAAATATTTTTTTCTTTTTTTTTTTTTTCCTTCTGGCTCCTGAAATTTGGTTTTCTGAGGCATCTGCACACCTGAATCTTTTCCACTGGGCAACTAGGGGCCTAAATACATGTTTGGCTCTGAAGTCTTCAAGCTGTAGCTGTATTTTCAAGCATTCCCTAAAGAGCCCTATTGGTGTCCTCTTTTCTCCATCATACAGAGCTGAGATCCTTGTGTTGTTGAGCAACTCTGTGAGCTGGTGCTGGACAAAAACCATGGCGTATTGAGAAGGGTGAGGAGAACTGGGGAGAGCAGGGGCTCTTACCAGCCTGTAGCTCTCCGTGGGTGCTGAGGTGTGTGAGGTGCACCCCAGCGGGCCGGCATCCGGACTCGTATTTGCAGCTGGAGGGAAGGCTGCATGTAGAGCTTGGCCGGCTTTGCTGCATGGTGTCTGCTCGGGGACATCTTTCTCTTCTCACCCGTCCTGTCCCGAGACAGATGGACTCTTGGAACCACCATTGCACTCAGCTGTCTCTCCACTACTTGCCTTTCCTCTTCTTTGGAAAGCAAGGCTGGGCACGATGCTGTCATTTGATGTTAGTGGGGACCAAGCCAAACAGACGCAGACTGCCAGGGAAGAAGATGGCTTTGGCCAGGCAGCAACGGAGAAGTCCTGGGGGTTTGCTTATGGTTGCTTCAGCGCTCGTCTTTCTCCCAGCCCTTCTTCCAACCCCCCGGCAGCTCTGCTGGGAAACACCATGAGTGAAACTGTTGTGTGAAACATTTGCGACTTTCCAGAAATGGGGCTAGAAGTTTTGCAAGGGCTGCCTGCGGGCAGGCGTGAGGCTGGCAGTGCTTCCTCATGATGCGTGGGGCGGAAAGCCTGGGAAGCCACCTTCCAAATCCCTGGCTCCTGCGGTTCCATGGCAGATGTGACATAAGGAGGGCCTGGGCCGTGCAGGGGCTCCTGCACCACGTGGCTCAGCTGCCTCCGGGAGGAGGGAAGCAGGAGGTGGAGGCAGCATCCAGCCATCTGCCGCTGAGGCAGAGGCAAGATTTATTTGACAGTGCTATGGTCTGAATCCCCGGATGCCCGGAGGAAGAGGGAGGGGAAAGGACTGTAATTAGTTTAACTGGCCACAGGTGTGGAACAAGAGGAAGCTGGAGACAAAACAAATTATAGGGCAGATTCTGGCCCTGGCTGTTGCTTTAAACAAATGGATCTTGTGCTGCCCTTGGGGCTGGATGTGTCTCTGCGTTGGGGCTTGGTCTATGGAGACAGATATTTAGTGATTCAGACTGTTGAAGGGATGTTGTGACAATTAGAGAGATCGACCTTACAAATAAAATACACCTTTCCAGTTAGTGGACTTCTCAGACTCCAGCTCTCTTGCTTGTTCCCTGTGCTGCCTATGGATGCATGCACTGCCTTCATAGGTCTCCTCTGCGATGACATGGGGATGGTTGATGTCCACCAGGCTGCTTACAAGGTGGAAAACCTTTGCATGACTTTCCTAGGCTCCTTAAGCAGAAGGCATTGCATGCCACAGCTGGCCGGCTCAAAGAGGACCTTTGCTCAGCCTCCAGCCTGCTGACACCCTCACATCTGTGGAGGGTTTGAACAGAGGCAGGGTGCTCATCTCTGGCTGACATCTGGGGCTCTCCTGTGGTAGCACTTCATTGTACCAAAGACATATCCATCCCTGTCCTAAGGGCTTTTATTAAGCTGATGAGAAAAAAAAAAGGTGGGAGAGACAGCATCAACATGCTGGGAGGGCTGGCAGCCATAACAGATCCTAGGTTTCTGGGCTGTCCCTCAAAAACCTATTAATTAGGTTTTGCTGCTGCTTTCTGAGCGTCTCATCGGGCTTGGCTCTTTTAAGAGCTAATGCTAGTTTTGAATTCCATGTAGAGGTTACTGTTGAATTATTTGACATGTTTTAGACTTTCTCATAAGAACTTACAGGAAGCTTCATTGTGACTTCCCATGTGTTTAATGCATTGCCATTTTAATTTTAATGGCTGTAAAGGAAATACCTTTCTGGAACACTAACCTTAACTGACTTTCTTTTGAAAAGCCAAATACAGACCGTATTTTGTTACAGCTCACTTTTGATCTGTGAAATATCATACTGAAGTAGAGATCTTGTCAGAATTTTATCCCAGACTCACAAAAACCTCTGTTGGAGTAGGGACAGAAGAGAGTGAAAGAGGGAAAAAAACTCTAACAGAAAAGATAAGTGTATTCTGGATCCATGCATGATTGGCATGGAGTTGGAAGGCAGGTTTAACTCCTCTCCTTGACTCAGCAGTCTGTTAGTACATCCTACCCCCAGTGCAGCTGTCTCGAGTATATAAATGAGTGTCCTACACAGCCAGGGTACAAGACTACTAGGCACGGTGGGTAGCACCTTGCTCTGCAGGTAGTCCCATCAGCTTCAGTGAAACTACTGTAGTGAAAGGAACTAAGCAGTGCGAGTGAAGGGCACGGTTCATCAGCTGTTGCCCTGGCACCAGCTGAGGGCTGTATGGTTGCTGCTTCTGCTTGATTATTTCTGCTGCCCCCCCGTGCCCCCTCTGTCAAGCAGCCACTCTTGTCTAGTCCGCTCTGATTTGTGAACGCTCATTGTGAACGATTTGGGTTTGGTTTTTAACCCAGTTTATTTCACAGGACCAGATGAAGGCACAGGTAGGCATATTTTTTAATGGTTCGCTCAGCTTTGCAAAGTTAGCTCTGTCATCCCTGTTATGGGGATGGTGACAGGAATATGTTATCACACAGGCCATTTTTTCTACTGACTAGCTGACAACTGCAAGTAAAAATTCAGGGTCTTTTATGCATTTGCAGTGTGTTTCCTCAGTCTTCCTGGGGCAGTATTGACCATGCTGTCCTGCTCCTCCATCTCCTCTCAAGAGCTGGTGGCCCACAAGCGCACAGTGAGTTGCACACCACTGGTAGATCTGCTGGCTGGTGATGGATGTGCCCGATGAGCAGAGGTGTGAGAGAAGGGCAGAGCTGGTCGGCAGCCCCAGCGTCATGTGTGCAGTGCCCAGGGCTCAGAGGAGAACCTGCCAGGGAGGTGGCTCCTCAACTGCAAACCAGCCCTGCAGCCACCCACCTGCCTTTTGACCTGGTGTGTTGCTCCTGCGTTAAGAAGACCCTGGCAAAGACTGTATTGAATGTTTGCTGCTGTGGGCAGTGTCATTGACAGATCATCTCACATGAGCTTCCACACGGATATCCATGGATGTAAACTATAGGGTACTGACGTTTTTCACAGTCCTTATGCCTTAATGACAATTATTTGTCACGCTTCTGTTTTTTGTACTGCCAGCATACAGCACTGAGATCTCCTGCAAGGCTCAGATGGATACCTTAATTAAAAAAAAATATCTGTCGTACTATGTATAGATACATTTAGAAGTAATTTAAGGGACTTGGAAAGCTGCAGATCTCCATGAGGGTATTCTCTGTTTCAAAGAGATCACTGCTACTTATGGCAAGACATCTGTTATCTGAGCAGCCCTGCAAGGCACTGAACAATAGGCCTGTTCTTTGGCAGGCCGCCATAGTCACCAGCATCTAAGAATAGCATATGGAAGGTCTCCACTCAATAGCAGTTGATGTTGATGTGTGCGAGCAGGTGCATGTTTTAGTTCTTTGTCATATGGAGTCTAAGACCTTAGCTGGTACAGTTTCTGCCTCAGGACTACTCTGTTCATATTTGGATCCTGGCACACCGTTTGAGAAATAACTTCTATGCCGCTTATATTCAGATGGATAAAAAGCCACTTGGAACAGCAGAATCCACTTTCCTGTTACCAGCAGGATCACGGGGAAGCTTGCTGATACCGCTACTGATTTTCTGCTAGGCGCACTGTTTCTTAACATCTTTCTTTCATCTTATCTGTCAGCATCCCCTCCATGAAATGCTGAATCTCTGGTGTATAATGAGGGCTAAGACATGCGGTGACTTTTTCCTTATGGGGAACATTGATAGTCTCGCTGCTCTGCTGCTCATGTTCCCAAGCCTTCCAGGAACTAGATGACTTGGAGGTTTCTATGTCAGGTTTGGTTCAAAGTTGCCCTAAACTTAACGGGAAGAGAAGAACATGTGTAGCTAGGGCTACATCTGCACAGAAATAACATCTTATGGTTGGAGCAAAAGACACTTATAGCTTACAAGGTATTTTTTCCAATGCCTATCTTCAGAGTTGGCAAGAACTGGCAATTTCTGTTCCACTAGAAACATTGACCTTTGGGTGGAAAAACCTGAGGCTGCTCCAATGCAGACTAGAAGCCAAAGACTTTGAGCATTGCGTTGGTTTCCCTGATGCTGCCGATTTCTCTGCAAGTGTTTTCCCTGTGCATGGAGGCTCTGAGCCTGGGGCTTCGAGTCCAGTCTGGGTGTGCACAGGGAGAAAAGAACCATGTCCCTTTTGAAAACTAATTGTGATTCTCTAATTCTTTGCACCCCTGATTTAGTTAGGTTTTCTGAGAAGAAGAAATCATCTGATAACAGCCCAACAGTCAGTGGCAATGGGAACACCATGGCTGGAGGCTCTTCTAGAGACCCGTGAAGTCCCTGGAAAACACCATAGCTGAGTATATTCTGGTTTAGGGACAAGGGATCGGGGCAGAGAGCCAGAAATTGGGTTGAGACTTCAGCTAATATGAGCTGGTGTCATTTGTCATCAGGCTTTCAATAGTGAGTTTAGTGTAGAACACAGAAGACATTGCAAATGGTCTAAGGGAATGGACAAATAGAAGAAGCAAAAACTAACACAGAGAGGCAAGTGTTTTCTTTTGCCCACAGTTTGGAAAACTATCCTGTTTGGGAGTGCAGTCGCTTCTGTGTGCGTTTTCTCTGCTAAATGGAGTATTTTATAGCTCAAATCTGGTCTAGACAGTTTAGCCACAAAATTTTAACATTCTTTTGAGATCATTAAAAAAAAAAGTTCCAGCCATATTTGAACAAATGGCTTTTCATTGACTACTGACCCTCGCTTCAGCCATAGGACTAAAAGGTTCTTTTTCTCCCTGGTGATCTGGCTGCCAAGGAGGAGAATTGTCCTGCGGACTAGATGTGGGGGAGCGGGAGTAGGTAGTTTCTTATTGATAGCTGCTCATTTATTAATTCTTATCCCAGCAGAAAGCTGCAGCGGTTCAGGTTACAGCTCTCTCTGTTTTGGGGCAGAATCTGCCCTCATAAGTTCCTGTATAAATCTCCAGTAGTTCCAATTGCCTCAACGCTGGTACTGGTTTAGAAGTGGCTCCCCCCAGAGCAGGCCAGGGATAAAGATCTCCTGTCTCTGTTTCAGGTAAGAATGAAAAAAATGGAAGTCTAGTTAAAAAACAAGCAAACAAACCCCCTTCTCCCCAAACCCAAACCGAAAAACCTGCCAGTTACCTTCAATAGTGTCTATTGCTTGTAGTGGGATGGTTGGTACGACTGAAAATAAGCATCCATTTAAGTGCTTGCAGAATTGTAGCCTAGAAAAGGGGTACAGCCCTCAGAAAGCAAGAACCTTAAGTTAAATTTGCCTCCTTGTTTTCCCAGCTTCTGTTCTCAATAGTGGAATTTGCAGCAAGGACTGCAAGATTGGGTCTAGCGTTGCCCTGAACAATAAATCCTGCTTGAACACTGTTCAGTGTTAGGCCTTTAAAAAAAAAAAAAGAGAAAAAAAAGAAAAAAACCCTGCCCCATCCTGTCTGGTGTATACAGAATTGAGGTTCCAAAGATAATTTTAAGTTGAAGGGTTATTCTGTTTAGGTTTTTAGAATATTAATGCATTCATTCAGTTTCCAGGAACATTATGAAAACCATTATTGAAAAAACCACACTGCTGTTTAATTTTTTTTTTTTTTTCTGGGTTATCTCCACAAAGCTGTTCCAGAGTATTCAGGTCCGGACACATAAAGTTAGGCACCTGCTGGCAAGCTAGTACAGTTGCGTGCCGGAGATAGGGCTTCCTCCCCCATTGTTGCTGTGGAGTTATTGCTGTCATTATCAGTAGGAGCAGCAGGTACTCTGCACTCTGCAAAATCAGGCTACTTTTACTTTATAAAGTAAAAAATGTATGCTGGAAGTGTTGGTGCATATTGAAGTCCTGGAGTGTACAGTGGATATTTTGTATGTAGCGCGCTGCAGTGATTTGACAGGTTTTTAAAACATTCACAGATTTTTATTGTTGTTGCTGTCTCCATGCGAAGCGAAGCTGGGGAGGGTTGTTTCGTGCCGCAGTTACCGCTCGTATTTCTGCACTTGGCTATTCGCTGGATCTGTAGCTGAGCTCTTCCTTACCTGTGAAAGAGGGTAAGGACTGACACCTGGGGCTCGTGCCTATGTGCCGTTTAGGCCTTTGTTTCTGTTTTAGTACTGATGAAATACTTCTGTTCATGTGCAAGCATTTGTTTTGTTTCCGAGTTTTGTGGGCACTACGGCAGGCATCAGACAGATCCCTGGCCAGGGAGGCATTTCACAGCTACTGGTCAAAGAATGGGCATGGACACATCCAGATTCAGCCACCATAAGGAAACTAATGAAGTGAAGAGGGAAAAACCCAGCTGGAACATTTGCTGCTCTGTGAATTACGCAGAGATGGTGGTATCCCCTGTCATACTGTGTAAGGGATGGCAACCTTCTCTTAAAAGAAATCAGACCATCGGAAGATCCTTTTAAGGAGGGAGTGGGGAACAAATACACACAGTGTGGGCAACTTCCCATCTTTTGGGGGTTTCAAAGGGTTTGCTGTGTGACAGAGATCGATCCCAAGTTAATATGTACTCGGGGCAAGGATCACTGCATGAGGGCCAGTGCTGTGTGGGCAGGCAGCTTGGATGGTCATCATGGTCCATGTCCCAGGTTGTGTCTTATTTGTAGGCACTTTCCCTGTGATTTTAGCAGGTTGACTTTTCTACCTTCTGTCTCATGCTCTGGTGTCAGCTGCAGAGCTTGGTGCCAGCCTGCATGGGCTATCCTCTGTTGATCGCCCCTTCCCTCTGCCCTTGGATTTCTCCTGTCGATGAGTATATTTTTGCAGTTTTGTGGAGCGCGTGGTCAGACTGACAGCTCCTACCAACACTTCTCAGGTGCACGTACAGTCCCGTCACAAAGACCTTGGCATGTCCCCAGCTACCGTCTGCAGCACTGGGTGAAGTTTATGCTACTTTTATTTTGGGAGCCTCATGTCTCTGAAGGGGAGGGGGTTCACCTGTTGCTTCATACAGATATTAAATAACTGCTGGTGATGAAAGGATTGCTTTGTTGTGACTGTCATTGTCAGAAAATTTGTCACAAAAAAGTAATTTACTCTTTCATGTCTAATTAACAATGTTACTTTCATCCTGAGGCTTTTTTTTTTTTTAATAATTTTCTTTCTTTCTTGTCTGGAATAAAAGTTTCAGAGCCAGATACTAATATTGATGCTTAAAGCTTGGGAAAGCAGAGAGCTTATATGAAATGTTCTGACTATATCATTGACTTTGCTTCAAACATCAAAGCAATTCATCTTACAAAAAGGAAAAAAAAACGAAAAAGATAATTAGGAAAGCATGCAAAGTACAAGAGAAGCATTGTTTAATTAAGAACAAGATTCGTAGACCACTCTATATGGGGAATTAACTCCAGAGAATTTAGGAAAAACATGTTTTTATAATGAGAATTTAACCTAAACAGATTGGCTCCTTCATAAAAAAAGAAAACATTTGATTGTACGGTATAACTGCCTCCACAAGGAGAACATCTCTGATCCTGGGGGGGGGTTCTTTTCTTCCTGTGGTTCTATGTTAGTCAGCAAAACTCAATCAAGGGGAGAAAAAAGCATATTTTAACCATGAATGTAGTGAAGCAGTGGAACTGATTATCAACGATGTGATAAATCCTCAGTTGCTTGGAGTGTTTATTTAAATTGGATGGGATTCTAAATAATATGCTCCATGTTAGATTAAAGTTGTTGAGCAAAGAAAGTTGTAGTGAAAATGGAGGCTAGTTTTATGTAGAAGATCAAACCCAATAGCCATCAGCCTATTTTACTTTTGCTGTAAACTGAGATCTGTCAAAAACTGGGCAAAGGCTGCAGCCCGTGCCCGTTTCTTGGTTGAAGCTCCCATGGACTATGAGAGACCTCTGTGATTTGGTTCTATTTTTGTTCCATACTGAAAGCCAAATGCGATTTTATGGGTTTGCAAAGCTTGCGGGTTCTTGGCTACTTCTGTTATGTTTGACAGTAAAGGAGAAAGACTCTGGGTTGTCTGTTTGAAATGTTTTTAGCAATGAGATCACTGTAAAGCTGAGAGCAACCAGGTTATTATTCCTTGAAAACACATGGAAAAACTTCCAGCTTCTGTGGAGTGACTTGTGGTGAAAGTTGCAGATGGAGAATACACTTGTACTACATCTTTTTAATTTATTCTCCATTTCCAGGAAGCTTAGTATTAATTACCAAGTGTCTTTGGAGTTTTGCATCATAAGGTCAGAGGAGGAGTGACCCTGTCACTGTGGCTTCAATGTGAATTAGAACTCCAGCTCTGCAGTGTGCTCCTGAGGGGACCTGGGTTGCCCAGGTCGCCAAAGTTGAGCACCTGCTGCTTCTTAAAATCAATGAGTGACAGCTGCCACTCTGCCTTTGAAAGACTTGGCGGTCATCTCTCCCTGCATCAGCTGCTTTCTGTGGAGTGGCGGCTGTGGTAAGTGCTTTGGAACACCCCTGTAGGGCACAGAGGAAGGAAGGAAGGAAAGGAAGGAAGGAAGGTAGGTAGGTTGGTTGGTTGGTCGGTCGGTCGGGT
>VYZM01017408.1:37913-161461 GCA_013398915.1 Dromas ardeola | reverse complement strand
GTGATTGGGTAGTGCACCAGGATACCTTCCTGAGAGGTCCTGCCTCCTTGGGGTATGTGGACGTATGGTTCTCCTGTTCTCCCTTGGTTTTGCACTGGGGCTTGTGGTCGAAATTACTGTATGAATGATTACATGATAATTAATTCCCTCCCCTCCCCCGCCACAACCAGTACAGAATTTGCCTTTGCAAGAATAAACTGTTATGTTCTGCTTCCCATAAAAAAAAGGACACATAAAATCAGAGAGGGGAAAGAGTGGTGTCTTTTGATCACACTTGGATGATTTACACTATTAATTTTGTGGAACTGCACTAATTCCTTTTATAAACCGGGCAAGAAAATCATCACGGAAATTTTAGGAGTAAACTAAAGTGTTCTGTGAAGATGAAATGATTTTGAATCCCCGTGGCAGATTAAGTAGTTTTGTGTGCAACATTAATATTTATAGAGATTGGTAGCGATAGAATTGATTTTGATGACTAATCCTTGTAGCTTTGTAACCACTACAGATGTAATTTGCTAGCTGTGTAAATACATGATATCAGTGTATACACAAAATATTAACCCAGTTAGATAAAAAATACCCAACTGTTCTTATGATTTTACTGTTTATTCAGTAACAGTTCTATCTATTTTGCTATTGCAGAGCAGTTGCCAAAATGGCCCTACCTTATTCCAGTGGACAATATTAGAAAATATATCTGTGACCTTTAACAGCAGCAAAATCTGTTCCAGTGCTAACGCTTTTGAGTAACCTTTCTCAGGATAATAATGTACTTTGGTTACACTGTGTCTGTCTTGACATTTAGTGGAACTTTTATCTCACCTTTTGAATCTGCTATTTAAAAGAATACAGAAAAAAAGTGCCTGAAATTTTGAATTTAATTGTTTAAATGGATTTTTTTTGGATAATGGTGCCGCAGAGGTGGGGGAAGAAATAAAAAATCATAGCCTTTTATATGTTCTTCTCCTGACAAAGGTACATATTCCTGATCATACACGTACTGAATGTACTTAAGTTTTAAGCATCCTAGGATTGTTGATGTGCAGGATCTACAGTATACTTCCTAGTGAGCTTCACTAGGTTCAGAGTTCTTTTATCAGTTCAGAGACTTTTATCAATTTAGTTCCACTGTGTATTTTGAACTTCTTTCATGTGTTGATGTTTTAGCTTTTAATTAATCTAAGCTTGTGCAACTGACTTCTGGCCCATATTACATCCACTTTATTTAAAATGTTTAGCCTCAGACACCTGCTAATAATGTACCTATTTAGCTTTTTCATAAAGGTGGATCTTTAGTGACTTCAGCATGTGAGCCCTCTTGAAAAATAATTGGAGATACTCTCCTGACTCCTCTAGACCTTTTCAAACCTCTCCCAAATTATTAAATATTTCCTAGACAGACGTGGTGCGTTGGAATAGCTCCCTTGTTCATAGAGATTGGAGAGCTGCTCAGACGAAAATGTCCCCTTGGAGTCCTTGAGAATATTTATTCTGGTGTAGTAGCTAAATCTTAGGGAGAATAATTTTTAAATCCAGTTCTCCCTACCAAGAGTGTCTCTGTGGTTTTAACCAAAACCTGTGTTTGTTTTGTTGTGCATTTACCTTCTCGTTTCAGTCCAGAAATGCAGGTTTGATTGTTACTATGTGCAGGAGGCATTGCTGGGCCACTGAACAGAAAGCCAGAATACGTGGAACATACTGTACCCTCCTCTTCTGTGTCCTCTCGTTTTTCTGGTGGGTTCATGGCTCAATTTTTGGCAGCAGTGGCTAGAATAGAAAACTCCTCCCTTTTTCTTTCCCTTCCTGCCCTGCAGCTCTTTGGGACGATGGGTCTGTGGAATTCAGTCTGAGGGACATGCACTCAAGCCAGTCAGATGTTTCAGAGTAAGGGAGATGTGGAACAAATTGGCAACCTAAGAGGTCACTCATATTTTTTTTGTTTACACTTTTTCCCTCCCTTTTGTGCACCGTATAATAAAGAAAATACCGCCTGGAGAGCATGAGGCTTGGAGGGTAAATTTGCCGAGATTAAAACTAGATTATAACAACAGTGATTTTGTTTCTCTTTGACCTTATCTTGACAGGGTGGTTTCTGAGTATTACATTAACAAAGATTGCATACAGAGTTGTACATATGTTCCTCATTAACAGGCAAGGTAAAGCTTCTCCAACCAAGTCCTGTGCAATATGCAGTGGGTTTTGTTGGATCTGGAGGTCCCAGGAACTACATGACGCATTCTTGAGTGCTGTCTGCTGGCACCTTTGTCTGCTGGCAAATCACAGTTGTATAGACAGAGGGAATGTGTGCTAAAACCAGTGAAGGGAGGCCCCTGCGCTGCTCAAGCCCAAGCTGGGTCTGCACATCCCACATCTGCAGTGGGATGCTGCAGCGTGGCAGGAGCAGGCAGGGAGGGCCATGCACTTGCCATGGGCATCTCTTATTGTGGCTGTCCCTTCTCACCAGCCTGCCAAGACTTGCACAGGAGAGACACAAAATGGGAACTGGCGCTGGATGACATTCGATGGTGTTCAACATCAATATCTTTCTTCATTTCTACAGTTTCATGATTCTCTTGATTTTGGAGAACCTCATCCTCAGTGATAGCAATTTAGAGGTGAGGATGGATACTAAATCCATATAGGGAGAAAATATAACGCCCAGACTGAAACAGAAATCATCTGAGTGGTATCCCTCCATGTCAAGGGTTTTCTTTGCAGTTAAAATTGTAGGGTTTTTTCTATAATAAGTTTTGTTTTTTTTAAAAACAACGACAAGATATTATTGTTTGTTAAGGATCCAGATTACATGGATGTTCGAAGTCTGATATTTCATAATCCTGTTCTCTTTTGTAGACTGGATCCCTGTTCAGATTATACCTTTTACAAGTGTTTGAGGATCTCACCCCCTGCATGGTAAAGTCATGTGTCCAGAGGGCATGTTGGATTTCAAGCCCACCTAGTGAAGTAGTTCAATTCATAGAAGATAACGCAGTTGCAAGGCATTTGTACTCTCTTGTATAAGAATAATGTGACAGCAGTTCAAAGTACTCAATATTTTCAGGTTTGCATTTTCCATGAAAACCAGATACCAATGGAAGAATTCACTTTATGCTAAAGAACTTATTTTTTCTGTTACATAAATAAATGCAATAATTTTACTTGGCTCTGATAAGGAGGCAGTCTTTGACTGTTACTGGTGCTTACATTGCCAATATAGTACTTTTTCAGAACATCACCAATAGATTGCCTAGCTCTTTAGTGGCGGTTAATGAAACTGTTGCAAAAGAAGGCTTTCCTTGGCTCTTTTCGGGAGCGCCCCCCCATTTAGGCTCCTTTTGTTTTGAAATTGTTATCTCCTTTTGGCTATGATTTCCTCTTCTAAAGCTTAATTGGTGTAATTTGCAGCTGTACACTATATAAAAATAAAACCCATGTGTGCATGAAAGAGGGCGAATGCGCCAACAGCCTCAACTGGTGGAGGGACATCATGTGTGTGGTGCTGGAGGGTCCACCTGTGGGGGAGTTATTTGGAGGCCCAAGGAGGTGCCGCTCCCTTGCACCGCTGCCTTTCTGAGGGACATTGCAGGAAGACATCAAGGCACTTCCCAGCTGGTATGAGAAAGGAGGCCTCATGCTGCACGAAGGCAACTGTGGGGGAACCCTGGGCTCCCCCAAACCGGTGCTGTCATGCCAGGGGACATGTCTGAGCTGAGTGTGAGTGTGGAGGACATGGCCTGATCGGAGGTTGTTCAGTCCCTGTGTCACCAGCCTCAGTGCAGCTGCGCTCTGCCTCGTTTGGGGCAGCTCATGGGCCAGCTTCACACTTCTGAAGCAGATTTGTGCTTTTGTTCCAGCCACAGTCAGTTCAGAAAGGACCATCCATGAAATTTTGCTAGCAATAGGATGATTCCTTTAAAATCCTTTCAACTTGCTTTTACAAAACCTGACATTTTGTCTCACTTTTGTCTTGACATACCATTGGGTATAAAAATAGGTGCATTAAAACTTGTTGAATTTTTCCTGTTTTTCTGAACACTAACGTTATTGAAGCCTTTTTACACAGAATCACTTTGGTAGCTGTAGAACTTGCGTAACACCACAGCCTAAAATTAAAGAAGTGCCGGGGAGGCATCATCTTTGACAGCCACTCCAGAGCTTAATGCTATGTGCGTTGCTTCTTGTCTAGGGGAACAAGTACAAGCGTTGTTGTGCCCTGTGAGTGCGCAGGTAGGCGCAGGGTTTATTGCCATTTAAGCCGCTTTCTCTGGAGCTCATCGTTACAATTTTTGTTTCAAATGTTCTGGTGAGGTACTGGTGGGAATGAAGGAGTTGTTTGGGGTGGTACCGAAGAGGGAATGGTCTCAGAAAGTCAGGGAGGATAAATTGGGCCAAAGGCGTATCTACTAAAAATCTCTTTCTGCATGTATAGTTCTTGTCAGTCTCAAGGACTAAACCAAAGTGACTGCCTGATCACTTGTAGGTGAGAGTTCGGGGCACTCCTTTATAGCTTATTTACTCACCGTGGTCTTGAAAGAAAAATTGCTTGGGGCTCCTTGGTGATGTGAGTTTTTCCTTCTTTACCTCTCTTGGAAACAAGTGTTTTCCTTCAAACTAGCTGATTTTCCTTTCTAGTGCTACTTTCCGGTCCTTTCTTTCCTGTCAAACCCTTCAGCAAGACATTACAAACACCGTGGTGCTTACAGCATGCTCTGTCATCCTTGTATTGGACATTTATCCTATGCTACGCTGCCTTTCACCCAAGATACTAAGAGGGACAGCTGCTAAGGGAAGATGTAACCCAGGCATAAGATTCAAAACTACTCTTAACAGAAGTACAGGAGAGGAAAGAGTACAGGAAAATCAGTCTGGATGGCTTGATTACACTGATACAAGCGTGTCCCAGCACTCGTGAAAGCAGGCATTCCATTTAATTACAAGATCATTCAGTCATTGCATTTGGAAGAAAATTATTTCTTTCTGCCTTATCTACTGAAAGCCCCCGTCTTCATTGCCATCCTGCTTTTGTGGAGCGCGTGGCAAATCTGAGCATATATGTTATCGAGCTGAAGGCAGTGGGATTGGAGGTGGGCAAAGTCAGGAGCTGAATGGGATGCAGTTCTTAGTCATGAAGTGGGAGGAGCATTTACTTCCATGGGGTCAAGCAGAGCCTTCAGGGAGCTCCAGTGAAGATGATGTTGAGCTTTTCAGTGTCTGCACTGGTGTTAGTGAGGAATGTGATGATGCAGACCAAGTTTTATAGTCATGCTTACACTGGTTAGCACTTCTTGTGAAAAATACACTGTTTCATGAAGAAGCGCAACGTGGCAGCTGCGGGTGGGTTTGTGAGGTGCAGCGTCCAAGTACAGTGCTGTGCGAGTGACGGTGATGTCGGCTCCTGGCAGAGATAACAAGGTGGGTTCCTGGCACTGTGGCACAGAGAAATGTTTCATTCTGTCCTGCAGTAGCACTTAGTGAAATACTTCATCAATCAAAATGATTTTACTACATGTTGTGTACATTAGGTATTTGCCAATGTTTTATGTAGAAGGAATGGACTTGGACATTTCCTTCTGGAAGTCAAGATTTGTAAAGAGCTGGATTAGGTAGGACAGGCTTTTAGGAAACAGAAAAGGAAAAGTAATGTGACTGTTGCTTCTCCTTTCTTACTAATTCCTGCATTTCTACAAAGAGGGACGGAAAACTTCTGAAGAAGTTCTGAAGAAGACTTCTGAAGAAACCAACACAGAGAAACTGGAAAGGCTTGTCCCAGGAAAATGACTGTGATTATGAAGATACTTGCTATTTTACCATATTGGAAGAAGAAAAACAAAAATCTTCTCACAATTTTCTTTAATATTATTTGTTTGTTTCCATAGTACTCTTAATATCAAAAAATGGGCATATTTAAGACCATATAGCACCTACAATTCGAAAATAAAGAAGAAAACACACAACAAAATACTATTGGAATGTGTTGGATAAACAATTATCTCAAGTGGGTCTTGGGGATGTTTATCAACTTCCTTGTTTTTGTGCTGTTGAGGAAGTATGCTTTTGGTTTATGCAGGTAATTCTGCGATGTCCTATGGAAGCACACTCTGTAGGTTTACCAGTGCTTTACAGCTGTAACCCCTGTTCTGTGCCCCAGTTAGGAGTTGTAGAAAACCTCTTTGTTGGCTTTCAGACCGCTGCTGGGTAACTTCGCTGCCTGACAAAGTCAGCAGCAGAACAAACTTCTTTCAAGAGTACAGATTCATTATAAATTTTAAGAAGCACATTCTCGTTCTAACAAAAATTAGTTTACACTTGAGAAAGCAGCATGTGCCAAAAATTTAATGTCGGAGAAAAGATTTGGTAACTTCTTCATGCTAAGCTGCATGGTAGCTGTAAAGAATTCCCTTCTGTTTTGGGGGAATCACGATGTCTTCTGCGATCTGGGTTTGGCAAGATAATTCCTTATCTGTCACGTGCTATGTGCCTGGGCAGCATTTTATGAAAACATGGCTCTGAACCTACCTGAGAGACCAGTCATGCCTGCCAAGCTACAAAACGGGTGACAGATGAAAGCTGAAATAAAAGCCTGAGCAACACCATCCGTTGTGAGAGAGAGACAGCGCTGAAGGAATCAGGTGTGCACATACAGGGATGCCTTGCTATCCGGGGGCTGCTCTGCCAGGGCGGCAGTAGGCTGGTGAGGAAGGAGCATAGATGTGTTATTTATGTTTGAAGAAAAGAGTGTTATAAATCTGTCCACTGTAGAGTGCAAGCATGCCATCAGTTGTCATCATTCAACATCATAGCAGGACACCGTTATCTGGTAAATGTTGTTGAAGGAGGCTTTCCTGCTTTGGGGAAAGTGGCATCCACAATCTGTTAACCACCTCTTCCTGACACTCTCTGTACAAGGCATCCAAAAGCCCAGGTGAAGGGTAGCTTCCTTCTTTTGGAAAAAAAAAAAATAAAAATCAGATAGCGATTATCATCTTCACAGATTAAAGTTTTTATTTTTATGTATATAAAGTTTACCTTGAACTGTCATAAGACAACTTTCTCCCCCAAAAGAAGCAGTAAGAGTAAACAACTGGCCAGCATGCCAGATGCGTTCCCTGATATGCCTGCGATAGGCAGAAAGCAAATTGCCTTGGGCTGTCTGTTACAAGGCAGAATGTAAATCATTTTTCTCAGATTAGCGGTGTCTGAAATGCAGAAGCTCCAAATGCATTCACTTGCTTTGAGAGAGGTTGACGAGGAGTAATTGCAAAGGCACTGCAAATTCCCTGGCTTGGTCAGTATGTCTTTAGTTTTCCTTTTCGTGGTAATGTCATCTCTTACCCCAGGAGTGCCTTCTTTGGGGGACAATGTGCATCAAAGGGGACACGCAGGAAAAGGTACTAGGCACTTTGGCAAAAGATGCCATCAGATAACACTGCGAACTGTAGCTCTACAATATGCATAGTTCAGTAGGGCAAAGTATTTTAGTTACAGAAAACCAACAATAAGTCTTCTGCCTTTTCTAACTAACAATTTCAGGAAATATTGTTTTATGTCCTGTCTTTTACCTCAAACAAGTAATTTAGTCATGAGAAAAGAAAATCCTCTTTTTCTTTTATTTGAACTATCCCAAGTTATTGACACTTGCATTTTATTCATCCAGTGTCAAACCACAGCAAAGAGCCAGAACAAAGTGACTTCAGTATTCCAGTCCTCATGTTGTAGCAAAAATATCAAAGTCGCAGGAAGGAGAGTATTCTAGTTATTTGTATGGTGTCCTCATATCCCCCAAGCCTCTGTTGCAGCGCTTTACAGCTGCAAAGAGCTGTGTTTGGAAAATTTGGAAATTGCAGATTTTTGCAGAGAAATAGCAAATCCCTCAAGTGAAAGTGTGTTCAAGCTCCTTTCTAAGTGATGTTTTCAAAATCGCTATAATTCATCTAACTAACTAGCATATTCTTTTTATGCTTTCGTGTCAGCAAGTGCAGTATCCAAATTGGCAGGCATGGTGGAATGAAGTCCATGTTAATATGTCACCCAGAGGATAAAGTCAGCTTCAGTCTCATTGGGCAAGGTTGCTAAGACTGACTTTGTTTCATGGACCACACAACAATTTATTGTTACACTTTTCCTTATGCCCTCCAAATTAAAATCTCTACTGCAGAACCATAGCAAGTGGAGTAAGCAATAACCACTTCTGCTTCCTTTCACCCCAAAAGTGAGGTTAACAAAGCCGGGGAAATTTGTTGAACCAGATGGCGAAGGTTGAATTGCAGAAGCATGTACAAAGCAGTAAGAAAATCTTTTTTGAGAAATTAAACCCGTGTAATATCTTCCCTTTCCCCGAGCAGACAGTGGTGTGTGTCCTGCAGTCATACTCTCAGCACAGAACCAAAGTCTGTTCTTCACCATTTCCTAAAAACTAAAAAGTACCCCTCACTTTAAAAACAAAAGAAATGTGAAATAAAGGTCGTTGAGGGTGTACGTGTTAACACCTGTGTCGTTCCTCCCATTTAGCATGCCCTGAGTGCTGCTTTGGTTCTTTGAGAAAAAAAGCCAAAAGCAACCTAAAAAAGTGATTAGTCTGGCTTTGCTTGGCATTTGATTACTTCTGTAATAAATATTTATATGCTTCTCCAATACACACATATCATCCTTACATTGTATTAAGCTGCAAGACAATCAATATTTAATTTTATGCAAGCCCTAAGCAAAACATGAAGTTAATGAAGTTTACATTCTTGCCAGATAGCCGTTAGAGATTAGTGCTTGTATTTCAGCCAGTGTAATGAATTGGTATCTTGTAGCCCTGATTAGTTTCTAACAATTTGCTGCAGTTTAAGCATCTCTGTAAGGTGGAGGGACGTGGTTTACTGTCCTTTAAATACATAAACAGAAGAAAGCTAATGGCAGTTTACATTTGTTATTATTTATCATTGTAAGATATATAGTTTTTGAAACAGATGCAATGTTTGTTCTTCTGAAAATGGTGATTTTTCCAGAGGATGTGTGCCACCTCCCTTCCTCTTCCCCGGCGTGTGGAAATGATTGATGGGTGTTTCAAACAGGTCCACCCAAACGCATAACAGTGTCACTCACTAATACAAGCAGAACAGGGAGGCTGAGCCTTGGTGATCTTCAGGACAGGGTTTAATCCCTTTAATAGACTCCACCTAATCCCCCTTGCCGTAATTCCAGAGGTGTTTACCGTGCCCTCTCCCGATGAGAGGGTCCTGCTGACCACCTGCGGGCTGCCCTTTCCCAGCAGGGAGCGGATCGGCTGTGCTCCCTGTCCTCCCCACTGACCAGATGGAGGCTGTGGGGGATGAAACGGGTCCTGTCGTAGGTGCAGGTCCCCTGTCGGGTGTGAGGCCTCCAGCTCCATGTCAGCAGTTTCTGCTGTTCATCCAAGTCTCCTGAATATGTGAAGAGGGTTCCCAAAAACCAGGGGGCAACACAGACATGCTGAACCGCACTAGCTGGAGAACATTTGGCTTCATACGGGAGCCCTGTATGTAGAAGGAATGGATTTGGACATTTCCGGAAGTCAAGATTTGTAAGAGCTAGATAAGGTAGGACAGGCTTTTAGGAAACAAAGAAAAGGAAAAGTAATGTGACAGAAGCCCTTTGCCTCTCCTCCTTGCGTTATTCATGTTGGATAACAAGAAGAAGTCAGTGTCGGAGAGGTCAGAAGTGCAAAAGAACTTGTTGTAAGGATTGGAGGAAGATAAAAAGATGGAGAGAACTGAAATAACGTGACAGCTACGGGAGCTGTAAAGGGAAGGCGGTTGAGCTTCTGAAGTGTGATGAGGGAGGGGGTATGCTCTGTGTCCAGCGGGGCAGGAGGGCTTGGTAAGCTGGTTTTGCTCTTCTCTTATGAAAAGTGCATCAGAAATGGGCTTGATTGGCGTAATTCTGGGTATGGCTAGGTGGTATTTATTACTAAGAATGCATCTATCATCACTAGCAATGTAGGGAAAGAACAAAAGCTTTCACTGTAGTTCAGCCATCCAGGCTGGAAAAACAAGTTTCGTTTTAGTGACAGTCCAAGTGTGAAAAGCTGAAACTGTTTCCTTGCTTCCCTTGTTATTTCTCATAGATAAAATATTGCAATAGTTTTAAAATCATGTTTTTTCGAACATGCTCATCGGAGCTAAGCTGCAGCCCTGTATGTATGCTAACACCTGAAGTGTGTGAGCAATGCTGCACAGCCAGGTTCTGCAAGCATTCTTTTAATTTGCTAAGAGTGATCTGAAGAAGTTAAAAAAACAGTAAATAAAGCTGACCTGGAGGCTGTAACTAATTTGGATATTCAAAATTGAAGCCTCCTTTAAAAGAAGCTGTTCTGGAAAATAAATGACCACAGGGGAAGGTGGCGATTTAACTAGAAACTAGGGATTAGGTTTGTGATAAGCAGAGTAGAGAGCCAGTGTGAGCAGAGAGTAAGTTCTTGAGATATTAAGTACGTTATTGCAGGTGGGTAATCCAGGGCCAGGGTTGATACAGTCTGATCTGAGAGAGATCTGAAAAGTTGTCTCTGAAAGAGATTTGAATATATGGCTGAGCAAGAACGTGTAATGAATTAGCATGTGCATGGTATTTTTTATCCTGGAAGTAAAAGAGCAGAGATACCTTGATTAAAAAGAGGAAAAAAAAAATCCATTCTTCAGCCAGATCAGTGTCTTCCTTCTGTCAAATTAAAATATTGTATAAAGGAAGTTGTTTGAAGTCAAAAGTATAAGAAGTTGGTTCTGGTATTCTTCTTCACAGCAAGTGTCCTGGTCAAATATCTAAACCTTAGGCTGGTTATGGTAATGATACGATCACCAGTAACAGTGCGTTGGTGCAGAATGAAATAATAACCCTGGCTGAAGCTCACGACTTGAAAGGCCATGGTGGGTGTTAGGAAGATAATTTTCTCCTTTGCATTCAGCCCAGCACCAGATGTTTAATTGGATACTTTCGCTTTCTGTAGAAACATAAATAGGGCCACAGTGAGTTGCGAGATACCCAGATAGATGGATTCATTATCTTCTACAGCAAATTTTATATTCCTATCCAAAGTTTTGCATGTGTTGTGTATTTTTGTGTACGTCTCCTGCCCATATTATGGTACGGAGATGACGTGGGTCCACGTCTTCCACGTGATTTTCTTCCTTCTCAGAAAGCATTTTTTCAAAGGCCTTTTTTTTTCCAAAGGCCTTTTAGATCGCTAAAGCTTTCTCCTTTATTTCTCCTTTTTAGCCTCTGCCGTGATATATGCTATCAGGTTTCCCAGACCACTCTGGGTTTGTACTCTGGCAGCGTTGCTCCGCGTGTATCCGCCTCCTGTCGTCTTTTCATCAGTGAATCCAGCCCGTGCTTCCTCCAGTGTTTTGTCCCAACATGTCTTCTCATTCCTCCTTAATGACAACTGCTTTTTTTTCATCTTTCTTTTTACTGCTGGCTCCGTTCAGTGCTTGTGATCCAGCCACTGTGAAAGCACTTGCCCTTTCTTTGATCCCAGTGTGTTCCCTGGAAGTGTCCTTACCTGCCGTCGCTGCACGGGATCTTAGTTCACGTCCTTCGTTTTGCTGCTGAAAGCTTCGTTCAGCAGTTACAAAAGTCCCGGCTCGCAGTAGTAGCTGTAGGTTGGTGCGTTAACTAATTGGTTTTCCTCTCTCTCTCTCTCTCTTGTTTCCCCTGCCTGCCCTCTACCTTCCTTGGTTCTGGCTGTTTAAGTCAAGAAGGGCGTCTCTCACATGTCTCCCCTGGCCCGTATCACACACTCCTGTGTAGCAGTTCGGAAGTCTAGATTTGCAAACTGCAGCATTTTAAGTGCTGTAATTCTTTTTTAAATAAAAACCACTGTAGAGACTACTTCCTTTCTCACCTTTCATGATCCATTTCTTGGTGTTACTTGTATTTCCTTAGGCCATCTCTGTAGAATAGCTTAAGCTGGTTCAGTTCATGTGCTAAAGGCAGAATCCTGTATCTTTCCATTTCACAGCTTGTGTTATTTTAGTGGCGGGTTTTAACAAGGCAAATTAAATTAGAAAAAATCAAGTATTTTAATCAGGGTAGTTTTCTTTATTTAGGTTTAGAAATTTGGTAAATAATTTAAAAATCTTGGGTTTACTCTTACCTTTTTGTGCTGTTATTTGTTTTATTTTTATTACATAGAGAAAGAAACGTCAGTATTTTTCTGGCTATTCCCTGAACCAGGAAAGCAGGCAGAACTCAACCCATTTAACATGTTTTTAAATGTTATCCTAGTTCAAAGCTGTAGTCAGTTCCATTTCAGGTCTTGTGCATGTCCCTGGCTCAGTTGCGCAGGCTGCAGGAGAATGTGCTGCTAAAAAATGAAATTAATCTTTTTCACCCTTTTTTTGGCATACGTTTGGGAGGAATTAGGAATATAGATTCAGATTTTCTGTGTATGATTTTAAATTGTGGGGATCCCTTTAATTGTATCTACATAAATTTGATTGTACGTGGCCTCTACTCAGCTTGCTTTTGACGGTATCTGTGGTCGTTATGGCCCACATTAAATACAGCCACAGCGACCTAGCTCTCATTTTCTTTGAGTCTGGGATCAAGACCCCATGTGGGAACAAGTTCCAAACCCTTCCCTGCTGGGATGGAAGTGCAGCTACATTGCGGCTCAGTCTCCAGCTTGGTGGCAGGAGCCGGCTGCAATGTGGGGTGCTGGCTCCAGGCTGCAATCCAGATCCTTCCCTATTCACCCCAAAAACCCAAGTCAGGGTGTATCTGTGGGGGTTTCTGTGCCGGCAGGCTTCCCACCACACCTTACCTCCTTGCTCCATGGAGCTCCAGTATTTGCCTTGAACAAATGTGAAGTCTGCCTCAGCACAGAGGGTTTTGCACTAACGCCATCTGCCTTCACTTGTACACGGGCAACCTTGTCTGTTCACAGTTGTTTGTGATGCTCTGTGCTGTTAAAAATGTGATTTGTATCATCCACGTGTGGCTGAGTTATCTAGGGAAGCTATAGTCTATTTTACAACAAATCCCTGGGAGGCTTTACTTTTGTCAGGTTTTTGGTGCTATTTTGGGGTCTTTGTGCTATTTTCGGTGGCTTTTCATTTACTGTGGGAATCCTATTCTGGAATTAACTAGATGTTTCAGCGGTTTGTGGGATTTCCAAGAAAAGTTGTATTATCTTTTTTTGTATCATATGTCTTTCCTGCAATTGTGGTTTCATAGGCTTCCAAATTAACTCTATATGGACTTCAGCTTTGAGGCCCCCAGCATAAGAAGGATGTGGAGCTGTTGGAGGGAGTCCAGAGGAGGTCCATGAAGATGATCCGAGGGCTGGAGCACCTCTCCTATGAAGACAAGCTGAGAGAGTTGGGGTTGTTCAGCCTGGAGAAGAGAAGGCTCCAGGGAGACCTTATAGCAGCCTTCCAGTACCTAAAGGGGGCCTACAGGAAAGATGGGGAGGGACTCTTTATCAGGGAGTGGAGCGATAGGATGAGGGGTAATGGTTTTAAACTGAAAGAGTGTAGATTTAGATTAGATACTAGGAAGAAATTCTTTACAGCGAGGGTGGTGAGACACTGGAACAGGTTGCCCAGGAAAGTTGTGGTTGCCCCATCCCTGGAGGTGTTCTAGGCCAAGTTGGATGGGGCTTTGAACAGCCTGGTCTGGTGGGAGGTGTCCCTGCCCATGGCAGGGGGCTTGGAACTAGATGATCTTTAAGGTCCCTTCCAACCCAAACCATTCTATGATTCTATGATGACTTTATGTAAGTTTCAGTTTCAGAAAAGTTACATATTTTGGCTGCTGTTGCTATCCTATATTAGTAATAATGAGTCAGTAACAGTTTTGAGGGAATCAACATGACTAATATTTAACTTAAGTAGCTCAATTTTTTTGTTTGTTTTAAATATTTTGTTCTTATATAACCAGTGTTTCATTTTGTCTGTTATGGTTTTGTCCAGAAAAGCCAAGCACAATGACTGCTTTCTTACAGTAATGGAAGGTAGCTGCAGGAGTGGAGGCAGTGGTCAGTCGTTGCTGTTATTTTAAGTGGCATGTAGTTCTTTCTGTGAGATTTGAGAAAAGCACATTTTTTGTTTTGTCTGGGTGAGTAGAAGGCTAAGTCAGTATTTTCAGTTTTATCAGGGGCAGTCAGTGGGTTTTTAAATAGGAACTGAAATTCAGGGTGTTACTTTTTTATTTGTAATTGTTAAGGCTTTGGAACAAAAATCTCAGTTGCTTTAGATTCATGTAGTGTTGTCAAAGTCAGTGGATTTGCTGAGATTTGTACCAGCTGTAGATGTGGCTCTGTGTCTTTTGATAGCACTGGAAATCATTAAAAAGAACAAGGAAAAAGCCTTGTTTTTTTTCCCACGGATACCAGCACTTCTCTTTTCTCAATTGGGAAGAAACCTCTGCTTGTTGATTCTGAGTACTAGCATGTGTGCACATCGAGTGATCTCAGGCCATTCCTTGCTTCCTCCAGCAAAGAGTTTAATTACTCTCTCGGGGTGGTACTTCATTGCTCTGTTTAATGAGTTGGTCAGGAGAGAGTTAGCGAAAGGGCTAGTGGAAGGGTTGGGCACTTGCATAGGTTAGTCGGTCAAGCTCTGCTCGATAAGAGGTTGATGAAATAAACCCTTATTATTCACCAGCTTGCTGGCCCCACACCGTCTTTTGCTTCTCACCCAGTGGGACAATGCATGACTTACAAAGAAATTCAGTGAGAAGAGCAAAGGAGCGCAAACCCACCAGGATTCACTATTTGTGCTGTGCGCTTGGCTGGGAAGAACATGAGTTAGGGCAGGTTAAGAGGTTATTTCCATGGTGGGCTTATGCAGCAAACAACATAGCTGACACTACTATGATAAATGTAAAATACTGCTCATGGTGGTATGGCTTTGATATCTGTGTTTTATCATTGTGGCATCAATCTCTCCATCTGTATCACTGATATGTGTGTCTGTAGGGTGGACAAGAGGATTAAAAACTGCTGCAGGTTTAAGTGAAAAGTTAAAACTCTGGAAAAGTATTGTTTTACTGTTGCTTGCAGCTGGTCCTCCAAGAGGTTTGATCAACGTGGCTGAGGGGCTTCTCTCCCTGCCAATCAGTGGATGTTGCCTTCGTGGGCAATGGGGATGGGGAAGGAAACCTGGAGAAGTCATGAGAACCCAGCAGAGAGAATTGCCGGGAAGGGTGGCTGCCTCTCCAGTGTGTCTGCAGCGTTGAGGAGAGCAAGGACAGGGCAGGGGAACACGCGTGCTCACTGCACGTGTTGTGTGGATGCACAGGGAAGGCCGCATCTGGCTCGTTCTCATCTGTTCCTCACCCAAACTGAAATGGTTCAGGAAGACCCAAATAGTGGGCGGCCTCTTGTGCTGAAGAGACCACCTAGCGTTGCTATTCATGCTTCCTTGATGAAGACCTGTCCCTTAGCTCTGTGCCTGACTCTTATCACGCGTGTTACCGATGTAGTGGGCATGGCCAGAGTGCTTGCAGCATTTTGGTAGCTGGGATTTTAATGAAGTTTAGTTTAAAAAAAAACACAAACACAACTCTCTCTTTACATCCCACGATGTGGCAGTTGTCATCCTGTGACAGTGCCTTTCACCTTGCCTGTCTCTCTTTACGGGAAGCCCGCTGACCCATGGAGTCGTCGTGTAGGTATTGCTGGCAGTAATTTATCCTGTCACACATGCAGTGAGGAATTCATCATCAGAAATGTGGACCCTTACATATTCGTGAAGTGTCAGTTTGACAGAAGTACTGACAGCTGGCGTCCTTCCAACAGACCAGTAATTGCTTAACTGTGAAAAATGGCAGAAGACAGACAAATGTATTGGAAAAAGAAAATCTCTAAAATACAGAAGTGGTGCTAATGTGATATAATTCATAAGTGGTTGCTGTTACAAAGAGTCACCTTCGAGCATTCGGGTCTATTCTGCTTTCTTCTCTGGCGAGTGATTTACTTGATGACAGGTAGCTCAGCAAAGCTATCTGGCTGAAATCAGATGGTTTCTTACCTTGTTTGGTCTTTGTCCACCTTCTCTTGCCCATATTTTGAGAGCAGGGTGGGTCTGACTGGGCTAAATGCATTTTACAAATGCTCCTGTCAAGTTACAGAAGAGCAGATATTAAACATTCATTTCTACTGAGGTTGAAGTGGGATTTTAAATATTTAAAGGAGTAATTTATGTAAAGGGAATTCCTACTTCTTCCTAAAATGATCATTTCTCATAATTTGGGTTTGGATATCCATATTCAATTAATCTAAAATTTCTATTGCTTTAGTCTTGCTCCCTTCACATTAGCTCTTTATATTAAAATGTGTTCTCAATACATGCCAGCAGGCCTGTATTTTAAGCTAATTATGATTGTCATCCTTATCATACTTGATTACTTTTTCCCAAGGACAGAAATTGTTGGGCAAGTGGCATGGGGGTGGAAATTGGAGCTCTGAGCCAGCAAATGTAACGATGACAGAACTGGGACACATTACCTGATCAGTAAAATGATTCAGACCACTTGCAGATGAATTGTTTCCCTTGTTAATTCATGCAAACGTGGCCTGGAGGTTAAAGGAATTGATCTTGAGATCAGGAGGTCTCTGTTTTATTTCCAGCTCCATCACCATTTTGCTTTCTGACCTTCAGCAAGTCATGACTGCGTCAATACACTACACTTGCATTGATTTTCAACTCATGTGCATGATGTACTTCAGTAAACCGCTGAATTTGGGCTGAAGTGGTACCCCCAAGGTTACACAAGAAGACTGTGAGGGAACTAAAAGTAGAGACCAGAAGTAAACTCCAGTGGGAGGTTTAAACTGTGAGGCACCTTCACTTCCTGGGCAAGAATTTTCACCCTAGACTCAAGACCATTGACTTTAAGAAGTGCATGTTCAGATTTAAGAACAGGGCACAAGGTATATGATGATGATGTGGAGAAGAACTGTAATGGGATTAGGCACTTCTCAACCTGTATTTGTTATCTCTTGCGAAAAAAATAAGAGCTGTTCTATAGAAACCTTACATACAGGCAAATAATAATGTAGGGATGGATTTTTTTCAGTAGGGAATCTAAAGTCTGAGTATTTTTTTCTGAAGCTGTATTTGAATGCTCAGTTTTAGATGTGGTATGTTTTAACATCAGCTGTACTCTTTTGTTTTTAAATACCAGCTGTTTAGCAGTTTAGTAACTCAAAAATTATTTGAGCCAGGAGTAAGAGTCATTGAAGCTGCTTATAGTGGAAGGAAGGAAGGAAGGTGAGAGGTAGGCAGCACTGAGTAACATGAGTAGTTGTTTGGTGTATAAATTTGAGAAAGACAGTAGATTTGCTGCTCTTGCTGCTATCTGAAAAAAATCCATAGTTTTTCTCCTCGCTTCAAAGTGAGATTCGGATTTTCCACATAGAAAATTAATCATATCTACCAGTGACTAGTTCGCTTCTCTCTTCCATATGGATATGATCCTCAATAGCATCTTTAACCCTAGTGACATTGCTTACTCTATTCTGGTTCTTCCCACATTTTTTTTTGGCCCAGCCCCAGGCCTTTGCTGTAATGGGGGTATTTTTCTCCCCATTGCTGAGAGCAGACTGGTCAGTGTTTGCAGAGAAGACGATGCAGTGTGACAGCAGTGGTACCAGCGGTCTTAGCTTGCCTCATCCCGCCCGGCAGAGCATCCCGCGCTCCTTGCTGTCCCATCCCGACACCCCGTGCTCACTCTGTAAAGGAGACTTCTCTGTGCCCTGCTGCATGATCTGGAAAGTTCAGTTTGGCCTGAAGCCAGCCGACTTGGAGCTGTCATTGCTGGACGGAAAGTGATGGTGAAGTTGGCTTGTGGCCATGCTCTCCTTACCTCAGACCTCTCCGTCTCTCTCTGCTTTTCCCTGGAAGGGCCCTGTGGTGTGCATGTTGGCGGGGGGAGCCAGCTGGGTGTCTGTGTGACCCGTGTCTCTGTTCCCTCTTGCCCCAGGCTGTGTTTAGCAGGCTGTCTCTGTCTGCGTGGGACCCCAGCCACCAAGCAGCACAGTTTCTCCACGTGCCTCCTTTCAGCTGGGTGCTCTGTTTCACTGCAGACCACGGGCAGCAGCTTGCAGCAGGGTAGGAGGATGGTTTGTAAAGTACAGTGCTTTTATTTTTATCCAGTGTGGCCAAGGCATTGGTAGTATAACTCAGAAGAACTCCCTAATAATAAACCCGTGCTTGGATTCAAAATCTGGGTTGAGCGTCCCTGCTTGGCAGTCTCTTCTTGCTGCTGCTCTCTCTTTTGAAGCGGTTTGGATAGATGTGGGTTGGCCATTCATTTGGCTACAGTCAGCAATGTGGCACCAGCCCGTATTTTAGGAAACAGCCATAATTCAGGAAAGCTGTTTTGTTCAGTGCTAGATTGTGTAATTTGTATTTTGAATAACCTCCTGGGTGTGACTCTGTGTAAATTCACTAGCACTGGTGCCTGTGTAGTGACAGCAGTGAGTTACAGAATCAGGTAAGAAAGTGGACGAGTCTTTCCTGTAAAGGCTGTCATTGAAAAGAGAAAAGGAGTAGAATTTGGTTAGGGTTTTTTTTAAGAAACTTTCTTTTTTTTTGGAAGCTTTTTAATTAATTTTTTTTTATTTGTGCCAAATAGATGTAGCTTTTTATAAATTGTTTTTACTTTGTCATTTTCTCCCCATTTTCTTCAATTTTTTAAAACTAATTTTTACTCCATTGCAGAGGGAGAAAGGTCATGGCAAGGGGAAAGAGGTGATTAGGGAGGAAGAAGTGTTTGTTCTTGCTGTGTTCTACACTTCTCAAGTCAAACAGTAATGCTGGTTGCTGCGATGTCATATCTGTTAGAAATAAATGGCATCATTAGTGATCATTGCGGGTGGCCTGCAGTTCATCCCGCTCGTCTCCTCTCAGTGTGATTTGGGGAGCGAGATGTATTTAAGTGCTTGTTTGAGGCGTTAGTGCGTAGACAGTGATTTCACCAAGTGACAAGTGGTGGGGCTGGCTGTCATCCTGCGTGTGGTTAGCTAGGTGCCTGGCCTTGATGACTGCTTTTAATGGCTACTTTCTGCTGGGAAGCTGAAAGTCTTCCTTTGGCTTTTATCCTTCCTGTCTCTCATATTGTACTTGATGTGGCCAGTGAAAGACCTTCTGTGTTTCTGACATTTCCCCCCGACCTCTTTAATCCTGACCTAAGCTTTGCTGGGAGGAGGAGAAATGACATTGCTGGGAGGGAGCTGTTGCTGTGGAAGGAGATTGCAGAGCCTGGGCAAAGGAGTGCACAGCTCTTCCCATGTTGTGTCTGGATGGTGGGGAGGAAAAATGCTGTTTGGGTTTGGAAGAACCATTTTGGTCACTTGCTTTTCAATATTAAAGTCTATCTTAGTATTTTAATCTCTAGCTGAAAGGGAGGGTTGAAGCCTGTGTTTTGTTTTGTCTGCGGTGAACAAACAGATGCTGTTTTCCAAACACAGGAGAAAGGAAATGAAGTCTTGCGGTTTCTTCCTTCAGTGTTGTCCTTGCAACAAAAATTCACAATGTAGCTTGTTGACTTTTTGATTAGACAAACAGCGTTGGGAAACCCCTGATGCTGGGAACCCTTAGTCATGTGCATAGCTTTGTGTTTTGGCTGTAGGAAGAGCTAACAGAAGAAGGAGAGAAACCCTTATGTTTGGTTGGGACTCATTGTGCTTTTGTTTTGTTTCCCCTTTTCTCTCCCTGCCCTGTGTGTTTTATTTGGGGTTGACTTGAGGATAGGGATGACTTGAGCGCCAGCTATTTTTTGGGAAGAGCAGGTTGGTATGAGCCTCAACCTGCCCCCAGCCCTGTGCACCATCTGGAGGGCGACCAGAATTTTCAGCTCCCACCTGGCCACGAGAAGGCTTGTCTGAGGCTTCGATGCAAAGAAGCCTCAATGCAAAGAACTAGCTCCATTAGGGACTTTTTGAAGCAAAACAGGTCTGGAAAGAGATAGTTGATGTTGCATTGTCCAACTGGAGACTAGCGTTTAGCAGTAGCTGTTGTGGGGGGGATATTTGGAAAGTTGGATAACGCCTTCAGGATGTTCTGAAGAAAGCCGCAAGTGGAAGCTTATGGAGGAGCTCACACCAAATCCCCAACCACATATTATTCCTAAGAGCTTGAACTTTAGCCTAAGACGGTTTATTTGAATTCCAGTACTTAGCAGCATACTAGTAATAGTATGGCCAGAGAACGGCAAAGAGAGCCTTCTACTTAAAAGGACATTCCTTAGTGAGGCAGGAATTAAATGAGGTCCTCAGTGCCGGGGCTGGGGTGTGCTGATGGAGGGCGTAGGCATTAGGACTTTTGTCCTCTCTTTGAAGGGAAGTAGCACAGCTGCAACAGAAACAGTTAAATTGTCTTGACATTGTAAGCAGAGTATACAGCAAACCACCCTGTATTTTAATTTCCCTATAGGATAAGGAGGACACAAATGAACATCTGCAGAGCATGGAATTAATCCTGTTCGTGTGGGAGGATCTAAATAAAATCACTGGTTACCTTCACCCTGCACTCTTTTTTCATATTGCAATTACCTCAGGGTGCTTAGAAGCTCTGATTTTTCAGGTTCACTCATATCCTTATCTACAGCCTTTGTATCCCTTGTTATTTTGTAGGCAATGCAAAACAACAACAACAAAAGAATATAGCTAAGGTCTTGAGCACCAAAATTAGTCGGTGCTAGTGGTTTGGATTTGTTTTTTTAAATATGCATATTCAGCTCTCCTTTGAAATTAGCACACGTTTGGTGGTAGCCACAAACACAATATAGCAAATGTGATTTCTGCAAGGTTAATGACAGTGGGGTTATCAACTTAGGGTTTTCTCATTTTCTTTTCTATTCAGGGTTCCCATTTCAAGAAAACATTCGTAGCTGAGATAGAGGTAATAGGCAGTCTTAATTTTTTAGGCCATTTGTATTTGCCTGAAAACTTAGTTTTTCCAACACTGATTTTAGCTGGAGCGCAGCCTTGGTGGGAAAAGTAAATTTCTTGTGCATCCTGTCATAAAGTAAGTAACATGTAAATTCTTGGACTATTTTCCACACTTTAATTGTTTGAGGGGATGACTGCTCTTTGTTTAAACATTTAGAATAGATAATTGAAAGCGAGTGTGTAAAATGGAAAGGAAAACCTACTGTTTGTTGAGAAACGGGAAATCACTCAGCAGCATTGCTGCTGAACCTCTTGTCTGATCGTGTCTTTGTACGCCTGTGACAACGCTCCTGACCTCGAACTCTGTCATCTTTCTTAACTGCTTTAACTGCAGGAAAAACAAATTGCTGAGTAAAAACTATAAATAAAATCAGGCATGCCTCCTGGCCTCCCAGCGCTGTAGCTCTTGGCCTTGTAATTTGCCTGCCTCTCAAGCCTGTTGTTCATTAATTTGTATTTCATGTGTTTTAGCTAATGTAGGGCCTCTGGGTGGACGGGGTCTCCTGGGAACAGAGGAGGGGAGTGCATGGAGTGACAGTGCTGAGCTGGGAGTGGGGCACCGAGGTTGTGGAAAAGGGCTGCCAGGCTCAGGGAGGGGATTAAAGCCCAGGAAACCGAGGGGTACACACGGGAGAGGGCTGTTTTCTGGTTCCTCTTGAGCAACCTCATGCCTTCAGCGTCTCCTCTCCCCACCACCCCTTGCCACCACCTCTGCCCCCTTTGCCACCCCTAGCTCCAGGTTGAGTGGGACGCAGGTTCCTGGCCTGGAGTTAGGGAGCAGGTTGGGGTTTTTCCCATCTTGTTGCTTTAGGAGTGCGGTGGAAGGAAGCCAGATGGTGGTTGAAGACTAGAAGAGGTGAGGGAAGAGAAATGGTGAGCAGGGAACGAGCCAAAAAGATTGGTATGGGTGTGTAGGGGCAGCAGCAGAGTGCCAAAGGGAATGGTTTGGTGGGGAGAAAAAAGAAAAGCTCAGGGAGCAGAGGATAAAGATTTTGGAAAAATAGAACAGGTTTTGACAGGAAAATATTACATCAAGAGCTTGATTAAATAGAAGAGTTGAAAAGTGATATGTTCTGAAAAAAAGGTTATTAAATAAGAGACTACTATTAGATGGAGGATTCACATTGCCATTTTCTCTGAATATTACTTAAGCTTTCAGCCTGGAAACACTGCAATGAAATAGACAGGAGCAAAATATAGAGAATGGAAAGGAGAAACCAAAATAAACTGCCACTTAATTGTTTGATTTGAACAGTAAAACATGATGCAGCATGTTGCAACTCTTGAAAATGAAGTAATTGCAAAATAAAATACCAGCATCTGGTGGTGGGTAAAACACTGGTGTGCTATGTCAACGTCAATATATTCACTCATATATGGATGTAACGTAGTCACTCATATCGTACCTGCCTGAATAGCTGCACATAACGCACACAAATGGTGTCCTTCTCAGCTGCATAAAATGCTTTGACTGCTTTGCCTGCTGAGGACTCAAACAGTTGATCTCAGTAAATCTTCCTTTTACCATAGACAGTTCAGGTGCAGTTTCCAGCCATGTAGAAGAACAGAGATCTGTTCGAATTCGCGGAGCTGAGATGATTTATCTCAGCTTGGAAGGGGGTAATATGTGACAACTCCTTATTGTAAAAGTGAAATCAAATCAGTTTTTTTCACTTGTTGGGTGTTATTATTTAACACAGCTTTTATATATGCCTCTTTGGTGATGGCTGATTAATATTTAATGAAGACGAATAGTGTTTTCGGCATAAAATGTAAGGATTTACCCCCAAAACAGCAGCCTTCTGAGATTGTTCGCTCCAGGTCAGTCCTGTCTGCCATTCATCTCCATGCCGTGAGAAAGCATCACTTAAACTGTCATTTTTATTCTGCTTTATATTTTTAAGATGAAAGTGTAAAATATTTTCAATTAAAATGCAGTTTAGCTGTTTCAGCTTTCAAGAACTTGTGATAAAATTAACCCACGCAGAGTTGAGAGCAAAGCAAGACTGTAATATATCACAGAAGCCTTCTCTGCAGCCTCGGAACATTAAAAATAGACAACTAACCTCAAGAGTTCCCACAAATAAATGTTTTAAGATGAATTCTCCAAGCTGATGGCCCTCATTGTTTTAATGATACAATATTTAAATGTTAGAATTACTCCTATACAGGTGTATATGCGAATGAATAACCCAAAAGTTAAATTGGCATGTGAACGCATATCAATCTGACACCATAATACTGGTTTAAAAAATGTTTGACAGTTTGTAAAAATAGCTGTAACTGGGAAGTCATCACTAAGCAGATATATTTCCCATGGGATCCTTGGGGGACCAGATTTTGGGCAGACGCTAGTTAGATGATCCAGAAGAAAACACTGTCACTTATTGATCAGGTTTACAGAGGATGCAAAAGTTAGGGCAATGATAAATGGAGAGGAGGAAAACAGCAAGTCATTAATACAGAGTTGTGAATACTTAGCGACTTGGCTTGCATGGCAGGAGATAGTATGAATTTCAGTAAGAGTGGATGTGCAGAGGAATAAGACCTAGGTGATGCTTACTGAGTAGAGGACCCTCTCCTGTTGAAAGGGAGGTCTCAAAAGGGTTTGTGGATGATGGTTCGCCAGCTGGTCTGCCTGCCCCCTGGGCCACAGGAGAGCTAATGCCACCTGGGCACATGTAAGAGTGGAGTACAGAGCCGGAGAGGGGAGGTTATACTTGGTCGTCATATGGGTGCTGCTGCAGCCTTTGCTGCAGTGCCGTGTGCTGTGGGGACACCCTGGTTGCAGAAAGTTGCGGTGTTGTCTTTGAACGTGTTCATAAGAAAGCAAGAGAAGTGAGGAATTGCCTCAAAAACTTGCCGCAGAACGGTGGAAAGTTAAGGAGTGCCTTGATCACAAGGTATAGGTTCCTGCATAGAGAAGAGAGCTATGGCCAGATGCACCACAAGATCCAGTGGCTGGAAGGTGAGTCAGTTCAGCTTAGCAAAAGGGTATGTTTGGAGAGGAGGGTTTGACATCAAATCACTTTCCCAAGGTAGGTTTTCTGCTCCTGGCAAATTTAGAAAGAAGACGAGTTGCCTTTCTGAAAGATGAACTGCAGCTTAATTGGGCGTCGTTTTAGGGAAGTCTTCTGGAAAGGATGCTTTCTTTTTTTTCCTCTCTTTCCTGCCCTTTCTATCCCTCCCTGCATGAGACCTCACAAGTACAAGAACAGAATTTGTTTCCTATGGAAAAATGTTTAAGTCCATGGTTCTGCCTAGCACTTTTGGTGCCTGTCTCCTTCAAAGTCATACTGTCAGAGTGATCCTGTATTTGAGATACTTATAGGTCACCAGCTGCAACATTACTAGAAATTTCACAATGCATTTGATGGGTTGTTAGTGACTGAAACCAAAGCTTACTATTTTGCATGCTCATTATGAAATATTACTATTACCAATAAAGCTCAATTAGGTATGCAGTATTCTAGAGCCTCAGAAACCAAACCTTGAAATACTGTGCGATTTCTTAATTCCTGTTTAATGCAGAAGAAAGCTACTTGCATAGTGGCCTCAGATATATTACTATCCCATGCTATATAGCATACCCATAATTGGAGGAAGAGTCTCAGTAGATTTAAAATTTTTAGTCTATCCAGCATCCTATTTGGTAGTGATACCAGAAGACATGTCTTTTGCAACTGCTGCCTGGTTTGGTTCTCATCCAAATGCTCTCATTGGAAGCAAAATCACAGAAAGATCTTTCCTCATTCACTCCTTTTTTCCTCTTGGACGTGGAGTCGATGTGCTTGGCCCATGCACTCAGGAGTGTGTGAGGCATGACTGCATTTCCTCGCTGTAGACAAAGTGCATCAGAAGGTTTTAATTGAACTCATTGAAATGATGGGAGCAATGGAAGGAGATAGAAGAAGGGAGTAGAACTGCTGAAAGATAAGCGGGCACTGAAAGCTCGTGCATTCACAGCTCTGAATGCTTTTCTTGTGTTTGGAGAATTTCTCCTTAGAGAAAGACAGATCCAGAGTGCTCAGTACATCACCCGAGGTTGGCTGTAAAGCTGGGCTCTATAATGGAAATACAGATTATGCTAATTGAGACGAAGTTTTATAGTGCTAATGTGTATTTTACTCTTCTGTGTGCTGAAGTGCAGTCTGGGTCTGAGGGAGCTGACAATGTCCTATTCATATGTAAAATGTTTCGAAGGACCTGTGGTTTGGGATATTTCAAAACTGTCGCATGAAGGGATTCTTACATCTGAAAGCAATATTATCTGTGTACAGCTCGTTGCTAACAGAGAGAGAAGAGTGTGTGAAAGCAGCTTCACAGCCTCCGCGTACGGATGGATGTACGGATCCTGCTGGAAGAAGGCAGGAGTGCTGGAGAGCTTCCACAGTCCGATGGGGCTGGAAGGTGGCCCAGCTGTGCTCTGCAGACCTGGACCTGCCCTGATTGCGGTCAGCTGAGGCGGTAACAGGCTGTTGGAAAAGTAAAAGATCTTGCAAAGAGGCCGATTGCGTCTCTGTGCCTTGGGATTACTTGGAGTTTAGTAGAAGTATTAAACAGAATAAACTCTTGGAATAAGACAGCAGAGCCCAGCTGTTTATTAATTATTAGTCCAGACATTTTGCAAATCGCAGAATCAGGCCGTTACTGTTTGTGGTACTTTTTTCCTTTTAATATCAGCGTGTGGCCTTCGCATTTACAAGGAAGTAGCATCCTTAATTTGTAAGAGCTCATCTGCTTATCCAACAAGCTGCAGTCGTAATCCTCTTTGCTATAATGAATGGCTGCTCTGGAAGTGATTACTGCAGGATTTCATACTTTCTTTCCCGCTTATCAAATTGTTTAGTGCTTCTTTATTGTAAAGAAAATTATTGTTCATAAATCACAGCAAAGTATCAGGAGGATGTGATCACACTAAAAATATCAGGAGCACTGCTTCAGAGGTGGTAAATCTTGGTCCATCTGGACATGTCGCTAGGACAGAAATGACTTGTGTTCCTTGATTTGTGTTTGTGTGAGGTCAGGTGTGCGTATGTGTGTGTGCAATACTTCTGCCTGAAGTTCACAGCCCAAAAGTTTAAGCTTTTCATTGCTCCGGGTTAAAATGACTGCTGCAGTCCTATTTTCTATTCTGCCTGGCTTGTGAGAAGACTTGCTGTGCATTTGAGTATATCCATAGCAAATATGATTTTGTGTTTCATCTTCAATGCACATCTGTTGAAGAACAGCAAAGAAACAGTAGCTCAAATAGACTGCAGCTGCAGCAGCCATCGTTTTCATTTTGACCGTGATTCAAGATAAACGCTTTTAAAATTACAGCTTTCTAAAGAAACCTTCCTTCTTTAAAGGTTTTTCTCTCACTCCCTCTTTTTTTTTGGAGCGAGCTCATATATCATGTTTTTTTAAGTAGGCTGGTACCAACAGTGTAATGGAAGTAGTGGGAAATACAGAAAAAGAAATCTAGTTTCTCATTTTTTTTAGGACAATGCAAATGTAGCTTTTTTTTTCCCTGGACCTACGTTTACATAGCTTTCTTTTGAACTTGCATCAGAGAGATGGGATATAGCCAGCTATCTACAGGCTTGAAAACTAGGCTGATAAGAAGAACAGAGCAGAGCATTCAACTCTTTGCTATAAAGAGAACCTAGCAGCAGACGTGCCTGCTGATGTTGTTACAGCAAGTATCTAGAAACTGGAGGGAGGCATGTTTGGAAACCTGAAAGCTTCACTAGAAATTTTCCAGCCTTCCCAGATTATTGCAGTCTCATTTTGCAAAACACATGGCTAACTTGTAGTGGAAAAGTAGGCAAAAGTGTAATGTCCAGAAAGAGAGGTTTTTTGCATTTTGTTATTCTGGATCCACAGTATTCCTTCATGCAAATTCATAATACACATGTTTGTTTGTGAAATACATATAGTTAAAGTTGGTCGCAGTTCCTCAGTTTCTTACTTCCTTTGTACAAAGTTGCATTTCAGACAAAAAAAAAAGAAGAAAAAAGGAAACAAAGGACTTCTTAAGTTGATGTGGATGGTAAAAAAAAAGTCTCTATTTTTGCAGAAGTTAGAAATAGTTCTGGGATAAAAGAAGTAGAACATTTTGATCAACATTTTGGGACATCTGGCTTTGCTAATGGATGGCGTAAACCAGGGCATACACAGAGGTGAGCAGACAGCTGAAGTGCTCAATGATCCATCCAAAATTGACCTGTGAAATACTGATGCCCCTGAACCGACATTTCATGCCAGAGAAAACAAGGGTGTATCAGAAAAGTTCTGACCAAATCTAATATATTTTGTAGTTTGCACCTGCAAAAACTCGCTGCATAAAAAGCAGTGTATGCCTGTGTATGACAGAGATAAACAAAACAGAGCTCTCCTCGTGTGACAACTAAAGCCTATGGAAAAGTCTCTTCATTTATGTTTGTGAATAATTTCTTGAGACTTCTAAAGAAATTCCGTATGGATTAATGTTTTAAAAAAAATTACTGGAAAAAAGTTGCGCATTGTTCATTAGCAGGAAAGATGTTGTGCTAATTTATGCCACATGCAGTGTCCGTAGGGTGGCCAAGGATCTAAGTCTCTGCATAATTTCACCCAAGGATATTAACTTCCCCACTGTGCCCAATTAAACCCATCCCCATGCTAATCTGAGAACAAACAGGATAAAATACAAATTTATTTCTGGAAATCTGTCTAAAGCAAAAAGTAATTAAATATCTCTCTATTCTTTGGAGGGCATTTATAACCTTTGTAATTAGTAATTGGAGCTTAGAAACAAACGTTAAGATTCATTTCCTTGCTGTGCCAGGGTTTATTTCATGTAACTTCAACCATCAGCCCATCTAGGGCTGCTGGTCAGTGGGAAGGAGGGGAGCCACCTCCAGACACACGTGGGCCGACCCGTCTCTGCAGCTGTGTCTCTCTGTTAATTGTCTGAGCCTAAATGAGTAGCTTAGAATAGACATCTTGCTTCCTAAAATGAATTCGATCTCTAGCAACTAATTTGCTTTGTGGAAGTTTTTAACCTCTTTGTTTTTCTGGTTTGTGAAATGAGGATTGTTATTTTGCTGGTCCCTGGTCATGTAACTAGTGGCTTTGCTGCTTGTCGCAGCCATAACCATTTCACTAAGGTGTGACCTCATCTTTATTTTTCATCCTTCACTTTTGTTGTATCCATCCACAGTCTTACTTCAATAAGTCCCTCCGGTACCTGAGTGGGAGTGGAAACGCCAGGGGAGGGTCGGGTGGACATGTTGAATCAATGAACTGGTATTGCTAACCCAAAAGACAGCATCTCTGTTCCTCCAGTGGAGCTCGACAACACTGGCGCTTTTGGGATTGTTTCTTTGCTATGTGCATGCAGCATCCAGCTCGGTAGGGTCTCTAGTTTGTCAGTTTGTCCATGAGGCACAGTGGTGTTACACGGGATAAGGTCACACATTTTGACTTGTTTCTCACACTGAGTAAAACCCCATGTTACTAGTTACTGGTCTGGTGTGAAGTAAAATCTGGTTCTCCATTAACGTAGAGAGTAAGTATTATCTCTTTCTCTGCATTTAAGACTTTGGCATGCTCACATACAATACCTAATCTGATTTTTACTTCATAAAAATAGATCTCCCAGGCTCCAGCAAAGAAAGCTGCCGTTTTGCCTTAAGAAAATGAAAGAAGCCAGACAAGAGTTTAGTCATAAATCCTTGTACCTGCGGTCTCCGGATGAAGGACCGATAATTTAGTCTAAAATCCTGAGCTGAACACAGCAAAGCACAGGGCTCCAGATGTCACGAGATGTTGCTATCAGTCCCTTGATCTTTGTGAACCACTGCTGAAGGATTAGTGTTTGTAAATCATTACCGGGAGACCTATCTAAAAGTCTCCTTCCTCATACTCTGGAGCCAGTGCTGGGTGACAGCATTTGCATTCACTCCTCATGGTCCTGATTGCCGAGTAAAAATTAACCCTTTCATACCATTCAGTGTCCTTAGCCTGATTAGTCTGTAGAAGGACGCGTAGGAATTTTAATGAAGTTTGAAATGAGGTGGTCTTTTTGTCACTGAGTTTCCAATTTTGCCTGTGGTTTGGACTTGGCGGAAGTCTTGCAGAGCAGATTGTTGTCAATTATTATGGAAGGCTCATTTTCCTGAAGCAGAACGAGCTGGTTACTAATGACGAGCTTGTTCAGCGTGATTTTAGCTAAGTGCCTGAAAGGTATGTGGACAGGATGTTCCAAATAGCAAAAAATTCAGTCCAAGAGCCTCTGACGAACTCTGGAAAAGGGCTGCTTCCTAAGGTCACTTACTTCAACTTTGCCCTGAGTATTTTCATGCTTCGAGAGTGTTGCGTGTGCAAAATATTGTCGGGTTCAGCCTTGCTTGTTTTGTGTTCGGCTGTGACCAGTTTGCCCTGAGCATAATTCTTGCCTGTACAGATGGAGCAGTAGTTTTATAGTATCATTTACAGACATATGCTTATGATTGAGCTATGGATGTCTCAGTGTACCTGAGAAGATGTTTAGTGTAGTATTTGAATGTGTATTTCAGTGCTCCATCCTATGTACCCAATTGAATTAATTTTCTGTGCTGCTTTGGGGTCATAGCAGAAGTCTATGCAAGAGTTTGGAAGACAAACCATGTCCAAATGTTTATCTGAAGAGATTCTCTAAACCTTTGTATGGGTATAATTAATTATTTTTGCTTTGCTTTAAAAATTTAGGAAGTTTGATGGCATTAGCTTATTTAAACATGACTAGAGATGCCACAGATGTAACTGTTTCGATGCTGCTATTTTGCCTGGGCCAAGTAGCACTGATTTTTCTGTGTAGGTTGGCTAGGGGATGTTCAGGTGAAAGTTCAGCCCTAACCCAGTTGTTACGGCTCTAGGAAAAGGTACTAGGTTATGTGCCTGGTCTTTGCTGTCAGTAAGATGCTCCATGGAAACCATTAACCCTGACCTGCAATTAGGGACAGTTGAACAGCAATGTTAGCTGGAAAGCAGTGTGCTTTAGCCAAAAGAAGCAAGCAGACTGCTGTCAATTTTCAGCCTTTCATAGAGAAATCAGGCCGAAAAAAGGAATAGATTTGACTTGTCTGTAGCTTTTTTCTTTAAAACAAGAACAGGATCCCATCTTCAACCGGAGTCTCACCATACTGCTGCCAATGCATACTTATTCCTCAGTGAGACAACTTTTATCCCAAGTAGGTGGAATGAATTATGTATATCAGCTTTAAGCAATGCTGTATTAGGGAATTTTGTCTTTGTACTTTAGACCAATGTAATGAAAAATTAATTATTAATATGTCCTCAGAACTTTTCTCAAATATTTGTAATATGAGACAGTTAATTTAAAAGGCAGTGAACAGAGATACAGTTTTTACATTTGGTTTTTGTTATCGTGCAAGTGATTAGAATAGTCCAAGCAATGTAAATTAAATGTTACCAAGTAGGAAAACAGTTGCTAGATAGCAGTTGTGGAACTTTTATTCTATAGAAGTCTTGGAAATGGGAGCATGTGACATTTATGGTATTGTAGGATGGTAGTGATACAGGTGGCACACACACAGTGTTTGAAATGTCACTTGTTTGTCTCTGTAAGTCCAGTGGAAGAAGTGATAGTTGTTTTGTGTGTCTCTTCTGGCAGTCTCTTGTCTGTGACTTGATCCCATGCAGGCTTGTGAGAAATGGTTTCATTTGCCCTTATGACACTTTGTGAGAATGTGACCTTTATGGCTTTAAGTCTCCAAGAGCCGTGGTTCCCATGATTTTTCCTCCCCTTTCTCTTCTGTCTAGATAGTCCCATTGTTCACATACCAGGCCAGTAATCTCCCGAGAGGAGTGCCACCATGTGCCCTTTCTCAGTTTCTCTGTAGCTCCTGACAGGGAGAGGCAGAAATTACGTGCGTGTGGCTTCTTATTTTTCATATTTTCTCCTGTCATTGTTCATCCTGTGGGAATACCAGAGATCTCCTGTTCTGAGACAGGGTCTTTGTAGATTACCAAATGCATTATAAACGCCTTCTGCCAAGAAGAAGTAACAGCATGTTTCCACCATGTGATTGGTCTTCAGTCTCTGAAATGTGACACAAAACCCAAAGGCTTTATACCATGCCTGCCTGCCTGCATGTTCCCCCTCCCGACCTGTGCCCATTATTCTAGGCACTGTTGTCTTATATTTTTGGCTAGATGCAACCTGGAGGTGACATCTCCTCCCTTAGATGCCAAGATCTAGTAGGTGCTTTGCCATGTGCATTTACTCTTTTCACTTGTAACCCTGCCTCTGCTATCACGGATTCAGCACCCAATGGACCTGGGGAGGAGATGCTGGTAAACACATCGATTGTTGGACCATGGAAGCAGTTTCAAAGGCTACCTGGCCTGGATGATGACCTGCAAGTTCTCAGTATGCTCCCAAACCATGCTTTTCCAAAGGGTGTTTTTAACTTGAGGGATCTACATTCTAATTCATCGTCATCTAATGGATCAGGACTGTGGCAAAACCTCTGGACTTTTTTTCTGCACAGATACTGGAGGAAGGTTTGACTGAGGGACGCCGTGTGTGTTCTCATGCTCAGTGCACTGTAATTCACAGGTCAGATTCCTGATCTTGGTACTAGTTGGGTCTAAATAGAGTTTTATAGAAGTTTTGCACGGATGCTTCTGTTCTGAGGTAATTTAAGGCCTGCACATGTAGCTTCCTTCTCTCTATGTATATATACACCAATGATTATTATGTTGATAAACTTTCAGTTCAGCAGGACTGTTTGTCTTTCTCTCTTAAGAAACTGAGATTTGGTGCCTAGATAACATGCCCTCCACACTTGGTATTAAATTAATGAATAGCGATTCCACAGATTTTAACAAGATGGGCCAAGATTGCCCTTCCTAGAGATGGAAGAAAGGTCTTGTTCTTACACCTCTTGTATTTAAGTAACAAACTAACAATTCATTCAGTTAATCACAGTCCTGGTTAAATTCAGGGGATTGCTGATTTTGCTGCAGTTGCAGTATTAACACTACCCTTTAATCATTAAAGGCATTAAATGCTGCTGTCAGCTATTTCACACACTTAGTGTGCATGAACGTGATCTTTTAATCAGTTCTTGGAGCCATGCATATGCAATACTTATCATTAGATTATAATTAACTGTAATTATGTATGGAGATCAGCCCAAGCCATAAAATGTAAATTTAGATATTTACTATGTTAATAAGATTTGGGGAAGATAAAGGGCTTGATTTTTTTAGTTTTCACTACCACAATAGTGTGACGGAGTCTTAGTGAAAATGTTGTTAAAATTAGTATAGCTGCAGTTAACGTCCATATTACAGCTTTCTTACTGCAGATGGCTATAGATCAGATTCAGGCCCAAAAGGCCCAAAAGGTCATGTCATTCACATAATGAAACGCTGCCTCAGAGAAGTTGAGACAGTAGAAAAGGGGTTGCAGGAGCCTTGAGAGGTGAGTTTGTCCACAGGCACGCCAGCAAGTGTTTTGAACTGTATATAAACATTCCCAATAGTTATTCACCAAAGGACAATTTTGCAAAAGGTGCGAGTGGGATTTCTGCTGAGAAGAGGGGGGGGAATTCCCCTTTATTTCGATGCTGCAGTTAAATCCCAGGCGCAAGCATTGTGTGTGTGTGCGCAGCGGTGCTGCGTACGGCTGGGTCGGGGCGTGCTGGTCCTCACATCCCTAAGCAGGGAACTGAGTGCTGCCTTGGGCTGCTGTGTTGCTATGCTAACTCCGCCGTCTTCTTCTGAAGACTTTATTGAAAAAACAAACCAATTAAGTAATATTGGGAATCATAAAAAAGATTTAATGGTTTCTGTGACTGAGATTCTGCATTAGCATTTAGCTTTTGCTGGGGAGACAGTTGCTTTTTTTTTTTTGTTTGTTTGTTTACATCTGGGAATCAAGTCTTGCACATTGTGCAAATAATTTAATCTTTATGGCTGTTACTGCTGCATATAAAGTGTCGCTGTGTGATACCTGCTGGCGAAGTGAAGCAGGAAGGGATACATTAATGCATGTTACTGTTTACTGTATTTAATGGAAATGAAAAGTGAAGTAATAAATTAGGGAACAACACACTAGAATTCTTCTTCATTTTGGAACAAGGAATCAGTGTTTCAGGATCCTGGTTAATCACCGTCTAATGACCTGGATACACTGAAATGTTCCCCTCTCCCTTTCCCCCTGCTTTGGATTTTTCAAATGGAAACGATGTGTTTTGCTGTTCACTGGAAGGCTCCATTTTGGAAAGATTTCTTGTAAAGGTGAGGGGGCTACAAAATGATTTTCAAAGCACTCCTGGACACAGTTCCTAGTGCAAGACTATGGAGATGAATGACAGATAGGGATGGGATGGATAGGAGCTCTGTAGTTAGAATGACTTTTGGATGTCTCATGCCCTCATTTTAGCCTCTAATAACATTACTATCCTAATTGTGAAGAAAATCAAAACACTTAGCCAGTTTGTTTACTAAGCATATATATGTTCGACTCCTGCAGCCAGACCCGTGGAATCTCTCTTTGCTCAGGCGAAAAGCGACATGGCACATTATTAGATAATTACCTTCAATTGAAAAGCAGATACAAAGTGAGCGAAGGAATCTATTATGTTTCCAGACTGGAATTGTATACAGTTTTCTGTGGTTCATGCTACTTGATGTATCAATTATGATTGCGTATTAGCCCTCTGTATTAAAACATTACTTGACTGTATTCTCTCGCTCTTGGCTTGTAGCCTGCAATGTCATGTCTGCGAGTCGTCCAGCTCAGAACCGTTGCTATAGGACACGTCAGTAGTTTCTGGTTACAAAACGTGGCAAGGGGTGGTAAAAGCATGCCTGACTCTGGATTCCCAGCAGGAACATCTCTTCTTTCCTTCCGGTTGTGTCTTAATTAAACCCTGACGAGACAAATCTCCCCTCGCTGCGATGGCTGATGTGGGCATCCCATTGCCTGATGCTCCTTCCATCACTGGCAGAGCAAGCTGGGGCAGGGAAGTGTTTGCAGAGGATGATGTGGGCCATGTGAGATTAGAAGGACGGGCAAGCTCTTGTTTTTCTCATGACTGTAGAAGGTGGTTGGAGCCGAATGGCTTCTTATGTAGACTTTTATGGCCACAAAAGTTGAAACTTGAAACTGATGATCTCCATGCCTGCTGGGGCTCAGATCAATGTCTCTCCTGAAGACGCTTTATCGTCCAAAATGCTCCTTGATCAGACCTTTGACAAAGCCTTTGGTTTGAAAACTTGCTGGTCTCTAACTGGGATAACACAGCATATGTTGGTTCTCAGATCAGTCAAATATTCAGTTGCAATATGTAAAGCAAAATACAGTTCGGAGCAAGAAGTGCAGCAGTGAAGCACTTGCATCACTTGACTGTACGTGCGTCATGTACCGTGGAGCGTTTGTTCTAGGAAAAAACAAAGTCATAGGCAGAGAGCTTAAAAATCAGATGGTTTAATATTAAGATCATGTGTAATTCTGTATTTAGGCTGAGAGAGGCTCAAACGTTCCCTCTCAGACATGCTCATTATAGGAATCCATCCAATTCCTCTGTGGTGATTAGAGAAGCAGGTACGTAGCACTACTGAAAATCATGTTGCTTTGGTCCCTATACTTAAATTTTGGGGCACCCAAGCTGGAAGTTGTTGGATAAGAGCTTTTAGAAGAGGGGAACCAGAAAATGTTTTGGTTTTTTTCTCCAGTAACTTCCAAAATAGTTAAAGGATTTAGCTCTTAGACAATTTATAGGGAAAGTAAAATTAGGAATTAAGACACAACACTGTCTTTAGTATCCCCTGATCTGTGAGAAAATCTCATCTTGCTGTAGGTATTGCAATAGGTTACTGCTAACCAGTGTTTCTAACCGGTATTAATTTCAATTTCCCCTTGCAGTAATGCGTAGAAATCCGTTTGGGATGGACATTTGTTGCCGGAAAGGATCCAGAAGCCCACTTCAGGAACTGTATAATCCCACCCAGGTGAGTGCCTTGTGGCTATGATCAAACTTCCCAGCCCAGCATACAAATACAGTCTCTCCTGAAGATACTTTGGTCTGTTTTTTCTCATTTATATGCAGTAGCTGTCTTCAGCTTGGAGGAGTGATCCTGGACCTGCAGAGTTGAGCCATAAAGTTCTACAGTTTGAGCTAAGGGCCTGATTTTTAAAGGTTTTTAGTTGTCTAATGATGCAGACTCCTCTAAAATTTTTTTTTTCAGTATCTAAAAGCCTTAAAAGAGTACCTTTTAGATCTCCTAGCTAGAAGCTGAGGCACTCAATAACACACAGAGTGGCAGGGTGGGGTGAGAGAACGTGACATGATATACATGAAACAGAGGGTGTGGTAACACTGTAAGTTGCAATAGTAATACATGAATATCATTTATGTGGCTTTCAGGTAGCCAGCTGCCCTTCCTGTCCTGGTTCATTGCTTGTATGGAGTCTTGGCAAGCACAGTAGCTCACACTCTTGCTTACACCGTGTGCTATTTAACACCTGACGGTCTTGATAGGAGCTTAGGATAATCTCAGCTAGAGTTCTTGTGACAAGCAGCGCAGGAAAGCTACCTGAAATTCGTGCTCACATTCACTCCTCTAGATCAATTTATTCCCTACACGTGGGCTGAATTGGCACATTCAGGGGCAGCATTTCCTGTTGGCAGGCGAGAGGAAGTGCTGCCATTGAGAGAAAATGCCAGCTGACTATTAAACATATTTATTAAGGTTTAACAACCGCTTATTATATATTTATCCATCAATGAATACATTGAGTTTTACTAAATTGGCTATTAAGGAAAGTGACTGTCCCAATAAATCTAACTTGTTAGATTTAACAAGGCAGTAAATGTTTTAAATACTATTTGATTATGAAGAGACTCACTATATAGTGTGCAAAATGAAATCTAAGTGATTTAAAGTATTTATATGAAGAATTGACAACAACTCAAAGTTATGTGGTATCTGTTATGTGGTGCAGTAAAGCTCCATTTGCTCAATAGTGTTGTTTTTATGAACATAGACTGACTTTCTAATTCAATTTGAATTCTGTGCATGGCTGGGAACATGAGTTTATCATACTAATATACTAGCCTTTATTGACCATTATGGGAGTTAGCATGGCGTAAATGGAAAGTGCGTGTAAAAGCCCTGAAGAGGAACAATCCAGTGCTACAAAGGAAAAATATTAGCATTTGCAGGTTCAATTTAAAGACTTTTTGCAAATACTCCAGAAGGGCAGGTAAGGGAAAAGAGGCTGGCTGATTAATTATTCTCTCTGGGGTGTTCTGTGTGTCAGTCAAAACCTCCTTGCCCTTTAACATCGTTAAAGGCCATCCCATAAGAAGGAAACATCCCCATCCACTGAAGGGCCATTAATCCCAGAGCCCTTGCAAGCTTGGTCAATCAAAAGATTTCCTAAGCTTCCTGAAGCAGGGGATGCAGCTGGCAGCTCCTTCATTGCTTCTCCTTCCTTTCTGCGCCCCCTGACCAAGCAAACCTTTGGCATCCCTTTCTGGGCTCGCCTACGAGGCAGCCAGAAAAGTCGATGGTTGAGGAAATGCAGAGTTCTTGCATCTGATGCTGAACTAAGCAGATGGCATTTTTTTTACGCTGAAGTGTTTCCATCAGCTCACTGACATTCGTTCTTATCAAGCTTTTAGGTTTTGTTTCTTTCTTTGTTCTTAGTTGGCATTTGTTCGCTTTTTGCATGGGGCTTTGCATGCTGCACTCAGTCCTAGAGGGACTGGCAATGCCAGACGAGCAAGGGCATGCATTTTGGGAAAACATTAACAAGAAAAGGCAGTGAGTAGAGGCTGCCATAGGAGACAACAGGCTGGAAATGACCCCTAGAATATTTCTTCAGATACATGGTTCATCATTCTTTTTCCATTTTTGCCCAAAGAGGTGTCTGTCTCTTCTTTCTTAAGGTGGCAGATCAGAGGCTGGTCTGTATTCGGGCGGGAAGGTGCTTGTTCCTCAAGAATTCACCAGAACGTGTGAGGGTCAGGGGATGGAGATCAGACCCCTAATCTTTCCTTGCTGAAGCAGTCACAATCAGTGGTTTGTAAAATCAGCTCAGAAGTCAATATATAATAAACATGTGAGAAGACATTTTTGGCCAAAATCTCTCTCTTACTAATCTAGATAATGAAAACACGGGTTAGATATTTAACCATTGACCATCAGATCCTGTTGGACTTCTATGGACAGGAACTATTGGAACTCAGTTTAGCTGCCTCGGATGAGCAGTGGAGCTGATGGAGCAGATATTTGTAGTTCTTCTTGTAGTTCAAAGGAATTTGTATAATTCAATCACCAGACTTAAGCCACTGGAAGATGCCCTGCAGCTATGGCTTTGGATTACTACAAGCTAGGTGCAGTTGTGGTTTTTTAAGGGTAGGAAACTTTAAATACTTAATGTGTCCATGTGCATGTTTTCTACATGATACGGTACAACAGGAGAACCCAACTATTGCTTGCCGTCCCCTGCCGTGGACTGCACTGTACATTTCACATGCTTCAGGTTTCCTTATGTAGGCAGCAGTGTGCAACCACGATGACTGCTGCTGCTGCTGTTCCTGGGAATGTCTCCAGGACCCCTAAAAGAGGTGGGCAAGGGAGGGGGCTGTATGGGGCTGCCTGCTTTGAGATGGTATTAAGGGCCCATATGTCCTCGCATGGAGCATGCTCCTGGCTGTTCCCTGTCAGGGGAGACGAGTTTGGCCATCGATTGAAATAGGTGCCAGATAGGGTCAATACTCTCTCAGATTTAAGTGTTGCAGTTTAATATGAATAATTTTTTTCTACTGTGTGTTCAGCATCAGGTTGCACTGCCCTCGTAAACCCAGATGGAGACAGGTTGATTTACACCAGCTGAGAGTTTGACTGTGGGTATTTACTGTGTTGACATGTAACAGCCTCTCTGATCCTGCCCTGTTTTGTTTCCTTCTATGGAGTTGTTTGAGTTGTTTGCAGACGCCATCATTTGTCTCTTGAATCTCTTTTGGCTTGCTAAATGATTGTGAAAAGGAAAGGAAAGGAAGAGAGAAAAAAATAAAAGAAAAAAGTAAAAGGAAAAAGAAAAAAAACATGAAAAACAGAAAGGAAGATTCAGACTGAGTAAATTAACATCTAGCAATGATCTGGAGGTGTCCGAAGAGTGGACTTGTAGGAGTAGGTAGCTTGTAGGAGCTGAATGTTAGAATTACAGTCAAATTTTCAGTGGACTGATCATAATTGTTCATATATTTGGTGGAGGAGGAGAGGATAGATGGGTGGAGATAGCACTGAATTAGGGCCAGAGAAAGTGTCCCTGACAAAGCCCATGTGTTATTGATGTCTTAGTTGAGTGTCTGGCCTTGTGATTATTGTAAAAGTAGGAACAACGCTTTTGATCTTTTACCTGTTGTAATAGAGCAGAACGTGGGAAGTGCATTTGTCTGTGGACAAAAGATTTCTTCTCTAGGGCTTTCACTGCAAGATTTTTCATGAGCACTAATATACCGCGAGGGAAAGAAAAGTCAATATAACCGAACTGGATTTACACTGAGTAAGTGGATTTCCAGGCTGTGGTCTCTACATACATGGGAGGCAGCGCGCAGCATGTCTTTGAGACCCTATTATCTTTTTTTTTTTCCCTTTCATTTTTAGGTAGAGGTTTAGTAATAATGTGCAGAGTTATCTGTGGAAAATTTTGAGGGCTTAAATGGACCGTTTCTTTAATGAGTTTATTAAAAAAAACAATTTGGATCTATATTAAACCGGATTGTTTTCCTTCGCACATAGTTGTAAATGGAAAGAGAAGGAGGATTCAACACACAGCAAGTAGCAAAGGGGAAAATCTAGAGGTAACCGAACACAGATGAAAAGCCTTGCAGGAATGTGACATAAGCTTGCATTGTATCTTGTGTGTTATGTTTTGGTGTTGGTTTTTTTTATACGAAACCCCAGGAATTTAAGAATATGGGTAAATAAATATTTGCAAGACATATTCTTAGAAGACAACATATACAACCATGTCTTGTAATTTGCATAACTGTGTACAGCCCCACCGCTCCAAAAATAACAGATAATTGTGGATCTGGAGTCACCAGAAGTTCAGAATTGGGCAACATCATACTTGAGGCTTGCGCACTTTAGTGGTTATCATTCATCTGTTTGGTGCAATGAGTGTGCTACTGAATTACAAGAAATTGTAAAGCAAAATAGACCAGACCAGATGTTAAAGGAATGGGAAATAATTGCATCTTTAAAGTTAGAATTTTTCTTCTGCTTGTCAAGATTAACACTTAATCCTCATTAAATACAGGCTGCATCATTGTTTGATCTAACTGTCTAGACTGCTGAGAGGAACACAGCAGAGATCCAGTCCTGTAGCGATTAGGATCCAAATCCAAGCATGAGTTTGTTTCAGTTTCTAGTTTGACATTGCCTGACTTTAATTCATGAGTCCACACGACTATTTTACTAAAGGTCACGCTGTTTGCCACTCATTACTTGCCTTTTTAAACAGTTTTCTTTTTGTTGAGGAGATGTATTTCTAGGTGGCTGCTTTTGGTGTAGCTGGAGCCAGGATGTTTGGTGGTACGCTAAACGTGGTGAGTCAGAGCTGTGGACCTCGTGTTGCCTTTCTGTTATGGAGTGGTATTGGACTGGGTTGGAGCAGTCGTTCCGAAATGACCCATTTCTTTTATTACTTCTGCTTTTTTTCCTCCCCCCCTTCCCACCAAGTGAAAGGAAGAAAGTGAGTTGTTGCCTTGCAGACAGTGTTTATACATCCTCAGACACCTCAGGCCACAGATGTTCCTTTTTGGGAGCTGCCATGTGGTTATCTGTGGCACAGGCTGCCTGGATGGCACCAGCAAACATCAACCTAGTTCAGCACACATCACTCAGCTTTCACCTGTGTTAGTAATTTCCTATCTTCAGTTGATTTCCACTCACTAGGATGACCCTGTGGACAACTGCACTGGTTCCTGGACAGTGGTTTGTGGTGAGCTTTGTGATCTGAGCTCTATGTACACATTGTCCACAGCACATTGAATCAAAGGTTCAAGTGCTTGAAACTGGGTATTTCTGCCTTTGGTGATCCTGAGGCGCTGAGCACTGTGCAGTTTGTTTCTCTGTGCTACGTCTTCTCCTTCTTAGAAACACAAAAACCAAAGGGCAGGTCATTGAGTAGGATGAAGGGTCCAGTTTGCCCGGTGTTTCGTCTCTGGCAGCAGCTGGCCAGGACAGACTACAAGAAGGATACTCTGCCAGTGCACAATAGCCTGTGGGTCATGAGCTTCCTGAGCCAGACATGTGTCTTCATCAGCTGCATCATGCAAGAAGAGCCTGAGATGCCAGACAATTACTATATCAGTCAAAAGGGGGGAAAAAACATAGGTCTCCAAAGTTACTTGCCAATTTCAGTAAGACAAAAAGATTACATGAGCACTATACACCAGTGCTATACACTAATTTTTCTCCCATTTTCACATACGTATGTTCTGGGTGCTGAATTTCCTTCTAGGGAGAGCAACACAGATATCCCAATGTGATCTTTAGAGTATGAGAAATAGTGAAGTTTATCTAAAGAACAGCATCTTAGAATTTATTGATGCTTTGCAGCTGAGATGAATAGTCATAAATACGTATGTGTTCTTCTCGAGGGCAAAAAGTGGCTCAAAAGTTTTACCAATACTGAAAACACATGTTGTGTGGTTGATGGTGATCTTTGTAGGCAAATCTGTGCAGATAATAACAGCGTGGTAAGTACAGCTCATAATCACAGTATTTGATTGATCATAGATTAAAAACTCCTTAATGGAAAAGGTACAGAATGGAGACATAGGGAAGAAAAGTCAACATACAATACCAAACCTTGGGTACATACTCCTGTTGGTAAACAACAACTTTATATATAATTAGCCTCCCTTGCTGCAGTAAAATGCCTGCTGATGAAAAGAGGAGCTAATTGATTTACTCCGCGGATGACTTCTTATGCAATGACATTACTTACTGTCATGCTTGGAAGTCGTAAAACAGCAGCTGGCCTGGGATGAAATAGTGCATTCACCTTAGCAGAAAAATTGCACTAGTGAGAATGCTTTGTTATTAATTACTGATTACAAATGATAAGAGCCTGTTTTAGATGCTGGGAAAATGACTTGGGGAGGAGAGGGTTTCAGGTACAGTGTGCTTCATAGATCATTCGTTGTGACATGATGGATGCCTTAGTAAGTCAAGAAGAATGAATCAGACAAGTATGTACAGTAACTACCAGCGCTCAAGGCCAGAATTATCCCCAGGACATGCTCATTCAAGTTACTGAAGTGCATTGGTATGAATTTTTGGGCACCTGTGTTTAATAAAAGACTTGTTACCTGCATGAAACGAAAAAATACAGTCATCACACAAAATAGCTCAGATTTCCCTGATAGAAGAAGAAGCAGTAGAGGCACCTCATTTTTAGTTTCTCCAGTCCTTGACTTGTATTTTATTATTTTGAGAGTTTTAATATAAAGGCTTACTGGAGGCATAAAAGTATGAGAAGAAAGATTTAATAAGACAGGAGACATGGCCAAAACCAAAAGGGTTGTGTGTGTTGGAGGGGAAAGAGGAGAACACAGCTTTCAAAACTGGCTCTCTGTATGCGGTGTGTGGGCTCCCTGTTAGGCAAGCACTTGGGCAGCTGGATGGAGAGAAGACCTGGTCTCCAGCACTCTGGCCTGGTGCCATTCAGCATCAGCGGGGCTTTTTGTGTTTAGTTGTCTCCAAATCAGGCCTCTGGTGACCTGAACCAAGCTGGCTCAGTCAAATGCTTGCTCTGAACTGAGTAATGTTCAAATGGGACACCTGCCTCTTTCTCTGCATTAAGTTCCTTTTTTATTTTCCTCCTGACTTGAACGTTATGTACCAGAAAACCTTGATGATCATACCTCAAAATGCAGGGGCATGTGGGAGTTTGGAGGATTAGGAAGAAAAGGGCAGTGGGAGAATATCAGTGTTTGCAAATAGGTATAATGAGGATAGATTTCTGCCACCGGCTCCTGCAGAGGCAGAGTGCATCCTTTCCCTCTGCACTTTAAAAAGTGCTCCAGCATCACCGGCTCGGTAGCTGCATCCCAATATTCTCAGCCTAGACCTTGTGAACGGTAGCCTCTCTTGCTTATTTCTGTTGCAAGTAGTTTTTGGGCAGGTTTCTCCATTGCGTGAAGGGTAGCAACTGTGTTTGTTTAAAGCTCTGCCTTTTTTTCCCTGTGGTTTTTGTTATCAAAGAGCTTTTTTAACTCTAAGCAGCAGAATCGTAGCCCACTTGCAGGGCCAGATGATCTCTTTAAATCCAGAGAGCCCAGCTGCAGCCTTTCTCTCTCCCTGAGGGACTGTAATGTGTCCCGATAGACGTAATTATGAAAATGAGAGGATACAGACACAAAACCTATCTACCGGTACTTGTAATTCCCATTTACTATCTAACTTTAATATTAAGGAGGGGCAGAAGGAGTCGTTAAATTTGCGATTATTTTCAAGAGATTAGATTCCCCAAGTCCCATTTTTACAGACTTATTGTGTCTGATGTAGCGCCTCAAATCTTGCAAACTGATGTGTAATATTCATTGATACTGTATGCAATACTGATATGTATTATTCATAGACAAAGCAAGATTAAAATACTGCCCCTTGAAAGACGTGGCTTCAGAAGCCAGCATGCCTTTTGGAAATTCATGGTACTGTGGAGAAGCAGCCTGTAGAGTTTCTGTGCAAGTGTGTAAGTCGTTAAATCCAGCACAGATTATTTAAGGACGCTTTCCAAGCAAGTTTTCTCTTTGCTGAAGTTTGTGGGGAGGTGTAGGGTGGGTCGAGCTGGGTGCTGCAGTCCGATCCGTCCCACTCGATTCCCCTCCTGCGGGGCTGCACCGCATGCTTACGGACAGGGCTGAGCAAAAAGGTCGGCTGGAAAATACACAGTTTGGGGATGACTGAAACTAGCTGTGAATTTGGGTTGAGTTCTTCCAGCCACAGTAGCTGGGAAACACTTGGGTTGGCTTGGGGTTAATCTCACATGTGTGTGTTGGGGGTAGTGATGGATTTGAGGCGATTTGACTGTGCATCCCACACTTGGGAGCGGGGTGCTCAAATCATGTACAGGGGCAACACAGAGCAGCGGGTGTCTTCAGTCTCTTCCTGTTAATGCTCTCTCGCCTTCTGAAATTAAATAGAAGAAATGAGCAGGATTTCAGGCTAACAGGCTTTTTATTAAGCCTCTTGTCATGATGATCTGAGGGTATAATAGAGCTTACTCATGGCTTACTCTAGAGCCATGGTCATTTTAAGACCTTGTGTGCTCATCTGTTGGTCTACTAAAACAAGGAGAAGAATTTTCCCTTGCTCTGTCAATCCTGTTTCTCTGATATCATCAGAACCTTGTGACGGCAGTAATTAACAGTTCACTGAAGCCAAAGTATGAACTGGAGGGGCCTGGGCTGTCGCTGCTGGTGGTCAGGGTGCTCTCCCAGAACCGGGGAACCGGGATCCGAATCCCTGCAAGCAGAGGACGCCTGCCCCACGCACGGGAAGCACCCTGACTGCTTGGTTGTTGGGGTTGTTCTTACGTTTGCTTGTTTAATCATCAGACTGAAAGATGGGTTGTTTCAGTAATCATTCGCACTTAAACTGCTTTTATTCACTGGTTTTCAGACCTTGCTTCTTACTCATATGGAAGAGGTGCGGAAAGAAAAGGGAAAAACATATTTTAACAAGGTAATATCTATACAGCATTTGAACACAGCAAAAGCAGTATTTATGTTGTGTACGCCTTTTTTTTCTCTATGAAAATAACACAGTAGCAGTCATATTGGGGCCACTCAAGTAGATCTTTGTTGCCGAACCAGCCTGTAGCAGTTGTATACCCTGATGTCGATGGGCTCTTACATTTGAACCATTCCTACATTTGTGGGGCAACAGCAAAATGTGGGGGCTAGAATAAAAACAATATTTTATTTCCTTCCACACTGAGACTGTTGTGTGGTTGCATTGGAGGTGGACAGTGACTTTGTATTCTAGGATTTCCAGCATGCTGTTAGCATAGATGTTTCTGTCCATTCATAACCTTGGGAGAAACTTGAAACCTGATTTCTTGAAAATTGGTGGCAAAACCCCTAAGCTCTAAAGAGGCCAAACTTTTACTTAAAAGATCTGATCCAAGGGATCAGAATGGAGCTATAATTGCAACCGTTGTTTTATCTCTCTTTTCACCATTCCACACATTCTATTGCACTAGAAAATGCTGAACTGTGTAAGTCTGATGCTGAAAAGATTTCCCTTTTTTCTCCTGGTAGTGACATAATAACTGTAGCCCAACCAAAGAGAGTTGGCAAACTTACAGTGCAATGAAGTTTATATGTATTTCTGGTGCCTGGAAAATCCAGGAAGGAGTGTTCCTTCCTTTTTGATCTTAAATCGCATGTGAACTGTGTTCTGAGTGCGGTTCCAGCACAGGGCTAAATGCAAAACATTATATCCAAGCTTTAGAGGCGTGGTAAAAAAATCACAGTATTCCCGCAGTCAGATTGCCTGGCTGCACAGCAAATTAACAAACCGCTGTAGCTATCAAATTGGTGCCCTAGTATAAATCTTTTCTCCCTGTAAACGTGGGCTGTGTCTTAGATCATTCCAGACAAGCATCTGGGGATTAGTAAGAGGAAGTGAATATTAATTCAATTAGAGGACAGAAGATGAACGTACAAGCTGGCGCGGGGAATTGACATCGGGAGCCAAAGTAACAAAGACATCTCTAGCTGGGAGAGGACAGTTTCATCTATTCAAGTCAGGCTTGGCTTTTGCCGTGCATACATTTTACTTATGAAATAGTAGTTGAAGGAGTTGTATTTGCATAGCAATATAGTTAATGTCGTATTTTGGGAACTAAGCCTTGATGTCAATAGATGGATGGAGAGCTGGAGAGCAGATGCACAGTGGTAGCTTTCAGTTCATTTTGATACATTAAATATTCATAATAAGCTCAGCTGAAAGAGAAAAGAAATGTTTCATTGAACTGGTAAGGAGAAGCTGAAATCGTTGGTACTTCTCCAAAGCGTAACGTCTTCCTTAATGCAAATTGAATGAAGGTTCCTGTGGTGAAGGTGAGACGCAATATTAGGTACTGCCACAATTGCTGCTTTCTTTCTATGAGAGATTGTTGTGCCAGTTACATCACTCTATAAAGTAATAGCCAAGAATGACTGTTCTGAGCAGTTTGTTTAGGCACAGCAGAGGCTTTTCCCATCTTTTTTTCCATAGCTTTGGACCTACAAAAACCCCTGTATGGACTTTCTTACATTTAAATGCCGCATACTTACAGCCTGGAAACAAATCCTTCCACACTGCAGTTTCTAGGCATGGACACACTGTCACTAAGTGGATAAATCTTATATCTGTAGGCTTTTATCACCCCGTTTGTGCATGGTTTGCTGACAATCTGAGTCTCCATCTGAAGAGTGTGGGTGCTCTGCTCTGCTCTCTATTGATACACGGATGTGAGTCTGCAGACACGCTTTTGCCTCACTTTTTCGGCACAGTTTCTAGCCCAGGTAGGGCTTGGCCTCTGGCTCTGGGGTAACGCTAAAAACTAATGCAATGTGCATATACAAATACATGGTTGTGTATGTTTGAGAGTAAGTTTTACACTTTACAAAGCTGTGCATTGACAGTATGATGGTGGAGCGTGATGCGCACAGCTAAGTCATGTCCAGCTCCCAAACAGCCTCGTGGGGCTCAGTTACACTGAATTACTCCTAGGGATAGGAGTGATTCCACTACTTTCTCTGCAGCTGTTTTTATCTTTTTTATTTCATGTAAACTCGGGTTAATAAACTGTTGCTGAATTTGCAGCTGTGTGCAGGGGGGTAAGGTAGTCTCCTTGCCAAGCCTACTTCTCTGTTCTTGGCATTCCTCCTCCCTGTTTCCTCCAGACCTGAAGTCTCCTTCTCAGCCTGGTGTCCTCAGCTCTGCTTAGTCTCCCTCTCTCATTCCTCCCTTTTATTTTACAAAGATGAGAATATTTTTACATGAGTTACAGTGCATGTTTATAGTCATGGCTTTATCAGAAAGTGGTGGAACCAACCAGCAAGAGAACAAGGGTGGACAGTTGATGGCAAAGCAGATAGATGGACAAGAGAGAGTTCTCCCTCTGAAAATTATGCTCACATTTATTTATTTATTTTCAGTCAACTAGTGCAAAAACAAACCAGGCAAAAGAAAAGAATTTTTTCAGTCTGCTGGTAAAGAGAGCTCAATGTCTTCTTTTGAGTTTATATAAAGCAGGGTTGCTTTTAATGGGAACGTAGAAAAACTTTTGTGTCAAGAAAGTAATGGCAGGCCAGGTCTTGTGTTTATTAAAAATGGAGGGAGCTACAAAACAGGCGGATCAAGATCTGTGGTTTCACCTCCAACAACCTCTAAAGAAGTCATGGGAGGGTGAGATGTAAATGCATCAAAGGGCTTTGTTTTCAAAAGAGATGTAGTAGATCTCTCTGCATCCTGCTTACGATCCCTGAATTACACAGCTGCTGATACGTAGCAGACGGATTAGTGGAGTTTTAAAGCATCACCTTCATGCCTTGTGCAGAGTATCATGTCCTGGTCCTCTTTGAGAGACCCACTTCAGTTTTCACTTGGGCTGTTAAGTGAGTTCCTGTATGAAATATTGACGCTGAAGGAAGAAAACTGCCTTTTTATCCAAGTGTAAATGATCTTGAAACAAAATACATGGGATAAAAGAATCATTTCTTAGGCAGATTTAATGAATAATTGATTTCTGCTTCTCATGACATTATCAGTGTAATTAAATCGGTGGCTAAAGAGGTAAGACAGAAGGTATCATCTGCTAAGACACCGAACCTCTCTATCCGACTATTGGCAAAGTACTGCCATCTGTTATTAAAGGCTGTCCTGCAGTTGTGCAGGTTCAAGATCTGTCTTGTCACTAACAAGTCAGACTTGTGTAAGTACCAACATGATGAAAATCCATGTATTCAGTCAGTTTTCTGCATCCAAAAATAACCTAAATAAGCTCCTTTCCTTCCCTGCTAAACCTGCTCCTGTCTTTGGTGGTTGTACATTGAAATGATTCTTGCTTTGCGCGGATCAGCTTTGCACAGCATATGTGGGTATTGGCCCGTGTTTCCAATGGGTCTGGCCCAGAACTACTGGTGGTCACTGGCTTGGGTCACTCACCAAGCCCCAGAAAGTGGTTGCTGTTGTGATTCCTTTTGCTCCGTTAAGAAGTATGTTGAAAAATTGGAGAGGCCTGAGGAATAAGAATAGGGGACAGGAAAGCAGATTGGATGCAACGGGGCTTGGCCAGCGCATGTATCTTTAGAAAACATACTTATATGGCACTGTTGTTTCTTCACATGGGTTCTGCGTTGGAGAAATAGGGCACGGAGGGCAATTGCAGAGGCCAAGCAAAGATAAAACTGAAGGGGAGACCTCAGCCTGCAGCTGCAAGTGCTGTAAATGAACCACTCATTTGGAAATTAGAGTTACAGATTTATTACCATTAACAGCTACTGTTGCTTTACTCTGTGAAATTAATTCTGTCAAGCAGCTTCTGACTTTCCTCTAAGTAACATCTCCTGGATACCGCAAGGGTCTCTTGGAATAACGCGCTCCCTTGTGCGTCCTCACTGTCGCACACATCAGCCTTGGGTCCCTCGTACGGTGAGGTGCTAGAGTATGTTTCGCTGCAAAGTTACCAGTCCACATGGAAAAGGAAATCTAAATACTCTGCTGCTTGGTAGGTGAGTGTGTAGGTGAGGAAAGGGTCTGATGTCTTTTGACAATCAAGGGAGATCTTTTTGCTGGCTCTTGCAGCTGTTGGAACAGCCCCTTGTATCACGCGTAAGAGGAGTTCCATCCAGCGGCTACTGAAGTCAGCAGAAAGACTCCCCTAGAGTTGCTTACTTTGCCTTGGGGTCAGTCCCTTAGTTGCACAGACCGAACAAAATGCTGCGTTCATGTTGTTAGCCACACTGATTGTGTTATAAATACTACATTGAGCAATTGGTCCCAGAGAACTAATGTCTGGTCAGTGATACTCAGTCATGCATACTGCAGTCTGTGTCTCTAAGTGTGGGAACATCAATGCTTTCCTTGGGTCACCATAATGATAATACAGTAATCATCACCGCGTCAAAGTAGCAGCAGTGGTGGCCTGGCAAGGCACAGTTCTGGCTCCTGCTGTGTTGCAGCTATGTTCAGCCACTGCTGTTGTCCCGGCCCGTTTGCACAATGAGCACACTCTACATTTTAATACTGGTTTTGCCATTAGTATTTTTTGCGCTTAGAGTGTTATGTCTCTCATTCCACACTTGCAGAATGAGTTATGCCTGTCTATCTATTTCTCAGGGGCATATTGGTAGTATAATTGTTGTCTGCATAGTGTTTTGATTGTAGAAAATGACAAGAATAATTACCAGTTACAAGTTAAATTGTGCTTGTACCAAAACTACACAGCTGCCATGAGATGTATCTCTTAAATTCCTCACTTACTTGAAGGCAAGCCAAGTATTTGGTCCTAACTGTAACGAATCTAAATCAAGATGTACCCATTTGATTTTCTGACATATAACGTTGTCACTGCAGCATCCACCAATATATACCGAGTCTGAAATGTTTGTCTAAATGACATCAGGGAGAGCCAGTGTTTGTGTGGAGGCCTTTATAGACCAAGGGCAAACTGGTTTCTCATGCACAAATACGAACATGCGTGTGTGTATACCCCAGCTGCTGCTGAAATCTGTGAATCTGGGATGTGCGCAGTCTTGCCAACAGATTTTGTACCAGTCTAGAAAAAGTGATGTTTTTGTATGCCCAGTGCTTTATTATGCATACAAAGTACCTATTAGTAAACCTGAATTTTGATTCCTCAAGATGTACTTGCATGACTGGGTGTGGTTGGCTTTCTGTACTCCAGCTGCTGAGCTTTCGGCTGAAACAAGTAATTCTCAGTGGGAAGAGTAATTGTTTCATCTCAGAATTAAGTAGCTAATCATTAGGAATTCAATTGGCATGAAGCGCACAACATTAATCATGATACGCTAATGTGTCATTGTTGTGGATGTAGTGTGTAGTCCACGGACGTTTGCTAATTAATATATGTGGGTTTTATTGGAAAGGGTTAATCCCTGTTGTTAAGCAGGATATGGGAGTGTCAGAGGCTGAGAAGCAAGGGGTTTCCAAGAGACTGCCCTGCTGTTAAAGAGTTCAGAGCATGCATTAGTGAGGGCTGAAACCCTTAGAAAGCTACCTTTTTTTCTGAAATCTGATACTAAAGTTGCTGCTAAGCTGTAGCTTGAACGAAGTAGTGTACGATGCTAAATACTAAAATCCTACATGCCCCGACTGTCCCAATGCCATGACCAGGGAGTCCCAGCTTGCACCAAGAGTGCAGCTGGGTTGCATGTGGCTGGGACATCTCAAGCAGGGGACAGATATGCAGGTGCTGCTTTCAAGCACGAGGTAGATCTGGTCCATTGCAGAGCAGGGGACATTGCCACCTGCCTGACAACAGTCACCAGCCCCTCTCAGACCCCAGGGGCATGGACCGGCTGTCATCGCATCCCAACAGGAGCTCTGCATCACAGTCCCAACACTAGAGAGACAGAGTCCTGCACCTGGGGCTGTCTCTGCGCAGTCTTGCTCCTGCTTATGTTACCCTGAGATGTTTTTGATCTCTGTTCTGAAACTACTGGAAATATGATACTATAACATAATGAATGATGATGAATATTAAACTGAATAGCATCTGGCTTATTCTAAATAACTTCAGATAAAATGTTGCTCTTTCCCTGTATTGCAGAAAATTCCCTACTTGCTAATCGGCATTTGCTGCATGTCTCTGAAACAAAATTATTCATTGTATTCATTTGCTTTGCAGCAATGGGAAGTCCCGTGTTGAGAATTAAAAACAGTCTCCTATGTTTAACGCCTGAGGGCACAAATGTAACCTGTTTAAATATCATTCTTCAATTATCCTTTGAATCATCTGCCTTCCAACTCTTCCCAGACTCTGTAAAATACCCTTCTGACTACCTATCAAAAAAATAGTACATCTGTTCTTTCAGTTCATTTCCCTAAACTGTAATCAAGCACTGTCTGCGTAATAAAAATGAAAAGAAATGTCTAGCTGGAACAGCATTCTTCACTTTTATTATTGAAAAATGCATTAATGCCCCCTTATCAAATATATCCATTTAACGAATCATTCCGTTTCCTTCCATCTTCAGCTTTTTTTTTTTTTTAAAAAAAAAAGAAGGCACGGAGAGCCATTCTTCCCTGATGATAAAGGCCAGGCTTGATTTGTTTCTTATGCTATATTTTCATGAAACCTAAAAATGGATTATGGTAAATAATAGCCCGTTGACCTCTCTTTTGTTTAAACATAGCTAAAAGATTATAGACCCTAACTATATCTGGTCTAAATTACCATTTACATTAAAGCAGCGTAGCACAGGCTGTTAGTGGAAATTACATTTAGGCATAGGGTAAAAGCTTGTGTGTCTTAGGTTGAAGTCTATTTCCAGCCTGGCTTCGGCAGTTAGAAAAGTGAGTGATTCATTCAGGTTTCTGGTTGTTAAGTCTCAGGGATGGGCACTCAAGCACTTTTGAAAGTCCTTCCTTTTCTGTCTCTATTCAGAGGAAAAGAAACAGAGGGAGCACTTTAACTGCTCAACTTGGGAGGCTTATATTTTTTCCCAGTTGCTGTAGAGGCTTTATGAAGTTCCTGGAGTCAGCAAAGGGACATAGACCGGGTGTCTTTAGTTTGCCAAATGTGAACAGTGTCATTCTGCATCCACTCTTTGCTCACTTTCCACTGGCATAAGGGTTACAGCAGGTTCAGGGCACTGGAGGGTTGGCCTGAAACAGCCATGGCCAGGTGCCTTCCTGCAGGTCCTCGCAAGGCAGCAGCAATATCTAGACGCTTATCAGAGTGAGGTTTGCTTTTGAGCAGATTCCAGACACATCTTTCTAGGCGGGATCTATCCAGCTGCAGGAAATGGCACTTGGTGGTCCAGCTCTCTAAAGTATGAAAAGAAACGGTGACCACCCAACTTCCCCAGCAGCAAAACACGGGTTCCCCAATGCTCTGTCCTGATGCTGGGTGACCTGGTGCTCGGGAGTTGCTGGCGTGCTGCACTGAAGGGAGCTGAACAGACCAAAGGGAGCAGAGGATCTCCTTCATTGGTGGCCAAGCACCATTAAAAAACTGTGTTCCCTGTTAGTAAAAGCTGTGTATATTCCTTCTTGTTTAGCTCAGGAAGAGGGGAAATACGTATTGGATTTAAGAAGCGTAATTAGAGATAGTAGCTTGGTGGTAGTTTTCCCAAGAGACTGACATACCATGGATTTTCTGAGATACCCAAGTGTCTAGGATGTAGACACTTTGAAAATCTCACTCGGGAGCTCTACAAGGCAGTTAAATCACGCCTGAAAGGAGGTTGTAGAGAACTGGGGGTTGGTCTCTTCTTCCAAGTAACGAGCGATAGGACAAAAGGAAATGGCCTCAAGTTGCACGAGGGGAGGTTTAGACTGGATATTAAGAAAAATTTCTACACCAAAAGGGTTATCAAACATTGGAACAGGCTGCCCAGGGAAATGTTGGAATTGCTGTCCCTGGAGGTATTAAAAAGACATGCAGATGTGGAGCTGCGGGATGTGGTTTAGTGACATTGTGTCAGTGTGAGGTTGATGGTTGGACTCAGTGATCTCAAAGGTCTCTTCCAACCCAGACAATTCTATGATTCTGTGATTAACATCAGGCTTGGTGGGCACCCAGCGATGTCAGAAGCGTGGCCCTGGCATTGAGTGCAATCAGCAGCTTCTGGGTGGAAAAGGGCCGTGAGCAGCAGAGCTGTTGGGCGCGTGTGAGGTGCTTCATCAGGTCTGCGCAGAAGTGAAGCACTTGGCTCCAGCTCATTTATAGCATATATACTTTCAATAAAGTGGAGGCAATTGTATGTGCGAATTCAGGGCAGTATTCATCTTCATGCAGTGTTTGACTCCAGTAATTATCAGCATTTGGCTGTTCTTATAAGCGCTGAAGTCCTGAGGAAAACACAAGGTCCATTAAGACTCGCTGCTTCCCCAGGCATACAGATAGCACACAATGTGCAAGCACTAGGATTTCCAAGCTGCTTTTTTAATCTTGAAGCATCACATGTGTACTTATTTTAATGTGTTTGTAAAAAAATAATCACACAAAAAGACAACAGTTGTGGGGAAAATAATATTGTAAGGAAATTAATAGGTGTTTTGGACCACGAGCTTCTGATAAAATGAAAAATCCTTGATATTCAATAGCTAAGGAAAATAAAGACAGGGCAGGAAAAAAAAATAAATCTGCTGATATGCCCTTTTAGGACAGAGCTAACATCAATAATTCTTGCTTTGTGCATTAAGTTTTAATGTGTAAACGGGCACTCTGTGCATAGCGGGGTGTCTGTGGAGTCATCAGTGAGAGCTAATAAATGCCTGTCCTATGAAGAATACATTACAGAGAGAGCCAAGTTAAGTGAATCATTTAGTTACCATTAGTCATTTTTCATTAATATTTTTAACTGTAGTGTTATCCACTGCGCATTAGGTAGGATAGAGGGGATAATGCCCGTGATGTGCTTTATCCTGTAAACAAAGGTTTCTTCCAAAATACGTGGTATTGGTGGTGATGTGGATGAGGATGAATGTTTCAGCCCTGATCTCACCAGTGTCCTTTTTTTTATTTAAGACTACAGAAACCCAGATGGGAAAGGAAATAATTTCATCACATGGCTTGGCATTAATCAGCGCCCACCATTTACCTTAATGGCAATTGAATAGTAATAACTGTGCTGGAAATGGAATATCCATAAGCATGTTTAATACTGGGTATTAAAAATAGCATCTAGAAAGGAATTTCCACAGTACCAAACGCGTTATTCCAGTCTGGCGTGTCCTGTTCTGGTATATGCGACTGCTGCTGCAATCCCTTTCAGTCATAACCTTTGAAGCACAACCAAACTGGGACCAGTGGGGATGGAGGTGGGAGAGCACCAGGGAATTGGCCGTGACCCTGCAGGTCCCGCTCGGATCTGGAGGCGCCGCTCAGCAGGACTCCCTCTTCTGACACATCGCTCGCTTGAGGGCTGGATGAAGCTGGGTTCCTGCCCATCTGTCATCATGAAAGAGTTACAAGAATAGATATGTTTGATCTTACTTAGGCTTATACATTTTTCCCCAGAATAATGTGCCTCTGCCAGCACACACTTTTTCCTTTTAATCTGTTATTTTTCATCGCGCTCTGTTCTAAACTCCCAGATTCTGAATTATGTATCCCAAAATAAAAACGCGGTTGGACATATATGTGAAGATGTATCCTTCCCAAGATGCTGAGCAGTTAGCAGACAGAGTACGTGGTGCACACTTCGTTTGTATGGTATAAAGGCTTGTCAGCATGGATTTAGGATTACTCTCAACTTTGCATCATTCTCGACTTACATCAATACTGTTCCACTTGTAAAACTACTGTCTGGTAACCACAGAGGCTCCCAGGAGAGAGGGAAGAAATTAAAGCAAAATTTTAGAAACTCTTACAAATTACTTTACACAATTTTTTCTCAATTGTAACAAAATTGAAAATGAAGTTTGATGGTTCAGTATCTCTGGAAACTAGAAAGCGAGATTGTAATTCTCTTTGGAAAAATGAGGCATTGCCTTTTCAAGCATCAAAAGCTTCGGTCTCTGCTTTTGATGAGTTGTGAAATATCAGCTCCAAAACATGTAATTGTCTTGGAACTAAAATTTGCACATATTCCAACTCAGGCTAATATTATCCATCAGGAAATGAATTCACGCTGTAGGAGGAAATATATACAATTTTATTTTTTTTGTGAAGCAAATTACCCTCGCTACTATTATCTATGTAAAGTGTCCCAAATTATTTTATTATGTATATTCCAAAAGTAATTTGTGCGTATGTATGGACATGATTTTTTTTATTTTCTGAAGGATGCTGAACGTGTCAGATGTGGATTTAACCACAAATCAGGTACATTACAACTTCTGCTGCAGTTCTCTGGGGACAGCCACCCAGGCAAAAAGAACAGTATCCAACCATCAGTTCCTTGCAGCATTTTCTGTGACTGCCAAGTAATGCTGTGCCTTGAGGATCAGGACGTGAGTCCGTGGTGTGTGGGATGGCAACCACAACCTTTGTTTCTGTGCGCCACTAAATGACTCCTACATTTTAACACCGTATCTGGTGCAGAAATAGCCTTTGCGTTTACCGCTTGATTTTAGAGTAAGGTTCGTGGGGGTGACCCAGAGAGCCCCAGCTGTATGAGCGCTGTGACCCTGGGGTGCAGAGCAGTGATTAGGACATGACTGTAAATCTTTGGGGGAAGTAAATTTAAGGGATGCTATCAAGCTGTAGACAATTTGCATATCAGATGAATCTCAGGGAAAGTGATTGGGGCACATAAATATTCCACCTTTCTGGGCTGTGTCTGTATGCTGATTATCTAGCACCAATAGCTTCTTTAATGAGTGGAAATGTTTCACTGTTTCACATTCTCCAGGGCTTAATTTTTGTAAGTGAACTGCTGATTCAGTTCTACCTCACAAAATAACTCAGTTTGGCAATAATTCAAGGCTAAAAATGTGAGCTGTAACTGCCAGCTATTTATCAAACAAGCAATTACACAGAACAGTGCATCGTTCCATCGAACAATGGTTAAATTCTTCTAATTGTGTTTTATAAAGTAATGACTCCTGGTTTTGCTTTTGTTACTCAGCAGCTCTCAATACTCTGGCTGTCGGCAGCCTGGCACTCATCAGAAACTTCTGGCAGCCCACTGCAATGGCTCTTCGTGACAGCGTTTTCTCCCGGCCTCTGCAGGTTTTGAAGGGTCAGGGTTGGTGAAAAGACGCTAATGTGTTTTTGTTGCCACTGAGTTTATCGATCTTGTAGCGAGATTGAATCATCCGGCTGGGTCTTGATCTGCTGTCTGTGTCCCTTCCTTCGCTCAGCAGCCACTTGGTACCGAGTGTTTTACCGGAATATTGCTAGCACAACGTCCCTTGTATATCATATTCAGACATCATCTATATATCATCTGTACTTCTTCAGCTCTTATATAGAGAGCTGCAGGGATTTACGCTTAGAGCTTAGATTTTGACCTTAAGGCTCGGATGGACCGCTTTGACCTCAAAGACCGCCTTAGCATCTGTACACCTTCAATTTGAAGGCCAGCATATGTCTTCCTTCGACCCCATCTTTCGGTGGTGCTGATGTTGTTCACTGTATTCATGTAGCCAAGCCCGTCCTCCTCTTGTCTCTGATAAAGTAATTGGGACGTTGAGTTAATCGGTGTTTGGATGGGAGCGTCATGCTGTGGAGGTGGCGAGAGGAACCCGTGCTTCCCTCGCCTGCGCGTTTCTGAAGCCATGGTCCCAGGACAGAGGTGCAGGTGTGTTTTTTTGGATTGCTATAAATAGCGCTTCAGGCAGACAGCACTGTGGGGAATTTGAAAGCGCAAGTCTCGCATAAAATAGCTGCTGCATAAAAATGTTAAATATGCGGGTTGTGTGCTCTCAGCTGACACTGGGAAGGGCTTCTCGAGCTTCTCTTTTTGAAGCTCGCTTTGGGCTCTGAAAATTGGACAAATTTTTATCTCTTCTTCTCCCCTCCCTCGCTGTGTAATCAGAAACAAATGTTCAGCAGCCCAAATAACTTCCCCAGGGTGGCTGGTGCGGGCACTGTAGTTTCCAGTTTGGCTTCTTTTTGCCCCTGTTGCCATTGTCTCAGGGGATGAACGCAGCAGCTTGCTGAACTCCTTGTCTTTGGTGTGGCGGTAATTGTCTGAGCCTGAAATACTGTCAAACAGGATTGTTTGATGGTGGAAAAGGAGAAACAGGATGATGTAAACTGGGCTTTCTTTCTTTTTTTTTTTTTTTTCCAATCAGGACTGATTCTGAAGGGCTGAAAACAGCAAAATCCTGCAGAAATTTGGGCGGTGGGACTTGGAGTTTCTTTTTAATCACTTCAAATTGTGAATAAATAAGCAGGTTTGAGGAGTAGCGGGGTGCTATTTTTGCATTAATGCTTTTCAGAGCTAAGGCATGTTTTGAAGGAGGGAAACTCTCCTCATTTTTAGTTTCTGTAATGCATCAAGGTGGTTTCATGATTTAGGTGGATATACAGTGATCACCATTAAAAAATTCAACACTTACTACCAATTTAAGGCTAAACGTGGAACACCGTAGGATTTCCCTGAATTTGGAATACACAATGCTTCTGTAAGTTGAGACACTGTGATCTGATAAATAATGATCTCTTCAGATAGCCATATAAATTAATAGCTAAGCTCAAGTGGAAAACATGTCCTTCATACATAATACCCTATCTTTTGCTAAAAGCCTTGAAAAGCACTGGCAGGATACCGTTTCTCTTCCTCGGTTATTTTTCCCCAGTATCACAGACATCTGAGCAAACCCAAAATTGAAGTCCTAAAAATTGCATTATGCTGTCAGCCCCTGTCACAAGAGTACAATAGTTGTTTTATCATTGGCAGCTGCTACTGTAAGTAATGACTTCTAAGCTATACCCCTAAATTTGAGCAGTATGCAGTAAGTCATATATCCTAAATCAGTTTAAAATGGAACATAGATGAGATTTCTGCCTGTTAACATGAGACTAGAAAGGGATTAATAAAACCTAAAAAAAGAAGTCCATTATGGCCACTGCAGTGATAAATAAGCTTTATAGTTATATCTCACCACCAAATGTCAAGGAACCTCTGGTACTGCAATGTAGTAATTTTCAGTCTTGTTCCTTCGCATTATAGAGATGGAATTGTATTTGCCAGGTGTTGTTTCTGCTGTCTGCTTCCTGAACTCTCTCTTTGACCCGTTTTTGGGTGGGTTGACTGCTTGTGAGACACCTGGCAATTACTGTTCTTTTAAAGAGCCTGGGCTCATATTAACAGGTTAAGAGCCTTGGTGACATGCTGCGAGCTGATTGGGTGTGTGCACTAAATAAATGTTGGGATATAAGGAACGCTCAAGTGAAAATCAGCAGAGAAACCCCTGCCACCTTCTAGCAACACAGAGCACATTTTAATGTATTCTTCAATTTTAATGTATTCTTCAATTCTTCAAAGGGCTGGAGTCATCACCAGGGTGCTGTTCGCCTGTGAAGCTCTTCATGCTGTATTGAGTGAGGCTCCCGGTCAGTGTTTTAAGGGTTTTTATTGCACCCCTCACCATAATTTCTGGGCTTTGCTGGCATCTGCGTTCCCCTGGCTTCATGCGTTGCTGGATGCTGAGACCTTCATTCATCAGCATTCTTAGGCAAGTGCCGAGCTTCAAGAGCGAACTTGGATAAATGGCCAAATTGAGGCTTGTATGGGGAATGCTGTGTTACTAAATCTCTGTCATTTTTACATAAGATACTAGCTGCAATTGCTGTCTGCCAATCTGACTGTGCGGGTAAATACTGAAGAGGCAGTGATTAGGGAAACTGAACTATGTGGTTGTTCTTCCTTTGCTTTCTTCATTATTCATAAATTCACAGTTAGTGTCTCTGTAGTTAATAATGCTCTATACTTCTGTACAGCCTTCAATCAGAGGATCTCTAGTACTGTGGGAACATCAATGAATTGGCACCCTTTCACCTTGCTGTGGGCACTTTTAATACTGGTGCAATTTCTTGCCCAGTGTGCAAGTGTGCTCTGTGCTGGCCTCAGAGCACTCAGCTTTTATTTTTTAAGGTTATTACTCCAGTGTACTAAAACCAGCCATCTAACCTTAAAGTCAAACTCATGAGCTGAAGTATGATTTAGACTTGTTTCATATTACTTTATGGGCCCACTTAGTAATTAAATCCAAGGGAATATATGTGTATGTATTTTATAGACTGAAGATTCAAAGAGGGGAATAGCAGAAAAAGTGATTAACTCTCAAGTTTTAAATAGATGCAAAATCATAAAAGGAAATTTTGAGTTAAATCCGTGATGTCCACTCTCTCTCTCTCTCACTCTCTCCCACTCAACATCTAAATTACACCAATTCATAGAATCATAGAATGCTTTGGCTTGGAAGGGACCTTAAAGATCATCTAGTTCCAACCCCCTGCCATGGGCAGGGACACCTCCCGCTAGACCAGGTTACTCAAAGCCCCATCCAGCCTGGCCTTGAACACTTCCAGGGATGGGGCCTCCACAACTTCCCTGGGCAACCTGTTCCAGTGCCTCACCACCCTCACAGTAAAGAATTTCTTCCTGATACCTAATCTAAATCTGTCCTCTTTCAGTTTCAAACCGTTACCCCTCGTCCTATCGCTGCACTGAGGCTATCAAGGATGATTTATTAGAAGAGATACTCACTGTGTTTTGTAGGATACTGTTTGAGACTAGTAAGGGCTCTGCCTGTTGTTGTCCCCTGCTTTCCCTCAATCCAGCCAGCAGAAGGGATTATGTGAGTGAGTGCTCGCTAATCTGCTGCAGACAGCATTAGCTGGGGTTTAGGTTAACGTGGTGATGAAGGTAGGAGGGGAATGCCTTCACCTTGCCTGAAATGGCTCAGAGAGACCAGCCCACCAGAGCTGACGGAGCTTCTGGCTGGTGCAGATGGGAGCAAATGAAGGGCGCTGGTCGCTGTGTCTGTGGTTTGGAAGTAAAGCCCAGTGACCTTTTGTGCATTTACCAACAAAACTTGGGTTTTCGGGTTAGATTCTCTGCACTGGCAGAAGGAGAACTGCTGGTGGGTTTCTCTTACCTGATAGCTTGGTGGATGTAGCTAATGTCTCTCAATATGAAGGATGTAGCATCAGGTGTGTGACTTAGAACACTTGTTTTGGAGTCAAGGCACCTTAGATCTTCTTTCCACTAGAATGGATATTAATTATTTGTACAAAATGATACTGACAACAAAGAACGAGCAGGCTACAAACATATTGCCTGATAGCTAAGCAGTAAGAGTGAGTGGATCGTCCCACATACTGCTCTCTGCCCTTTGGAGTGAAAGGACAACCTTTATTTTCCTTACTGCTTTGATTTTCTCAGGCATGGACAAAATTTGTGTTGGAAAAAAAAAGAAAAAGACATCTGGTTTTAGTTGAAAACTTCAGATTTTGCACTGGGCAATAATTTGCATATTTCTACAGATGTGTCGCAACAGCTCTGGGTGTTTGTTATTAATGTAGTGTTATAAATAAAGCAAAGGGTGTTTGTAACAAATATAGCGGAGAAGTTTTGGTCTAAGAGATTGAAATAAATGAAGTATTACTTAAGAGAGAATGAACAGATTAGGCCAACTGAGTATCCTTAAATTCATTGAAACCATCATCCTGGGTTTGCCTCCGGTCTCCTAATTTGATAAGTATCCCAGCAGTCTTCCTAATGAAGTTATGTCTTATCTAATAAGCTTTCTAGGCTTATTAGGCAACGTATAAGTTTTAAGATAAGATTTGCAGCTAAGAAGGAGAAAATGCTAAGCATTAGAAATCTCTCTAACAAAGTGGGTAAGTTTTCCATAGCACAGAGCAGACTCACAATTGGCAGCGTTTGAAGCAGTCACAGTACTGAACACTGAAAGTTGTAGTTTGCAAAGGAGGATCAGTTTAGTCACTGCTTAGAGAGGAACTACGGTGATAGTTTTGGCTGTCAGTACAAAGGCTTAAATTTCCAGCTTCAGCTTTAGAGGACTTCCACTTCTCCCTCACGTTTGATTTTCTTCATCAGCCTTTGCCCGGTGCCCTTTCGTGGGATTGTTTAAATGCTGCTCTAACATGAACCTACGCATGCCTTCATCAAGTAAGGTGTTTCTGATGTCACCTTCATTGAAATCTATCCCCGTTTGCCTGATCTTGATTGCACTCAGTTCGCAAGGTGATGTGTTGCGTGATTCATTAAACGCCTGATACATGCTAGGCCTTTTCAAGATTGACAAAATAGGCATGGTGAAAATGTCAGTAATCTTCCCCATAAATGCCAGTCATTTTCTTATCAGCACGCTTCTGTACAGCTACTGTGTTTCAGTTTTTTCACTTTCTTCCCGCTCAGCTTTCATAACAGAAAAAAAGTTGCAGCGGTAGCTGGAGCTAAGTCTGCTGTTTCCATCCTGGAAATTACAGCATCACGGCATCTTTTCTCTCCTCTGCTTCTCTCTCCCTCTTCCCTCTTTCTCTCTCTTTCGGTGCAGCTGAGAGCTTGATGCTAACTGGGTTTTTGTGTACAGAGATGGAAGGATGAGCCTGCTGTGGTCAAAATCTCTTCTGTACTGAAACATGCTTGCTGAAGTTTGCTGGGTGGCTCAGCTGGCACCCTCTACCTCGAGGCCATGGTGGTTACCGGCCGGAGCCGACTGTTGCAGCAGTTCCAGCACAGAAGACGTGAGTGCTGCAGAACTCGCACACCGCGGTTTGCTGTCTCCTAAGCAGTTTTTTCTGTAAAGGAAAAATTCATTTATCAGCCTAACAGCTGAAACAAAACGTATTTGTAACCTACACGGAGTTCTGGAAGAAACAGCAATAACATTTGGTGACAAACCTTAATGTAAAATATACTGTTCACCAGAGTCCTCCTTTCAAATCATCAGCTTTGCATAAATCTCTTACTAAGAAAAACATGCAGGTGGAATAAAATGACTATTAATAAAAGCGCCAAAGGTAGTGTGTAGATTTTTACAGCAAAAGCAGACAGTGCCTGGAGGGAAGTAATTCTTCCTTTTGTACATACACATTGTTTCTCTTTAAAACACTGAGTTTATATTCTAACGGAAACAGAGCTAATCCTGCCTTTGCGTGGGCTTTATAGGCTCCTTAAAGTCAGTGGTGGCATTTATGGGAGAGCAGAACCAACTCTCCTGTGTTTCCTGCTTTTTCAGCAACTAGACTAATATGTATTTGTCCAGAGAAAAGGCACCAATTCTTCCAGAAATGGGAGAATAAATAGAGAGCGTGCTGCTGTACCTGTAATATATGTTGGTGACACCTGCAAAGTTTAACGTTGTATTATCTGTCATCAGTACATGGCAACCTGGAAGCTTAAGGATGTGGAAACCTTTTATGACAAAGTACATTTCTTGTTATTGTATTTGTGTCGTGTTCGCTCTGTTAGTGCCTCCAGCAGTTTGGAGAGCAAAGAGGAGAGGCACGGCTGCCAGGCTGGGGAGGCACAGGACTCCTTCCACGCTCGCCTTCGGCATCCTTTACAACCTGTCATGTTTTCCTGGTGGTTTAGGTTGGGGAAGGGAAAAAAAAGCTGCTTTCTAAGAAAGGATCCAGAATATGTTATCAGACTGGGTTTATCTGAAGGATGGTAATGTTTTTAGTTATTACCCCAGGCATAGCTTTGGAGCGGGCAGGTTGCATGGAAGGACTTTGGAGCTGAAGGCTCCTCCTCCCTTGGGCTGTAGCTGAAGCCAGCGAGGTTGGTCCTGGTTGGACATGGGCAGAGTAAGTTGGTATTATTCAGGCATGAAGCGTAGGGGAAAAAAGACAGCTTGAGGGGGAAAAAAAACGCCCTAGCTTATTAGGCTAGGTTGAATGTAGCAGCTCATTATGGCTGGAGTGCTTTACCTGTAACAGCCACAGTCTCTGGGTTGTTCCAGGGGACTCCCGATTCCCCATCGGTCAGGATTATGGATGTCCTACTCGGAAACATCATTACTGAGTGTGCTTCCCTCTTTGGCTTATTAGGAGCTGCAAAAGCTCTTCCCAACATGCTCCCCATGTAGTTTCATACTTGTTTGGTCTTTGTGCTGTCTGGATAACATAATCCATGGTTATGTTTGCCAAACTGGTATTAAAATGAGAAAAATATCAGTATGTTGTTGGGAAAATAAATTCTTCGTTTTTCTTTTTCCTTTTTGTGTCCTAATCTATTTCAGAAAAAATCATACTTTGAAGTCAGGTCCCCACTTCGTGGGGTTTGACTTTGTCTACCTCTTAATAAAGCTTAGAATAATATATAAATCTCCAGTCAGCATTTTGCCTGTACAATGTTACTGTTCTCTTTTGCCTCATCCTACTTCAGTTTCTACTCTTAATATTGACAGCAATCTTCGTCTCTTCTCCAGCTGAAGAGAGGACAGAGAAATTAAGACCTCCCAGCCTAGCCTGTATGCGTTAACCCTTCTCCAGCATAATCAATTCCTCCAAAATAAAGAAAATTATATTAGGCAAACATTGCCAGATTATTCCAATTGGATGATAAAAGTATTAAGAACAAAAGGTCATATACTTAGCTGACATAAATAGACATAATAGTACTGAATGCTTCTACATATGATAGTTGGTATAGAATTTGACCTCTGCTTTTATGTTAATATTTGCCTATCTCCTGCTGCCTCTGGGAAGACGAGTTATTTTCTTCCAGCCCTGTATTTGAAGTCTTAGCATTATCTGTTTACCCAATTATAATTATTATTATTGTTAATATTATGCACTGACAATAGTGCTTAAAAGGTGCAAATTAGGTAAAAATTTGGCTTAGTCAAGAAAAACTCTGCATTGCTCTAATGGATCAGAGATAAAATTCCACAGTCAACAGAGAAAAGCGGTGTTGGAGGCTGCTTTAACATTTCAACTTGAACTGTTCCTCCAAACTTTATATTTGCGTGAAATATGTAACCCAAACACATGACTTTAGTTTAAAATGACAGCTGTTTCCTTTTAATGTGCACAAAGATATTGCAAAAACCACAGGAATTTCTGTAATGAACTTTTAAAGTCTCCCCTCTTTTTTTCCCCCGGATCTCCTGGTGAGGATAACAGTTATTGCCCTTCAGTGTTACTATGTAAGAAAACCAGATGACAACATTATCCAGAGAGAGCCGTAGACAATTTATGATTTAGTCTGAAACAGGCGCTTGAAGAAATGATTGCTTTTAGGTCTCCACTCATGCATTTAAACACTGGCTTAGGAGCCTCCGGAGCTGATGTCTGCAGGGGTTCCTGGGCTGGAGACACGCTGCTGGCTGCTGGCACCCTCCTGGGCAGGGGACCAGCAGCAACCCCCCAGCCTGACAGCCAGCTGGAGTCCTCTGAGGGACTACGGTGGGACCAAGAGAGGGGGTGGAGGCCCCATCCCTGGAGACATTCAAGGCCAGTCTTGATGAGGCTCTGAGCAACCCGATCTAGTTGAAGATGTCCCTGCTTACTGCAGGGGGGTCGGACTAGATGGCCTTTAAAGGTCCCTTCCAACCCAACACATTCTATGATTCTATGAAAATGGGGCTCTGGTGATCAGGCAGTCTGTGGTTTGAATAGCCAAAGAATTGTTAATGGAGAGCTATGGAAAAGGCGGATGACATGCATGCAGGCAAAGTCATGGAAAAAAATAAAATCAACAAACTTGCTCCTTTACCCATCTTCTTTCTCCCAACAAGATTTAAACACAATAAATGAAGAGTAAAGGTTAAATCATGTCCTGGAATAAAAAGAAAAATATGATCAGCCTGAGTAACTGTGGATAGCTTTTGCCATTCCATAATGAAATAAACTGGAGTGGGAAAAATAAGCGAGGCTGTTCCCTGAGGCAGGGAGGCGGGGAGGGAGTAGAAGACAAATAAGTATGAGTTTTCTCCTCCAGGAGGTAGGAGAAGAGTGACCATTGAGCCCTGCAGCCATCCTGATATTGCAGCATGGAAGGGGCATGTCGTGGGAGTGTGGGAGAGCCCTGCACGAGGACGTGGTGGGGCAGGAGCATTGTTGCTGATAGCAAGCTATCATTTGAGCGTGAGCTGAGGGGAGAGGACATGCTGACCTGTGGGACAACCTGGGCTGCAGCTCAGGGAGTGACTGGATGGGTTACTTTCTTGTCGTCTGTCTTTACATCGCCATGATCGTGGTCTGCTGCTCCTGATCTGAAAAGTTACCGTGCAATAGCTGGAGGTGCCAGTGAGGAGACCCGTGTTGACCTGAAGGCTTGGGTTTGCCCTCTGCCTGCCTTAAACCACACATATATTACAGGAGCACTTGGGAGTCAGTTGAAACCGTGGCCCGTTGGACGAGGATCTCATCTCCTAAGTAGGTGAGGCAGATGAGAGGTTCCCATCCCTGTTTTACAGGTGGGGAAATGAAGCGTAGAGAGTTTACATCGCGCGGTGGAGATCACAGAGGAAGCCAAGGGGAGAATAACAATTGAATCAAGGTCTCGCGAAGGCTGTTCTTTGCCTTTAATTAGTCTGTCAGAAACATGCCATAGTTTCTTATACAGTGTATCAGTAATTACAAAAGCATACACAGCAGCCTGTCTTTGGAGGGATGCCCAGACAGGAAAACAAAACTGTTTGTTGAGCAAGTAATGGGATTTGTATGGAGGCATAATAAATGAAATTTATTTTAAGGTAGCTTAGTAGATAGATGTTGGTGTGGGGAAGCAAGGCGTACTCCGTACAGTGAGAAAATGCAGTAGTTATCATTTTATTAAATTACAGTATGAACATCCCTACTAATTTATTAACAAATCTTTTAGTGGTTTTCTACGTCTGGAAACATAATTAATGTTGCTGGCAAAAAACGCCACATCTGGCAGTGGAGAAGAATGTAGCACCTCTTATTACTGTGTTCCAGCACAAACGGAGCTTGCTGCATGTGGCTTTGCTGCATAGTGATGTGCAGAGTGGTAGGTTGTGTCTGTCCCTGGGGGTGTGCTCGTCTTACCCTTTTGAGGAAAAAAAAAAAATAAAAAAAGCAAAGAACCCTTATAGATCTTGCACCTTCTGGTAAGGAGAGTGATAAAAACTTGTACTGATACCTGGATCTCTCGTCGTCTTAGGTGCCTGAGAAGAGTTTATTTCTGTTAACCCTCTGGAGGAGGCTGCCTGATTGGAGCTCTCTGAATTGGCAGCATTATTTAGCACTCTGTATTTTGTGAAGATGATCCCATAAAAAGGGAGGGAGAGCAGCTGATGGCTTTGTCTGTATGGAAAACAGTTATCATTTCGGTAGATTACTTGGCTGTCTTAATAATTTACTAATGCTGGCTGAAGTTGTGATGGCAAGGACAGGTCTCTCCAGGTGATCTGAAGGACATACTGAAGTGTGGGCAGGTGGGAGCTAGTCATGCCATGCCCATGATAAATCTGGCTGTGAGGACTGTTCAGCAGTAACACCACTAAGCTTAGTACCTGCCACGGCTGCTCCTGGCTCTCCTGTCCTTGAACAGGGCTGTATGGTAGCTCTGCTCACTGAAATTCAAGAAATGGTCTTGCAGGACCTCTATGGACAGCTGAGTCCTCTCTCAGCTGCAGGTAGAAGTTGACTTTTGTGCAGTCTGCTGAGGGTTCTCAATAGAAATTTCCTGAGAGTTCTCAGAAAGCCATTTTCCCATTCGGTGTCATTTCCGTACATGACAGCAGCCTTTTCTGAAGGAACACCCTAAATTACTAGGAAAGTTGAGTCATCTGTTGCCTTACTGAAGGATAATCTTTAATTCATGATCTGTTCGCAGTGGGCTGGGTGCTACTTAGCCATGGATTTGAGGGGGAGTTTGGCTTGTTTAAAGGCTTCAGTATTAAACCCACAGGGTTTAGTTGAGACTTTCTTGGCACATAAAAACTTGGGAGGCTGATAAGGCACAAAAGTTCTGTTACTAATTAATTATTTCTTCTAAAACTTCCTTTTGTATGTGATGCAATTGCTGAAGAATAAAAATGTTTTAGAAGAATAACTAGGAGAAACAGAAAACTAAAGACAAGCTACGAACTGCCCCCTGTCTCTCTAGAGGTGGTTGGCATTTTGCAAATTTTGCAAACACTTAAAGGATTAAACAGTTAATGTACAGCTGGTGGTAAGAAGAAGGACTTGATTTAAATCCCCATTAATGTCAATAGAAATAATTCTTGTTGACTTCAGTGGTGGACTTTAGATCTGATCATGCACTCGTAATGCAAGAGCGTGTATCTGTGTGAAATAAGCGGACTGGACAGTCCTTCACGCGGTTTGTCTACTGCTGACAGCAAAAGTGCTGGGGCGTCACTGGGAGAATTTCTCTGTCGCTTGGGAGAACAAGGGATGCAAGTTGAAGGGCTGGAGGCGAAATGTTATTTTCTCTAAGAAAAGTTCTCAAAGTATTCAAAAGCATCTCTCCAGTTTGTACTCTCTAATTTCCTGGACCATTTGTTTTGCAGAAAATAATATTTGGACGTTTCTTGGGTGTGTTGCTTCGATGTTTTTTTTCCTTTCCAATCTTAGAGGAAGACTGGTATTGATAATGTGTTCCAGCAGCTTAGGAGACCGCACTGCAATGGGCTTACGAGAATCTTTCATGTCATTAAGTCTCCATGAAAAATCACAAATTGGATTAAAAAAATCCACTTTATTCAAATGCTTACACAGTTGAAATACTTTTTTTTTTTTTTTTTTTTACACTGGCATTCNTTTTTTTTTTTTTGAAAGTCTGATGTGGTGTGTGGTAGTTAGGAGTATCTCTCCACAGTGGACAAAAATGAACTTTACAATGAATTTCAACTAAAATACTTTAATTATTTTTCTTCCTACTTCTACATGTGATCAGAACTCTGCAGGGGGTAGGGACAACTCTCATGATCTCATCCCCTGTGGGATATCTCAGGAAGCAATGTAGCCCTGGTCTGGATAAAAGGGAAAGGACAAGGGTATCTGCAAATGAGTATGCATTCGAGTCTGTGTCCTGTAACCTTATCTCATACGTCTGGCTTGTGTAAATGCAGGGTGAATACCTGCATACAAAGCAGCTGGGAAGTTCAGACCTCTGTCCTAAAACTACATTTGGATTCATTAAGTCATTCTCCTTCTACTGTATCTCAGGGAATTGCCTAAAGTACCCTGGGACCGACCCAAGCCAAAGTCAGGGTTTTTATGATCACTGCAAGACCGCCCATTGCTATGCGTGACAGCACGGACACGAGTGGCGCTTCGTTCATCCCACAGCCTAAAAAAGGAGAAAGCAAATTCTCCTGAATGAACCCCCAAATCTCTTTTCACCCTGAACAGCTCGACATGGGTGGGAAAATTTCCTTTTTTATTACATCTGTGGTGAAATGTGCTGTTAAGACCAATTTCCCCAGAACCAGCACAATTTAATAGTGATTTATGCATTGAAGCAGGTCTGACATTTAGATCCCTGCTTGGTTCTTTATTACAATGTTATCACCCAGGCCACCTCTAAATTCAGGGGGAAAATGGCTTTTTGACCAAAAGTAAATTTTTGCAAAGATGTTTCGTTTTTCATTAGTGATCCTTAGGATTTTGTTAAAAACAAATAGCCAATTAAAAATCCCCAGCCCAACACAGCAGTCATCCAGTGGAAGACAGAGCTGGGTGTTTGCAAGCCATTACGCTTTCAGCTCTAGAAGGGAAAATATATACAGCAAGTAAAGCACAGCACCACGATTTGTGCAACAGCTTCACATTTGGGTGATGGTAATAGTCTAATGACGGCAATGTCAATCTCAGAGTAGGTCAATTTTTTCTGCCCAGCAGCAGGGAATGTGTTGTAGATATACCCATAACTGGCATCTATCAGAACAACTGTAATGTATGGGGGGGAGAGAAAGCTATATACCGACAAAACAAATTTCAACAGAGTATGCCAGGCACCTCCGAAATGGGCGCTGGGTGTCCAAACTGCTCATGCTGCGCCTTGAAAGTTGCCCCCTTGACATGTGAGAAAGGATCTCTTAAATGAAATGGAAAAGACTGTGGAGATAGCGTTCAGTTAAGCAGCTGGATGCTGTGGAAATTATTAGCATTAGTACATTCGAGTCCGAGTGTCCTTGGCAATTTTCAGTCACCCGGCGCACGAGAAAGTGAAACACTGGTATAAATGTGTTAACAGTGAGAGCTGAGCATAATGGCAGGCATTGTATTCTCATCATGCATGCAGCAACACGCTGTAAAAATTATCGGAGGAATATGTCAGCAGGATGTAAGCATTTGCTAGTCATCTGTCTTTTGGGATTTCAGCCTGGCAAAGGCCCTCGGTGACATATCTTCTTACTTCCCAGTATCAATACAACAAGCATTTGAATATTTCCACATAATTTGTTCCGAGGGGAATATAGAGGATGTGAGAGAGGGAAAAGAAGCTGAGATTCCTGTTTTACTCAGAGTAGGGTTTTTTTCCCCGCCTCTCCATTAGTAAATTGAAAAACACCATGCGTTTTGGGGAATGTTTGATACGAAACAAGTGCCGGAGGTGTCATTACAGCATTTTTCTTCTTCAGAGCTCTGCCCACCGGGGCCCGTAATCCCAGCACAGAGGGATGTTGGCTTCTTTGCTTTGCTGTCTTATGTCAGCCACTTTTTTAGGGAATTTTTGACAATGGTTTCAGTACCTGGTTCACAACCCCCTGCAGAAAAATAGAGGTGAGATCCTGGTGTGTCATGAAACACTGCCTGAAGATGAGTCCCTGTCTTGTCCTGCTGAGAGGGGTTTAATACCAGTGAACAGGGGGCGCAGCTCCCGGCACAGACAGTCTATTGTGCACTCTCAGGCAACGAACTCCATCATCGGGGAGTCCATCTCCATCTCGCGCTGCTATGAACAGCATTTTAAAGGCCCCATTCATCGCTCCAGCATGGCTTTGTTGCCGCAGCTCGCAGCACATGCCGGGCTCCCTAGGACCGCAGCGGCCGGTGATAAACACAGAACTAATAAGGAAGTATATCATGAAGGTCCTTAGTGATCTGCTGATGGAGGAGAGCTACCCTCAGCGCTCTTAAATAAAGAGTAGTTTTTGGTAACCCAGGACCTCTCAGGGAGAGGAGGAATAGAAGTGTTTGGGATTGGATGCTCTCTTGACCCGGTATTGTTTGCTCAAGTTTGGAAACTTGGCAGCCTCAAGCTTTCATTAAATTTTGATTTTTGTGTATTTACAAAAGGCTACGGGAAGAGGCACAGCAGTTTTGGCAGAGTTTTTATGCTGATTATTAACTGTAAATTTTAATATGTGCTTTATGTTTTTTGTAAGGTAGGAAAACTTAGTAGCTCGTTTTTGCCTCAAAGAGCCCATGCCACAGCATTGCAAATTGCTCAAACTCTCATCGACATTTTGGGGAAGAGATAAATGTTTTAGGTTAGCTGCCACAGTGGTCCTTAGCTGACTGACCTTTGTCTCAGTCCTTGTGTGGAAAGAAGCCTTTGCTTTACCATAAGCAATTAAGCACATACTCTGATTTTAAATACACACACTTTCATCTCTCTCTGTATCATCTTTCACCTTGCAAAACATCTTTTAATCTTTTCCTGGTTTCCACAGTGCCAGATCCTTGCTCACCTGGTGCGTACCTTAGCGTTTTCCTTGACTGCCAGTGAATTCCTATTTTACGGTGACTTGTCTTGTCCTGGAAAGCTCTTGATCGTCTTTACCTCGCCAGGCAGGCTTTGCAAGTCAGAAGCAGTAGATAGAGGGGAATTGAGGTGAGGTCACTCAGCTTTGCCTTCCCATTCATTCCTTTGGTTCCCTCACACTTTTAATAGTCACAAGCGGGAACATATTTTTGTTGAGAGCAATCATAATGAGATTTTTTAGAAATTTCTGCAGCTGGATGTTTATATTGGCACCAAGGTATGTTTAATGCCTATTTTACAGACCAAAGAGCTAATTTTGAGAATCCGCTAGCAGCATTTGAATGCCCCATTATAATGCCCGCGTTTGTAAATTGAGGCTTTGGATAGGTTTGGTTTAAAAGCTGAGGGAATTAGATGATCTTTAGACCAGTGCTGCAAGTTTAGGTCCTAATACAAAGACAGTGGAAAATCAATTCGTCTTTCCATTTGCCTTAATGGACTTTTGGATCAAACCCATATTCTTAAAAGCATTTGAGTGCATGAATAGTGTCAGGTTTTTAGACAGGTTTTTAATTTGTGAGCCTGAGTGGTTGCTAGTGGAACCCCAGGTACGTAGGCATGTGCAGATGGGGACTTCTGCCTCTGATTGACTGAACCAGTCCATGTACGCTTGTATCTGAAAAAAGGGAAGCCTTCTTCAACCCAGTCTAAAAAATCAGATGCTTTACTTTCATAAGTAGCTTATTAAAGACATTGTACTTTAGAAATAATAATGTAAAAAGACAGTCAGCCCTTCTTCTTCCTTAAGGAATGTTGGAAGTTTGGGGGGAAAAAAGGGTATTTTCCCTGTCTGATGGTTTGGTGCTCTGAAGGTTTCGCTGTGAGATAGTGCTCTGAGCCTACCACTGCAGTCGTATGGAAACTGGCTTTGCTGGAGTGCCACGGAGACACAAAGAATATGAGCAGAGCCCTGTACAAGATAACATAAAGTTTTCCTGTGTTAAAAAAAAATAAAATCAACAGAAGCACTACTAATCTACATTATTATGCTATAGATCCTTCAAATGTAAATGGTTTATTACTTTGCCCATACCATAAATTCACTGCAGAAACAACTCCTCACATTCCTTATGTTTTTAACCTTGGCCTTGACTGCTGAAAATGTTCTTTATTTAATGCTTCAGCATTCCTACTGCTTGGCAAGCTCATGGTTCAGCACATAAGGGGAATTTGATTGAAAGGCTGCGCTACATTTAGGATCAAATTCTCAGTGCCCAATTCACTAAGGAGGCAGCACAGCTCAGTGAAGGAACTGCTAAGGTTTGTGGAAGCTGAGGTTCATTCTGCCGAAAAGCAGTTGCCTTTCTAGTTGGTGCAAATTGGCAGAAGCCTTCTCCAGCAGGTGCCTTGTTGATCTTGTCCCCCATTTGTGTGAAACCGTCTCCAAGAGTGTCGGTGCCTCCCAGACGTGCCGAGAAGCCTCCAGGAGCTGGGATCTGCCATAAGGTGTGGGAGGGCGCCTTTGCACGCTGCATCTTGCACCTCCTATTTATGGATCAAGGCGAATGGGAGATAATACGGCTCTGCAAAAATGTCATACAAATTTTAATACCCTCCGTGGTGTATGTGTGTGTGCCCACGACGTAAGCAACTACCAAAAAAATACTTTGTAAAGTGTCTTCTGAGCTGCGATCTTACATGTGAGTTTGGTTGTTTTAAGTCCAGTCTGACTGATGCTGGATACTTGATGGTGCTTTCTTTTTTTTTCCCCTTTCCCCCCTCATTTTTATGAGCTTTATGTCAGAAATCAGAAGTAATGGAACAAAGAAGATAAGAGTGTGTGAAGAAAGTTAAGGTCATTTGAAGCTTCTTGTATGACTTTTATATCTCCTTTTGTTGCACTTGATTGTTTGGCTTGAGGCAGGAAAGGGAAGTAGGAAATTTGCATGAAGGTGGAATTACTTCTACTCTTTCCTCTTTGAATTTACATGGGCTACTTAATTTTTTACTGAGGCCTAAGGGCTAATTTCATCAAGGTCCACTTAGGCAGGAGACGGCACATGACAATCAGCCTTCCAAATGCTGCGTGTGGCTTCGGTGTCGCACTGGGCAAGGACAGAAAAAAACCCCCATGCTCGCCTGCACGAATGCAGGAGACGTCGTTTGTCTGGGACTTTGACAAGGTCCTGGCAAAACGTGCTTGCAGTCTGGCTGCTGAGAAGGGTCTACCCTACATGTAGCCCTTGGATAGCCTAAAGGAGGCCTGAGGAAGTCTTGGGAGTTTTCTCAGTTCTGCCATGATGAAATATTACCTTGGCCCCCATCCTGGAAGGCTTACATGCTTTGCCAAATTTGAGCCATAAGCAAATAATGAACCTGTATCACAGGCATGTTCCTCATCTTTAATCATTCTTGTGTATAAAGAGCTTTGATATTATTTGGATGGAAAGTTCCAGCTGCAAAGAGCAATCCTTGCTCTTATCAACAGAGTGTTTGCAAATCCTGTCAAACTTTTATTTTAGGGGAGTTTAAAACTACCTCATTGTCCTCGTTTGAAATCCAAAGAAACGAAGTGTTCCAGCACTTGTGCAAACCCCTTGCTGGACACAGAAATACTTACAAACTTCCAACCAGTTGCCCAAGTCCTTACAAAATGTTAGTGGTAGAATAAGGAATTTCACCAGGTTTTTCGACATCCTAGATTATGTCCCGAGACCTGCGTTACTCTGGCTGTAACTGTTCAGCCGCCAAGGAGGAAAAAGCAAGCCCTATGTTATTTTAAAAATAACTTGTATATTGTAACCTTTCACGATTATTATGTTACTTCTTTTCAAGTTAGGAAAAATTTAGGCAAGGGCTTAGGGAAAGGCGCACACGGGGGCTTGGTGGCCAAACTACCTTGAAACTCAATAGAAATTGGGTACTTGAACTCCTTCCGTTTCTTCTGAAAATCTCAGCCTTAGTCCCTCCATTGCAGTGGGGTTTTCAGCAGTCTGGTGAAAAATCGTTCCCTTTCAGAGCTAAGTAAATCCCAATGATTTAAATCCATCTTTTACATGTGTTTGGGGGTAGGGGGGATGTTTGTTTATTTATTATAGGACACACTAGCTAGCTGTCTGGCTTCCACTGGCACACAGAAACGCAATGAGAGACCCTATTCAAAACCAGTATTAGTAGTGGATCAAGGCTGCAGGGAGCAGCCTGCAAATTTCATAAAATATAGAAGGAAACGTTGCCCAGATTACCCTTCCCTACTTTTCTTTTTTTTTCCCCATACAAGTTCAATGTAATTTTGAACAATTACATACGTTTTTGGTTGGATTTTATTAGTTTTCTTTTTTCCTGCAAGGCACTGACTTTGCTTCAGATCAGGGATTGAGAAGTTTGCCAACACAACGCACCAGGACTGAACACTGAGGACAAATCTGGGTGTTAAACGGCTGCCTTGTGTTTCATTTTGTCGTGTCCCTGAGCCAAACTGTGTCTGGGTCGTTCAAGAAAAAGCCCTGCATGATCACCAGCAGCATCAATGTTAAGTTCACTTGATTTTTGCACATTTCACTTTGCAGCCCCGCTTACTTGTGATAAAGGCTTTCTATGAAGGGTTGCATGGCCATCCAGTTGTACAGTCTGTGTCTAGCTTGCACACCTTTATATGGTTTCGCTGGAAAAGCCATGTTTTCATTAGGGGTTTGCCCCCAGTTTTTTGTTAAAAGCTATTTAATCTTGCAGAAAGCTTTGGGTTTAGCGGCTGACAATTAAGACAGCTAGTTAAAAACCACTTCTGGAGCACCTTTTGGCTTACTTTGAGGTATTATGTCTCTGCAAAGAAAGTGGGAGCAGATCCTGCTGGGCACAGCACCGCTGATGGACCATTAGGATCCAGTGGCGAGGCTGCCTGTTGTGATCGAAGCACCGCAGCCCCGGCCCCACAGGACTAACTCGGCTTTTAGCTGTCTTTGCATCCTCCTGTTCCCGGATTAGTTGACTACTGACCAAGCATATGTCAGCCTTCCCAGGCTGAATTGCTGGGAGCAGCTGTAGGGCAAAAAGAGAAAATTAGGGAACGGTTTGTCTGCATGGATTAATACAGATTTGCCACGTCTTATTTCTTGCCTCCTGGTCCTTCGTGCAGCGTGGTGTCTGGCTGTGGCATCTCAGTGCCTTGGGGGCACGGGGCATCTCAGGTGGCAGAGTGATGTGCCACTGAATCCGTGCCTTCGGAGAGGGGCCCAAGGCTCAGATGAGACGGTGTTCCCAAAACCCAGCTTCCTGCCACGTGGTCCTTCGTGCAACTACAATGTGCTCTTATAGTCTTAAGGTCATTTGACTCCTTGCAGAGGATTTCATTCATTTTAGTTGAGTGGGCTGTAAGTAAACTCTGCGGGGCTCCTTCCTTCACTGTCGATAGCTTTTTTTTTTCCCCTTGCTGAAATTACAAGTAACTTTTTTCTTACCTCAGTCATTTTCTCCAGCGCAAGTCAGGGGACGAGCCCTTTGGGTGGAGAAAGCAGCTCTGAGGTCTGAGGAGCCCCGGGCAGTGCTTGGTGCCACCTCGTGCCTGTGAGGTCGGCTCACCTCCCCCCTGCCCTCCGGCCCCCGGGGAGGGAACCTTTGCACCTTGGCAATTCCCACCAAAGCCTCCTTGCTTCTGCTTCCAGTTTAATCATTTATTTACAGAAATTGTCTTTTCAGAAAAATCTGCAGGATGTGCCCTGAGCACACCTATGTATTTTTAAAGAGCTTTTAGCTGATTCCCCTGGTGTGAATGATGAGATTGATTAGGGGAATAAAGACCTGTTAAAACAGAGAAGTAAGAGGTCATTCATTACCCTATACCACCGCATACTGCTTGGTTTCCAGCTATTAAGAATACATGAGATACAGGGCTGTTGGAAGTGGACACACAATCCTTACTTTTATACTAACGTAGACTCTAGCCCATGTAATTTAACAGTGTCCTAAAAGTCCTGCTTATATTTTAGAGTCTCCCATTTTGAAGTGTGATACTGTTAGCACTCAAGATACAATGGGCATTAAATTTCAGCACTTGATAAATTACGAATAATTGTCTCCACACTGCTCAGTTTTGTGTAAGGGAAGAGCCAAGCAAAATTTCCACATTAACCATCCGAGCTCGGTTGTTCCATGCCTGCCGAGTAGCGGAACGTGCTCAAGTCCCCCATCACATTTCCACCCCCTTTTGGGGATTTGGAGATATTTATTACCGGCTAAGGAAGTTTGAGGACTTCAGGGTAACCTGTTGGAAATGTGTGGGAACGTCTCTCAATAAGCAATCTGTGACTGCTTTGGCTTAAGGTAAAATTTAGCATCCAGAAGAGCCTGTAGAGGAATAAAGACATGCTTTCTTTCCCCCTGCGGTGCACGGAGCCGGGGCTGGGAGGTGAGGGTGGAACAACGCTGACAGTGTTCCTGGACACCCGGCTGCCTCCCCTGCCGTAGTTTTCCACAGTGGCAGAGGGAGTTTGAGCAATCTGCAGAGGCAAGGCAAGCCTTTAAAGGAAAATTATGTGCATAGAGAAAAAGAAAATAAGGCAGGGTAGTGACTCCCGAGCCGGCATCTTTGCTGTGTGCCTTCAGTCAGTCTCCAAGCAACCGGCAGCGTAACAAGGACACAATGAGTCACACTCAAACAGTGCCGTTTCTGCACCTTCATGTAGAGGTCTGTACATATTCAGTCTCTACAAGCCCAATCTTAGCTTCCTTATCCACGCTAATTTATTAAACGCCAAGAGCTGGCAGGCACCGGGCCACCCTGCACGCTCGGTGCCGGCTCCTCAGCCAGGTCTCCGGCTGGAGCGGCTGGTTGTGGGTCATCGTCCCCACTTCTTCTGCCAGGCCCCTCTGCAGCCATCCCCAAAGCCTACAGCTTATTTCCCGAAGACTCCTTTTAATTTTGCAGCTTTTCCAGAGCTTTGTGCTGAGTCTGTTCGTCTTCCCGCTGTGGATTTGCATCTTGCCTGGGCTTTGAAAGGCGAAGGTGCACGGAGGTGGGTAATGACTCGTCTGTGAAAAGAGGTCCCTGAACTTTTGAGTGCACACGGGGAGTACAGGCAGGAGGTGCACGGCGTGGTTGGATTTATTGGCCCCGTCTCGGCGGTGATGTTGGCAGTACCTGTGCTTGGCACAGGTAAGCGCTTTGCTGAATGCCCGGTCTTGATGCCGCAGACAGCACAGCGTGCTGTTCGGCCCTGGGAAAACACACTAGGGTAGTTTCATCTATTTTTGGTGCGTCATTGGAACTGGCTCAACACAGATATAATAAAAGCACACTTCATAGCAGAGAGGAAACTGCTGAAAGAGAATACTGTTGCAAAAAAAGCATGAAGGAAATTTCCACTGGTCGCAGAAGCCCAGCTAGGTATGGTCTCCAGCAGTACCTTCTTCAGTCCCCTGTACTATTCTCTCCAAAGACATCAATATTTATGCTTTTTCTTTACAATCAGGGCATTTTGGAGGTTACTGATAGATGTAAGAAATCAGAAGTACAGTTTACATTCGTTTAGGTCTGAAAAATGTTAACGGGCACATCTACAGCCACTGACCGGTCTCGAGCTGGTGTCCTGCAGGGAGGCCACCAGATGTGGGGCTCTCCACATCTCCTCAGGCTTGACTGGTGGCTTGGCCACCGCTAGCTCTTGTAGCCCTGGTCCCGTCAAAAAGCTCCAACAATAAAGAGTGGGAGGAAAAAAGAAAAGTAAAAGGCAGTGTTTATTGTTTGCTTTGACTCATTAGCCCTTTTCTGTTGGCATTAATTGTGGTGGACTGGTAGCAAAAGCCAACCCAAACCAAACCAACAACACTGTGGAGCTGGTAATTTCAATAAAGACTGCAGTCCAAGCATTTGGGATCCCTGCAGTATTTTTACTGAAAATAAAAAAGCTCCCATCCCCTTGTGAAGGGAGGTGGGAATACCTAGACAAAACCTCAGGATTTTGGCATGGGTAAAACCTAAGCCTGGGTTCTTTGTGGGATGCACCAGCCTTGCTGTGTTAGTTTTTAATGGGAATTAATCGTCAGGCTCTTGTGGTAAACATTGTGCTATATGTCTTCTCCTTGACAGTGCCAGACTGTCATGACAGTTGAAACATATTACCCCTTCCAAAGAAAAATGTCCCCTTTTTGTCAGAGGTTGTAGCAGCTGAGACACCAGTCTTAATTTAGGTAGTTTCTAGGTCTGTTAATCTCCACATATTATGTTTTTACCTGTCTGGCCAAGATTTGTCATTTTCTTTTCTTGAATGATGCAAACGCTTTTTTCCTCATCTTGGGTGTCAGTTAAAAAAAAATTTACTTTAAAACACCTGGCTGTGAGGTTGACTCAAAATAGATTTGTTAACCATACAGTCTTGATCCAAACCAGAAGATTACACTTCATGGATAAAGATTCACATTTATTTTGTAAATCTGGGACATGTTCTTTTAGTCTGCTGGAAAAAAAAAAAAAAAAGATTTATTTTACCTTTTTACTACTTCTTTCCCTCTCCTCCATTCCTTACATTCACCTTTACTCTCCGTGATCTATAAAAATAACCCTAATTCTCTTCTGCTCTGGATAAACCAGTAGCTATTATAAACTAGAAGAAAAAGCCCCTTTCATATTGTTGATATTCAGTGTTTGTTTAATTTCAGTAGGGCTTTCTAAAGGTGTAATGCAAGTAGAGTTTATTACTATTTGAGTCTTTAATTGCTGTAGTAATATTTTTTTACAGCTCCTTATTTTTATGTTTAAGGGTCCCCAGACACTTTGATTTATTGGCATTGGTGAATGATTGATAAATGATTGAGGTTAAACAGAAAAACTGAAGGCATTGTATGAAATAGAAACGGTGCCAGCATGACCATGCAGGAGCCACCAGTATGTTTAATGTGATGCATACTACACAGCTGCTACAAGCTACAGCCAAAGCTACCACAAATATTAACTGTTCCCTGGGAAGGGAGAAAAAAATGTAATAACAATAAGAGCGAGGGGTTTTTCCTGCTAATCAGGAGAAGTGTGGTTTGTTCTCTTGCAGTCCAGCTTTTCATTTCAGTGTCTCGGGGTGTTTATTTCTGGAAGATCATAACCACAAAAAAATAGAAAGGTTACAGACAGGGTTTTCACAGGCGCCTAAAGCCATTAGACACCTATTTTCTGTGACGTTTGGGTGGGAGTTCGTTATTTGTGTCTCTTATGCTCCTTTGAAATAGCAAACAAGGCTTTCTGTTGCTTGTTGAACATACACAGCGCCTGCTGCCATCGGTCGCTATTCTGCTTACATGGAGATTGTGGGCTCAGGTGCCTGGCAGAACCTATACTTTTATATCACTCATATTTTTATCCTAAATTACTAACACTTAACACTCAGCAGAGTAAGCAGTAATGGGTATTTATTCCTGGGTGAATGCAGAAGACACTTTGTTGAACAAAACGCTTCTGCTGGTAGCCCTCTTCATATGTAAGACAGCAAACGCTAAGTCACTTCAGGTTGCTTTTCTTTCGTGACATCTTATAATATATTGAAAAGTTGGTGCTTTAGGAGGAAAAAATCAGAGGGATAAGCACACAATGCCTGTGTTGGAGAGGGAACAGTCAAACACCCCAAAAGCTGAACAACAAGCAGTTATTGTCAACTTTTCACATGCCCTTGGCTTGTTACTTAATTCCTAACTTTTAAAGCTCCGTCTATCCTTCCCTCCGCTGTACGTTTAGGCAGGCAATAGCTCCCGGGGCAGGCGGTGGGTGCTCCTGCGGGGCTGAGCCAGCCCCCATGGCTTGGCGTTGTTGGCAGCGTGTCGTGGAGCCGTGCGGATAACTGGGAACGGGCAGTCCCCACCAATGCTTCTGCCCGATGGATGAGCGGGTCTGATTCAGGCAGGGCAGGGAAACCGGGACTACCTGCTTCAGCGGGAGTCCCCCATTAAACCGAACAAAGCGTGACACAGACCTGCACCCTGACAGGCGCCAGCTGACTTCAGCTGGGATCTGGAGCGAGCCCAGCTACGGCATATGTTCGCAATCAAAAAGTCATTAAAAATTCACATTGACAAGTTATTCAGCTTGGAGCCTGTCTGTGAAACTGTGCGCCCCGGCTGATGCAGTAGCTCAGGCTCAGTGTTCCTGGTAATCTTTCCTAATCCTATGAATCTGCAGGGGCTGGGAGAAGGGTACTTGGTCTGGTTGGATTTTCATTTCCTTAATCTTTAGGGAATGATTTCCCTTCCACAAGGCTTGGCACAGATGTCTTCTGAAGGGCTTAGCTCTGAACATCATCTTTCTTGGCACGCATTTGGATGAAACTCGGTGGGGAAAAAAAGAAAGAGTAATTAATTTTGTCCCTGCGTTAATCGTGTGGGCCAGTGCGGTCATCTGGTTTGGACTCTGATTTCGGTTGATAAATACAGAGGTCATTAAAAGGGTTGTGTGTGAACACACACACACCCCCCACCCTGCCTCAGGATGCAGTCATAGGAAATCCAGAGGAAACGGGTCATCCCCAGGCACCTTAGAAATGGAGTGAGGTGCATGGTAACATGCGATGAGTTAGATCAAAACAAGTTTATTATGGGTTTATACAACACTCTGAAAAATAATTTGATACCGAAAAAGCAACAAATTAGAGGTTGCAGTAATTTGCTGTTGGCAACCACACTCGCACTTGGGTGCGGCGTGACTGACAGGTACCGCGGGCTTTCCATGAACGCCGGTGCCACTTGAAAGCACAGTGGGCTTCGCCCTTCTCTGTGGGGAGCTCAACATTTCCCACTAAATATTTCTCTTGGTCCTGCCCTTCTCTTACAGAGAGTGTCACCAGTGCCTGCTTCCCGCTGGAATGGGCTCTCTCTGGTGGTCTCCCGTAACAAATCCGTAGGGCTTCCCTTCTGGTTTCCCACACCTTCACCGAAGGTGAAGATGTAACTGAAGTTTGTACTGTCCTACTTACCAAAATGGCTGTGCCACCCTTCTGTCACTTCTCTTCCGAAGGTGCAGGCAGCCCTTGAAGGAAGTAGAGAAGTGGGAGAAGATGACCAAGAAGTCCACTTTTATTGCATCCCAGCGAGAAATCCAGCCCTGGAGCAATTACTTAAAAACCCAAATCCTTAGCAACTTCTCTGTGGTATGACAGTCTCTGGAAAAATTAAAATCATTAAGTAGTCAGTCCTTGCTCAGAGTCGAGCTTTGGATAAATTAGCAACTCTTCAAGGCACAATTTTGTTAATCGCCGACAATTACATACTTTGTTTTTACATTAGGCCAGCTGTGCTGAAAGTTCTGTGCCTCCGGTGCATTTTCCATTTTTTAATGGGCTTGGTATTAAACCTCAACAATCAGGAGCTTGTTTTTATGTTGGAAAAAGTTCTCTGTGTGATCTTTAAAATTAACTGGGTAATTTTAGCTCCTCAGTATTATTTGCAGAATTTTGTTTGTTTATGAATCCCTTCTTCCCTCGTTTTGGTTATTCGAGTACAGTCTTTTTGACTTTGAGGTTATTTTTACGTGACAAACACTTACTTGATCCCAGAAAGAGATGCTTCTAGTTTGGATTAATGCAGGTCTGAAAAACTTGGCTGCATACTTTTGGAATATTAAACGGTTTGATAAGGTGTGAAAATACGTTTTTTTATGTTTATTTGCAGATCAGTTAAATGCAGTGTAAACCAATTTCTGAGTTTATTTCCTCTCATGCATTCGTTCCGGCATGCAGACTAACCTCACTTTTGGGATGTGGGACAAGGACAAACACGGGACTGTGTAAATGGGTGTGTTTGCCACAGCTGAACACGCGGTTCCCAAAGTTCAGGACGTGTAAAAATATGCAGTAAAAACCCTGATGGCCTGTGCCAGGCAGACGGTGCCTCTGAAGGGTGGGGCTCCGAAATGCCTGTGTGGCATTTGGATTTCTTTCCTTTCTTTTTCCTCTTTAGAAAGGGGAATCAACAAAAAAGGAAAACTCTCCCCTCCCCTGAATTAAAGAGAAGACGTGCAGCAGGCCGAGGGCACCGTGGCTGTAAGGTGCCGGTTGCTCTCAGGGGACATTTGGGTGATAACCAACTCAAAGCATCGATACGGGGCTCTGCGGGGGCAGAACAGGCAGAGAGATCCTCAGCACCACTGAATGTCAAATCCCATGGTGACTGAGCACGGGCTTGTGGTGGCCACATACCGAGAGGACTGAAGTCCCCGGACAGGAGTGGGGTGGGTGGATGTCCCCGTGCATCCCAGGCGTGCTGGGCTGTCCCTTGGACCTCAGCAAACCTCGCTTGAGTCTGGCCAGCTTGTCTGTGTTTCAGGAGGCGTGAAAAGTGTGGATAATTTCCCAAAGTACTGGAGTATGCAGGTCCAGGTAAGGGCATCCAGGGGCTCTCCCAGCCTACTTCGGTAATGGGAGGTCGACCGAGGCTGGTGATGTTTGGACTGACTCATCTTTTGGAGTGGTCACCAGCAGGGATGCGGTGACCTGCATGAAGTGAGTTTGGATGCCAGTTTTTGTCACAACCATGTGAGGTGCAGGCTGGCACCTTTGGCATCTCGGTGAGCACAGAGCTGGCTGGGGTTAGTGAGTGTCTTCTGACGGTGGCAGGGCAGAGCAGGGAGGCACGCTGCCGTGCTTACTGTCCCTGCCGCCTTACCCTAGCAGCTCTGCTAACCTCAAATACACACAGGAGGTAAAATAAGTGCCCTATTGAGAGGAAGGCTGACATTATTTCAACAGTGAAGCTTTGCTCCTCAACAGAATAACTCTTCTTTCTCCTTAATACCCAGTGCAGGAAGTTGGTGCTCTTATATCTGAGTAATAAATTTATGGTTTTCTGAGACCCTCCATAAAATGAAACCTGCTGTGGATCTCGTCCAAAGCCCATTTGAGGGAATCACATGGACTCCTATGGATTTGGCGGAGTTTATGAATCAAGCCCTATAGCTTTCAGTATACTGCAAACAGAAAACACCATGTTACTATTTTTGGTGAGTCACTTGCTCTTAGATAGCTCTTAATGGGGGAGCAGCGCCTTCAGTCAGCGCTCTTCTCCAAGGAATTACCTCTCCGCCCCTTCAGGAAAGCAACTTCTGTTCTTTGGAGCAGATTTCCATTTTTGTCATTTCCCTAGTTAACCATTTAGTGGAGAAACTCTGGTGACTTTTTCTCTCTCCTTGCCGTAGTCCTTATTGTCTAATATGGCAAATCTCTACCATGTGATGAAATCCAGAAGAGTGAACATGTGTTTGTGTGTGTGTGCATGAAAGAGAAAGAAGATCTGTCTTTCAATTTACCAGCGTGGCAGGTGGCCTAGTATTAGTTCTCCAGTTAAAGCACTAAATCATGTTAATATTGCAATCTGAAATTTTGTTCATGGTGCATCTGTTAAATCACCCCTTCAATCTCTTTTACTTCCACCAAGTAATTTGGCCAAGAAAAATTTGTGCAACTTCTTTCCCTATACTTGTCTTCACCAGTTCAATTATAGTGTATTTTACAGTCATGTATTTTACACATAGACTCAATGTAGTTTTCAAATCCTCTACTTGTTTTTAATTTGCACTGAAGTATGCATCAGGTCTCTGCTCTAATTGGAATATAGCTTTACTTTGATTTTCTCTCTGCTAAATGCTGTTGTTAAATTACAGACCTGAACTGAAACCTGGTAGGATCAACGCAGTTTTTTTTCTGGCTTAAATGGACCTTGGAGATGCTACCCCACTTCTAGGGGTCTGCATGCAGTCAGTGCTGAGTTTTCCCTGAATTTCATGTTAACTTAAGCTTAACTGATGGTAACAAAAAGCTTTATTCTGCTGACTCCAGTTGGTATTTGAGGCTGGATAGATATTTGCAAGGGGAAGAGCTTCTACCTACAAAAAACTCATGCTTTAAGTATCCTGCTTTGACCTTTCCCTGGAATATTCCTTCAGGCCTTTCTGGCATAGTCTCATCCTGAATTGCTGACACACTCCATGAAATTATGTTCAGATCAGGGAGTCTTTCCCCAGGTCCCAGTGGAGATGTCTGACCCCTCTCACCCTGGAGCAGTAATGTCGCCAGACCTCTGTAAGGAAAATGCATTCCCACTCTATAGAAGAAGAAGAAGAAGTGCTCATCCCTTCATGGTGTCTTTGGTACACTTTAAAACCTGTCAGTTGATTGGGTGTAGATTGCCTCTTGCCCTGTGCTTCTACAGCTCCTGACTCAGTGAGACCTTGATGAAGTTTTGGGACATCCTTGAGTGTCATGAATCTTGATGTCTTTCCCGAATTGTGGAATGCCATAGCCTGCATCTTCCACACTCGAAAATCAGGTAGCTTTACAAATTGCCAGAATGTAAAGAGGTCTAAGAGTTGTTTTCCTGATGCCATCCCCTTGTTCCTTTTGCACACTGGTCCTTATTTGCTCTGCGGTAGCATCTGTGTGCCACAGATCTGGGCCCATCATCCTGGATCCTGTGCATAATTATACAGAATGAAAAAATTGTTCTGCCCTAGAAAAGAGAATAATTTTTATGTGATCTTACTTGGTATTTCCAACAATTGGGGGGGGTTATTGCTTTTTTTTTTTTCTAAAATGATAATGAGTTCCCGGTTTTGTTTCAGAAGGGCTTTCCTCCTCTCTTTCAGCACCGAGTGTAAGCGTCTCTTCAGCTACTCTCTACCCTATCCATTTCCCCACTTAAACTGTCGAACTGAGAAGTTATTGCTTCATATTTGCATTCTGAAAATGTCACCGGAGCCCGCAAGGCATTAGATTTTGTGAGGATTTGTTCAAACGTTTATCGCTGACTGCTGCTCTAGGGGGATCAGAGTTTTAGCTGCTGCTGGCAGAGGAGAGGCCGATGGGCTGCCCGCATCCACGGGAGGCTGCAGCTCAAAAATGTCCTCTGTTGCCTTTGCTTTTGGGTTTTGCCATGCTTACAGCTGATTAAGCAGACCCCAACCAGTGAGTATTTGTGTTCTCCAAGCTCCGCGTCCTTCCCTTTGTGTCAGCGGCGTGGTTGGAGGCACGCTGCCTCACAAGCGGGACTTGAAAGGCGACTTCTTTGTTAGAGACAAAAGCATCACCTGCGGTAGGCGGCGTGTTGAGGCTGAAGGGTCCCATAATGCGAGGGCTGTGTAGGGATGCAGGCTGGCAGGTCTTGCCTCGCACAAGGCGCCACTGTTTGGCAGCCTCGTGACAGGGCAGATTCCGGCATTTCTGCTCTCTGCTCGCTGGCGCACCTTGGTCATCTCAGCACCTAGGTTCCCTCACCTGTTAAGTGTGGATAGTGGTATCTGCTCATATCGGAGAGGCTTTGTGGGAACGAACAATGGGTTTGCGGTGAATAATGGGAATGTTTAGGTAGATATTACTTTCCTGACCCCTAAGGATCAAAACCGCGATTCTCTGTGTGCGCAAAATGCTGTCATCACATAAGTGGAAGTGAACTTTCCAACATGCTGTCAGACTGGATAGGCTGCTAAGTAGCATTCCCCTGCTTTTTAGCTTTGAAAGGCAGCTTGCTTGTCCTTGCTGCCCATCAGGAATACCTTGGGACCAAGTAAAGCACTCATTGCATTCTTAATCAGTCAGTAGCAATAACACTATTTTTCTTTTATGTGGCATTATAATGCAAGGATCTGAACAAAGCACTCCTGCTATTAATTAATAACACTTAATAAACCCTATGGGGTAGATGGTAATTATTATACTCATGTACAGGCAGGGAGGTGGAGGTTCAGAAGGGTTTGGTGACTGTGCAGTGTCACACCCAGTTATTATATCCCATGTCTTCTGACACCCTGTCCTGATTTCCAGCAACAGACATCCCATTCAATCCCTCACATGGAAAAAGACAAAAAGCAAGCTGCTAAACTGGTGGGCTTTTCAAAAATACAGATTTGAAGCTCTGTCTTTGCTAGCAATGATCATGTCCCTCGTGCCTCCCTCGGAGTCGGAGGCTCCAGCGTGAGGAGGACTACGTGTCAATTTAGGGGACTGTTGGCCCAAAGGGTTTCCAGATGCAATTATCTGCTCTTAAAGACCTTTTTTGATAACTGGTTACAGTGTTAAATGGGGAAAATTGAACCATCAGAGAAATGATGCTCAAAACTGCTCTTTGGAAAAGTGCAGCAATCTGGTCCTTCTGGTTTCATGTGGATTGGCATGGTAACAAGCATCATTTCTCCCTTTACTACCTCCCTCTCTCCCCAACTTAAACTTTATGTCTGCTATAAAATGTTGTTTGAGAGATGCTGTCACATCCCTGGCACGATGACATATCACAGTAGTAACACAATAGGGATTGTAAGTGTCTGGCGCAGGGGGGAGAGATTTCGGGAGCAAATCCAGAGGTGAAACCAATGGAAGATTTATTTTGCTCCCGTGCTGACTTGCTGTCTGGAAGAAGGCTCTGCCGCAGCACCACTGAATCACTCCTTATAGCCAAGTTTTGTATTAATAGCTGGCTTGAGTCAAGCTTAGCACAAGCAAGCACTTTATTTCCTTCTGTCCAAGACACACATTAACCTTGTTCTTCTTTCATATTATAGGGTCAGCCCCCATTTATCCAAACAGCCCAGAAGCTCCACTCTGGGGGCCAGGACTGCGGCAAGCACTTGCACCCCTTCACAGTCCTGTGCTGCTGCAAACTCTTTGCTGCCAGCTGCCGCACAGGCTCGTTGTGCCCATATGTGCTGAAAGGACATCTCTCCTCTCCATCAATGAACACTGGGAGTTGACATTGTCTCCTGTTTTTCCAGAGGGAACTGTTGCCCGATGGGGCTTGTGCTTCTGCTGGCATCCAGAGGCACGGCAAGAGGGAGGGATCGTCTCCCCCCAGATTCGTCCTTGGCTCAGCCCCATCCTCAGGTGCCACTCTGGTGTGCAGAAGGGTGGGATGGATTCTCTCTTTGTCCAGTGTCATATCTTGTGCGCTGGGTACAATCTTGCAAAGGGTGATAACAGGAAGGTGATTTTGCCTCTGCTGAGGCTGTCTGAGGGTGATTGACAATATGTAGTTCCCTTAAACTCTAGTGCAGTCCCCAAGGGCCACATTTCCCAACCATCGTTAGCTCTCAAATAATAAAAAAAAAATAAATGAGTTGCGCGATTTAAAAACAAAACACCTAAAGATGTGTTTGCTTTTATTTCCTGTTTAATTTTTAAGGCTGAGGGTGTGCTTTTCACATCTATGTGACTGCAAGCGTCAGGGAAGTGTCCTGCTTTCCCGTACCTTGGGTGGCTGGTGAGAGTCTCGTATAGGTATGTCAGCTGGGTAGGTATGGCATCTAGGTAGCCTAATCCCTTCTCCTGGCCACTAGGGCTGTAAGAACGTACTGGTATTATAAAGTTTGCTATATAATTGAGGCAGCTGGCAGCAAGGCATTCCCAGATCCTGGGTCTTCAAAATGCAGTCTGTGTTTGAAAAACTGAAACTGATTCAACCCAAAATTTTCCTGATCTTCAAGAGCACATATAAACGCTCTCTGACAGAACCATTTGTAAATGAATGTAGAATTTGTAAATTGAATTCTTGGAAGTTCACATAGCTCTAGAGGCTGAATTATAACCAGTACATCTCTCACGCGCAGTCCAACTTTCAGAAAACCAGTACATTTATAAAGGCTAGCTAGGGTTTGGGGTTTTTTTCTTTTATTCTTATTGTTGTGTGAATTGGCTGCAGGAAAGAGTGACCATTTCGAAATGGATGAAGGATTGAGTAGTTCCTAAGATACCAAACACAGTCTGCAAACATCGATTAAATCAATGAAGCAGCACACGTCGTTGTTGTTGTTGTTGTTGCTCCCGATGCCCAGGGAAGTCTACAACAGTCAGACCTCAATCAAACAAATTTACCTGCACAAATGGAAGCCTCCACAGCCTTGGGATGCTCAGTCTGCACAGGCTGCGTAGCGCTATGAGTCCTTTAATAGGCTGCAAACTGTTTTGCAGTGGGATGTTGGAGCATGACTGCTCTGCAAGAGGGCATGGAGCTCAACTCCCCAGAGCAGCATCTGGCTGGTCATTTGGATTGAAACAAGTGACATTGAAATTACCCTCCCCATTCCTGTGAGATTTCAGGCAATCTTGCTTTTAATTTTGTTTGTTTGTTTATTCATGTATTTAAAAGAGGAAGGTATTTCAGTGCTTATGAAAAGCCAGTACCCAGCAGGACTGAGAACAGCCTGAAACGATGCTGGCAAGCGCTGGGCATTTCCCTCACCCCGCCAAAGCACCCCAGGCTTTCCTGACAATAGTCCCATTCCTCCCCCATGCCCCTCCAGAGCAATGATTGAAAATTGCACCTCTGTGTTGATTTCTTGTTGTTGTTTTTTAAATATATAGCATGTATGTGTTTTAGTCTTTATTAGCCACCATTAAAAAGTAAATGAAACAAGAAACAACAAATGAAGCTTTTATTTCAAGCAGAGCTGGGTTAAACAAATGATCAGACCTTCAGCTGGAGGAGTGAATATAGTGGTTACAAAAAGCAGACCAGAAAACATACAGAACTGCTTTAGAAAAAGAAAAAAAAAAAAAGAAAGCCTGAGACGGTGGGAAACAAAGAGTTATTCAGTTGATCAAGTGATAGACGCAAATGCAGGGGACACGGGGTGCAAGACCTCGTGTCGAACAGCATTTCATTTTAAATACCCCAGCTTAAGCCTGTTCATTGGAAGGGAGTTTATATTGGGAAAGGCAAGATATATTACTGTGTCTATCAGCAGTGACAGGGCATAAAGAGCAGCAGTGTTTGATCAGGCTTTCACAGGTAATGTAATGTTTCCACTAGGAATTAAGCATAAAACTTTTTTAGGTTTTATAATGCAGGGGAGGGGGAGGCTTGTAACAAACAATAGTTTAGTCGATGTTTGCAGCTTGAAACCGCACACTAAAAAGATACATAACAGTCTTATTGCTTTATAGAGGCAAGGCAAAACCTCGTCTGCACCAATGTGCAGCAGCCTAGGACACAGGGCTGTAATAATTTTTAAAGCTTAGAATACAACTGTAAATGTTTAAATGAAAACCATAGCAATGGTATTATTAACGTGACTCCACAGTTTGTATTAGTGTGCCCGAATGAAGATGAGGGCATACACCGTACATGTTCAAGATGAGGAGCTGTCTCTCCCGTGGACAGTACATGCTGGAGGCTGCTCAGGGTCTGAACAAAGGCACCACGTTGGGAGCAGCCTGATGGAGATGCAGGACCGAGGCAGGAGCTCTTCCCAGGCTCCCAGCGTGGCCCGGAGTGATGCACTGCTGGCTAACGCCTGCGCTCCGTGCTGCAGCTAAACTTCCAGAAATCCAAGCAATGGCCACAGGGAAGGCTGAAGATTTGCAGAACCCAGCCTTTCTGTCCTGGTGTTGCCTCCCCTGTAAATGCAGAAAAAAAGCAAGCACCTGAAAAGCATTTTTTTAAAATACATTAATGATTTAAGACTTGCAAAACAAAGCTGCAGACTTACAAGGGTGATGTGCAGCAAGAGTATACAGGATGAATTTTGTTTAATTAAAATGTTTTTTACATAGCCCGTATTAAGTCAGCGACAGGTTGGATTCAATGTGTCACAGATTTTAGAGTTGATGGGCGCCCTTTAAGCCAAAATTTCTTCTCCAGTGGGGATTGCACGGTAACAGACTGAGGCGAGTGATGTGCAGGAGAGGAGGAACGCTGAGCCCGTCCTTTCCATCGACTCCTTCCCTCCCTGCAGATTAGGAAACAGCTGAACTGCATAGCTTAGCCTCTCAAGGTTTTGCTAAGCAGCAGGGTACTGAGATCTCTAGAGATATCCCAGCTTGCTCTGAAAGGGCTGAATGAAATCCAGGAGTCACGTCATGACATGTAAGATAATTGGGATAAGTTTTTTGCACAAGTATCATTGTTTCTAGTGCCCAGGTTGTCAGTATAGGCATCTCTGTGTGGCACTGTGTTGTATTATGGAGGGGCACCATGTCTTTAGAGATCCTGGAGATGGAGATGTGCTAGGGGATATGGCCTTTCTAAGATTGGACTTGGGTATCCACAATCATCCCTCCCTGCACTGGGAGTCTCGGCCCTTAGTAGCCACCCAGTTTGCTGTGTGAGCTTCTTGTTCAAGCATGGGAGGATGCGTAGAGCATCTTCTCCTTCTGCCCTGACTATCACAAGGCACAAAATAAGCCTCAACACCATGGTTTTAGATCTGTCAGGGAACAGCAGAAGCCACAAGCACGGTGACCACAAACATGGATTGTAACGTCCAGCTGTAGTAGTTCTGAGAAGAGATGTGAGGACCAAGGAAGAAATACCAGGAGAACCCGGCCGCTTTGGATTTTGTTTTTTCCGTGATTGCTAAGCTAGCTTCTGAAATGCCAGAAGTGTTTTCTGGCACTCATGTGTTAAACTTTCTAAGTTTAATGCTGAATTATTTGAGCTGGCATTTGACTTCCCACTGAAGTAGTTTTAAAGAACTTCTTTGGCTAATCCAAATAATATGCTAAAAAAAAGAAAAAAAGCCAAAATACACAGTGTGGGTTGGAGGATAGAGCAGCAGACCAAAACAGAGTGAAATCCAACAAACAGCATTTAAGCTTGGTTTTAGGCATGTAAATAGTAATACTGACTTCAACTGAGCTGTTGTCACGATGACAGCTAGCTCACACTGGGGCTTAATGGGTTTGTCATCCACATGGAGAGAGAAAAGAGCCCAAAGGTGGGTATGTCTTGTGACAGTAAAGAAGTTAAAAGTTTTCTGCTCCAAAATGGAGGCAAAACTGTGAGATAGGCATGTATAAAAATTAAGGCAAAATTCTGCCCCAAAAGAAGTCATCAGCAACCCTTGTAATTATGAGGTACAAGTCATGCTTCTTTAGAAGACTCAACTTGCATTTCTCTTTGCCTTTTTAAATTAGGTGCAGACTATTTCTTTTCTAGTCCAAAAAAGACCAGTGTGTTTCCCTAGGTATGTCCCTACTTTCCCCTCTAAAGATTTCCATTTATAGTTTTTGAAATATTGGCAAGTATGCAGAAGATGTAGGCTGTGCTATTGCAAAACCCAGCGCATGTCATCACCAAGCAATTGCCATACAGGAACCTTAAATTAGAATTATAACTGGCTTGGTAGTAGTTGAGCTGAATACTTGATTTCTTCAGCTGGTTGGACAGTCCAACAAAGTAACAGAAAATGTATCTAAGGTGAAGAAAAGAAAGGGGTTTCCCAACTGAAATGAAATCCAAAATGAAATTATTCTTTTGTTCCTCAGCCCAAGCTGAATGATTTTTTATGGGATAGAAAAATAATTTTTTGCATCCTAGTTTCTTTCTCCCACCAGTGACTAAAATGTTTTTATTGATTAAACATTTTGACTTCTTACCCACTAAACATTTGCCCTTTTTGATTGAAATTTTTTGTTGAATTTGTGGACAGATTTGTTTGGCTTGAGGTATATTTTTAAGGAAAAAGAATTGCCGCAGGAAATGTGCCCTTCTCACTTGCATTCCTGCAGTCCTTTCTGCTTCCCTGGCCACTAGTTATTTGTTTCCACATTACTTTGTTTTCTTCAGGGAGACGATGGAGGTGATTCAAGTCTTCTTTAATACAATAGTTATAATTTTAAGCAATGAGCAAAATTATTTGGTGTGTCACTATGGTGCTTATGCTTTCATCTATGTTGCTGGAATGGCAGGGCCCTGGCATTAGCTTCTGGACCCACCATCTATAAAATCAGGCCAAGTTTCAATCAGACCATCTTAAGGCTGTTAAGATTTCCAACCAGTGCTATCAGATGATGAACCTGCAATACTTTAGTCACTCATTTAATGAAATTAGAAACTTTTGCACGGCAGCATATCCCCATCACCAACACAAAAAGTTGATACTCTGATAAGCTGGTGTTCCAATGAGTCGTTCTCATCTGTGCAGGCTACACATGGAGAAGGAGGGAGTTTGCGCAGGTACATAATAGCAGCTCTCAGAAGAGATAATTTCTAGAAATGCTCGCTTGTTACTGCTTTTGCAACTTGAGAGCAGAATGAGGGCATTCAGTTTATTATGAAAATAAAACCTAACAGGAGGTGCTCTAAGTATGAAAGCGCGGCAGGTGAAAGAACTGCTTGGGAGCGGTGACATTATCCTAGTTTCTTGCTTTACTACAGCTTGCCTAGACATAATTAAGGTTGAAAAGTGCTTGTTTTTCTTCTTCTAAAATATAAAATGTCTAACAGAAGTGGAAGATGGAGTTTTTGTGAGAAGTGTGGTCCATTTTTCAGTGCTGTCTCAATGTAGATCTATTGTCATGTGTCAGACAAAGACTTGGGTTATTTCATTTGCTTCTTGGTCAATAAATATAGTTTTGGTATGAAGAACATGTGACATTATATAGCCTACATTTTGAAGAAATGTTTTAGCAGTTCAGTAAGCAGCAGATACTTTATTCTTTGACTTCTTAATAGCGCTCCATAATCTGTTTGAGTTCTTCTCCTTCACTTGTGACTGTGGTTATTTAAGAAAAACAAACTTTATGCAATTTGATATAAAACCTGTGCCAGGGTAATAGGTGGATAATTCACTGGTGTTTTAAATTTGAGAGCAAAACTAGTATTTTCCGAAATCCCATTTCCATGAGTTACGTGTCTGGTATCTTGAGACCGCGGCTCTGAGCGAAGGATGACGTTACTACGAAGGACTTGACGAGAGCTGCGGGGCTGGGGCAGGGCCAGAGGCTCGGGAGCGCTCCCAAATCCCGCCCGAGGACGAGGACGGCCGCCGGGATGGGCGGCACACTAGGATGGCATCTTTGCCAAGGGATTGTGCTTGGCGCAGCTCGGTGGGACGGAGGGGGAGGAAACCATGGGACTCGGGAGCTGTTTTCAGACCCCAAAAGCAGACCGCGGTTTCAGACAGTAATATTATTCAGCAATGTGAATAGGAAATTGTTCCTGCTTTTATATGGATCTGTGCCCCCACTGCAGGAGGTGCTGCATGGCAGAACAAGCGATGTTTGGCCAGGTACTTAACCTGTTCACTGCTGGTTTCGTTTCATGACAACCCCGCAGTGCTGCACAGGTGATATGATTCGGAGGCTGAAGTTATGTCCCGATGTAAAAAAACCCTTGGGGGGCCCACAGGGTGCCACCAGCAGACCGGCACTGATGCGTGGGGCTTGCATCGTGCCCTCTCAGAGGTTTTAGCAGAGGTAAGCACACATTTGTTCCTGGCCGAGAGTCCCATGGACACTGTCCTCAGCAGACCTGGATGCACCTGTGCAGGAGTGTGTTATGTGCCTGGGTATTTCTATTTGCTTGTCTTGTGGCACTGCTTTGGGGGTTGTCACCCTGTGTGACCACATGCCACCCAAACCATTCCTGAGACCTTAGGAACCTGAGGCTTTGCTGTAACGTAGCGATTTTACCAGCATTTTGTGTGGGAATGGAGGATTACAGTGAAATAGTTTTACCAATTCAACATCTTGTGTAAATGTGGTTACACTCAGTAGGTGCAGAATCTATTTAACTTTATAGCAGTAGGAGAGGAGGGCTCATTTGGATCTCGCATCTGCATGTGCATAATCAGCTCCTGCTTGAAGGCTACCTGATTAGGCGTGATCTTGAGTCATTACTATGTCCATTTAGTGCTTCTGAATTGAAGCTTTATGGACATGGGCAATCTCAGTCCTGTGTGTTCACTGGATAAATATGTATTTAACCTCTCCAAACGCAGAATGTGGTGTGCCAGGGACACTTGGTGTCACTTGCTGTACAGGTGGCCTTCCCAATGCTCCTCTCCATCCACAGTGGCACAGGAGCAGCCCCTGGGAGAGGCAGGTTGTCGTGTGGTTTCACTGATGGGACAACCTAAGCAGGAGCATCCCAGCAAGAGGGATACCTGCCACTGAGCGGCAGCTGCCCTGCTGGCATAGTGTGATGGGGAAAGGCTGAGAGTTGGGAAGCTGACAGGAATAGGTGAGGAACAGGCAGAGGAGGCTACTGCCACCACCAGCTACAGCCTTGGTGAAGGCTGGGTCTTCAGCCTCCTGCAACTGTCCCCACTTCTCCCCCTTCCTCATGCTCTGCCTATTTTTAACATGTGCTGAAATCTTCCTTTTGCCTTTACCAGTGGTTGTTGAGGGAGAGAGGCTGGTATTTTGTTTTTAATTCCTCCAGGAGCTCAGTCCTCATTGATACTTGCCAGGTCTGAGCTGTTAAAGCGGAGACGTTTTGAGCTGAGTGCAGAAATGTCTGTGGGGGGAAAACCAGAGCTGGTTGGTTTTGCTTTAAAAATAAAATAAAGGTCCCGCTAAAATTCACCCATGGGCCAAGGAACAAACATGATAAATTGCAGCCCAGAGGGTAATTCTTCTGGAAAGGTAAAATCATCTAAAAATAGCACCTTAGAATGAAAGTGCTTCATTGACAATAACTACAGTGTTGCTACGGTGATGCTGGAAAAAAATGATCGTTGATACTCAGACTGCCACAGAACTGCTCCCCCGCCCTCCCAAGGCATGAATCAACTGCTAGTATTAAAATTACAGACAAATTTTGTGTTATATTTCAATTTTTTTCCTTGCCTGAATGCTTTTCTGTTCTATTGCACGTCCCACAGACAAATGAAACACCATCAGAGAAAGGCATTGAAACAAAATTTATTGGTCGGCTCAGTGTGATCCATCTACGTTTTGTCTCAGTTGCAACTCGGTGCTATTTCTTTTTATCAAAGCAGCTTGCTTCAAGAGCAGGGAGCCTGTGGTCAGAATGAGACCCAAAGATAATAGCTTGATGGGAGTGCTTACAGCTTTTTTCTTTTTTTTTTTTTTCTTTTTTTTTCTTTTTTTTTTTTTGCCTGCAGCAAGTAAAAGACATAGCACTGGTGAAATCCGGAGCCTTTTGTTTCAACAAGTTTCAAGTTAAATACCTCCCAAGGTACGCGCTATCCTGCTTTGTGAGGATTATGAAAGATGAGAAAGTTGAATCTCCAAATTTCTTTTAAGAAAACATAGTTTGACACTAAGGAGTTTTTCTTTCAGCGTACATACCAACGACAGAAAAGCTGGGTAATACCCTTTTGATATACTCAGCCCATTCAGGCCCAATTTGGGGGATTTGAAATGCAACACGGCTTCAAAACATTTGTGGCTCTGCAGAGACTCTATTTGCAGGCAAGTAAAGCTTCACAATCTTTTGTGTAGCAGCTGAAACCTACTTAACCGCCTGCCTTAGGTAAAACTGGTAAATGTCTCTGTTTATAGAGCAGCTGCATCTCAAATGTGATCCATACAGCTGGCAGCACACCAGTTGCAATGTAGATGATATTTTAATTTCCGCATCAAATGCTGTCTGTAATTTGCGGGGCTTTCCTTAGACAAGCGAAGCGATATTAAAACACACAGCGGGTATTGTATGATATTTTCTGCCTTCCTTCAAGAGCCTGGAGTATGGCAGTTACACTGTAGACAATGTTGTATGAATGTGAAAGAAAAATATATCCATGCGTTCTTAAGTTTAATTTCTAGCTGCATGTAGAGTCTCAGACTTTCTCCATGTTGATGTTGGGCTGGAGCCATCAGTACGCAAAATAAACGCTTCTATATGGCACCTACCCTTACCTGAAGAAGACACAGTGTCAAAGTCAGTCTCATGGGTGCAAGAAATGATATAATTAGACTTTCAGAGGATTTGTAGCCCTCTGAAGCTAGGAATTAGATTTTATTAAGGGTAATTTTAAGAGTAGTTGACTGGCAGTGTAGGAGGATGGGGTGTTAGATGGCAAAGGAGCATGGTTTCGTTAGCTGGCTTTCTCTGTTTCTGCTCCAGGACAATTATTGGGCCAAATTGCATTGAATTCGGAGGAGACGGAGGCATCGCAGACTTTGTCATGTTGCATAATCTTTTCAAACAGTGACTCAAACTCTGGTTTTGCTCGCCGGAAGGTTTAGCGCTCTCCTTTGTGGTTGGTATTCCAGCGGTGAGGAAGAATAAGAAAGTAGAGGAAAGTGAGGTTAGGTTTAGTTTTTCATGCTGTACGCGGGACGATAACGATGGGTTCTTATCATGATGAGGCGCTGAGCGAAAGGATTCAATTCACAAGAGCATTATAGGAAACTTGTAAAGAATTTCATAATGCGTCCCTCCACATGTTTATATGTAGCATATTGATTTTGTTCAGCTTCACTCAGTGTTCGGGTATGAAAGGCTGTGTTTAGAAGGTATTGTGATTAAGGTTTAAAGTGATGCTGATCCACGCTCACTGAAAATAATGAAAGACTCCCTCTGACTTCGTCAAGCTTCAGATCAGGCTTCAGAGCTTCAGAGGCAGGAAGCTCAGACACGAGACCTCCCTCATACCTCCTAATGCTCCGACACAGATTGCCCCGGCCGATAGCGCTGGTAACGGAGAGCAGAATTTGCACTTCTGAACGTCATTTGATGCAGATCTGCTTTGCTGCCTGCGGGTACGCGGAGAGAAACACTATGCCAGGGGTCAGCAAAATTCAGCACAGCTGCCAAGATGGGATGCAGAAGCTGGGAGCTGTGGCGTCCTGTCCAAGGAAGTGGTTTCCTCTTCCGACAGGGTCTGAAATTCAGTGGAGCTGTGCACGGAGGCAGGATACCGCCAGGCAGCTGCCGGGCAGCATCATGCCTCTTTGAGAGGCAGCTTCTCCCAGCCACTGCGGAGGTCCTGTTGGTCTGTGCCACTCCTGGTTTGGGAAGGGGGAAGGCACGTCCCATCGCTGTCCCATGTTGCGCATGCTTTGCTTACAGGCTTCTTTGTAGCTCTCAAATGGAATTGGGTCAATAGCTTTGAGAACTGAAAACCAGCATTTTAAAGGGCTGCTAATGCTTGAGGAGGAGCTGATCACTTACTGATGTAAAGGTGTCTGTCGTGGTGGACCAAACTACGTCCTCCATGTCAAAACTGGACCGATTATGAAATTGCAGGTTTGCTGACCATTGTGAGTAGACCAAAAGAAAGGTCACAGTGGAAAGTTTTTTTCCTAACTGGCTGCTTGGTTCCTCTTAGAGGTTGTGTCTGTGGGAGGTAACATTTAGATGCTGGAGGAGTCAGATTGCTCAACCAGCTTCAGATGGGGTTAACAAATCCAGCTCATTATTTGCAATTCATTTTATAGGGTCTGTCTTTTCAGTGTACAGGTAATGTAAGATGGTCTGTCATTTTACAAAGAGGCCACAGTTACAGTCTCCTGGAATCATTGTCTTGATGTGGGTTAGAGTTGCTGAATAATTTGCACATGTGTGAAAAAGAGATTCTACAAATAAATCATCTGACCTTTCTGTCCTGGAAAAAGCACATGCTTAGGGAGGAGTAGGTATCTTGGATCTACTTATTTTACCTCTGGCAGAGCAGTTGGTCTGAATACATGCTGTGTAATGTTGGATCCCTTGGGGATCCCTTCGAAGTATGTTAAACACCATCTACATATTTCTCCTCCTTCCCTTAATGACCTGCTGACTTTTATCAATGTATATCATTCCATTCTCGTCTCCTTTGATGATAAGTGAGTTTGCTTAGCAAATGGCTGCCCTGTGATGGCCTCTTAGCTCTCCTTACCGGGCTTTGAAACTAAACATTTGCTCAAAAATTTGTAAAAGATAGACTGTGGTGTTAACTCAAAGCTTGAAAAGCTTCGCCCATCGTTGGATGAATATGTCTGAAGGAAAAGTAATTCATAGAGGGCTCAATCTGTGATTGCTTCCAGGAAATGGGCAACAGAGACCCTTTGTGAATACAAGCCACTGCCGAGTTAACTCCAAGCTTTCATAGGAGTACGGGAAGAGTATTTTTCTAAATAGGGCTAGAGGCTAAAAACAGGATCAGATACTTGAAGGGAAGATAGGAAATGGCATGTGAAATTAATTTCTCCATGGAAGGCTAGCATATAATCTGTGACCTTTTTTAAGACCCGGAGAAGTCCCTTTTGCTTGTAGGCTGCCTCTTCTGAAAGTTTTTCCCTCTTTTGTAGACTCAGTGATTACAGCCCTTAAAAAAGCACATGCATATACATATAAAACATGCGCCTGACACAGGTCTGTGTGCTCACCCTGAAGTCCCAGTGTGGAGTCACGTTTTTTAGAACAAGCAGCAGAGACCCCAGTGCCTACAGTGGGTCGTGTCAGTACGTGTTCCACCAAAACACCTCCCCCTGTCTCGCTCGAGAGGCACCTTGAGCTCTTCCACCCACTTCAGAGCAGCACCTCAGGCATGGGGCAGCCCTGGTGCGGGCAGGGGACAGCCCTGGTGCGGGCAGGGGAACAGAAGCAAAACGGGTGAAAGTGGAGCACCTTTCACCAGGAATGATGTATCTCAGCCTCAGCAAACGTGTCTGCCTCTACTTCTGCGTCTACATTATTCTCCATCCCCTTTAGTTATTTCAAATAACGGCAGGTTGAGGGCAAGTGAGGGGCAATGAGGGCATGACCTAGCCTCCCCCTGCCCGGAGGCTGATGGGCTTCTTCCCTTGAAAGGACCCCCACAGGCCCTGTGTTCCTGTCTCACTTCCTACAGTAATTACCATGGCTGATGTTAAGGGCCTGTAATATCCAGTGCGTAAATTGCTGTGGCAGAATCATTGCATTTCACATCTACTGGGATTAAACTAATCTGTTGTGTTACTCCGAGAGCTCAAAAAGTATGAGGGACCCTTTCATACATTTCAACCTCGTTTAGTAGAGGTTATCTACAACTTGTTTTTGAGTCTCGCTGTACGGTCTTATAAAATAGCAACCATGAAGCACTGGTCTACAGTATGTTCATGTGACGTACTATGCTTATACTGTGGTTAGTGGAGTATGAGGAACATGTAAACAGATGTCCTTGAGAGTGATCTCAGCTTTGGCCTGAAAAACAGTGACCTCTCATAGGGTGAGATGCAGTTATGTTAATTGCTGGTCTTTTAACAGCTCCAGCCGCTGCACTAGATAATTCCCAGGTGTGTGAAATATCATCCTCGTGTCTTGTGTTTCTGCAATTGAATTTGTGTAACAGAGAGCTTCAAGTGGGCTGCAGACTGAGATTTTATCTTCTCTGCGGCATCAACTCCAATGATTTTTGAGTCCTTGACCACACACAAAACCTGCCCTTCCGGACATAGTAATGCTTAGGAGGTGGGGCAGCAGGCCCACCTGGCAATATAGTCAGATATTTCTTTGCTTCCAGATGCTTACCGGCCCTCCCTGCAGCAAGGGTCCTGCAAGGACCAACCCCCTCTCAAGCAACGATCTTCTTCTCATATTGCCTCAGGATCTTCTGCTAATCATAGCGTGCCCAGAAAGACGAACAGGACTTCATCCTGTTGACTGCTAAAGAGCTACTTGGGGAAGCCCGGGAGATTAGGTGTTTTTCCCCTACAAGGCTTTGCTATGTCTGGTGCTCTGTGTGATGTATCCATGAGGGTGTACTACCTGAAGTAAAGTTTTGCAGGATGGCCACTCACAACCAGCTTCAGCTGAGCAAGGCAGCCAATCAACCAACTGAGTTAACTCAGCAGCAGAGGCTTATCTTTAGTGATCAAATCCAGCGCAGTGTTTCATTGTCTTGAAGGTGGCTTTTGCTTAATAAGAACATTGAATAGGAATATAGATATAGCTCAGGCTTTCAGTTGTAGCTTGTAATTCTATGTAAATCTTTGTAAATCTTAGGCTCTGGCTGAGATCCTGACAATTCCATAAGGCTACAAGCACTTACTCTCATAGGCAAGACAGAATGGTTTTTCTCTGATCCTTGTTTGGTGTATATATGTCGTTTTCTAGCTGATCGCACCAACAGCAGAGGCCACCTGCCCTCTTGGGTTAGGCTTTAGCTCCGAGTTTGGTGTCATCCCAATATCACTGCTCTCAGCCTTGAGACTGGCTATTCCACTGGAGGCAGCTTTTCTAAACGTAATCATCGTAGCTACTTTCCAGAGAAAAAGAACAGCTTTCCCCAGAGCCTACTTTTTGTCTCAATGAAACTGACCTTATTCAAGCTTCTAGAGACCACAGACCCACAGTTCAAAGCCCCAGGGCAGATGCAGTACAGTTAAATACCCGGTCATTAAGAAGAACTGACAGTGTTGGTCTCGAGTTGGTTTCACATCCCTCCCTTAAGTTCCGAGAGATATAGCGGTCTCCTGGTGTTGGCCTGCCAGAGGTGAACTTCGTCTGAAGGGAGTCTCCCTTGAGCAGTAACTTATTTCCTACAGTTGAGCTATATCTGGGAACACATTGATCTTAATTTGACTGACAGGTCTGTGAGTCAGTTTTGTGAGTTCAGCTTCAGAAATAACTGGGTTTGGTTCCAAGAATAAGAGCTCTATTGTTGCTCGTGACACGAGACCTGCTGTCCCCACTCAACCAATTGACCAAAATAGTCAGCATCCTGAAGATCATGCGCTTTTGAGCCTACATTATTGTTCTTGCAGAGAGAAAGCCTCTTTGTATTCTGTAAGAATTTAGTGTGTTTGCATGTGTTCATGTTGGTAGAGTGCTTAACAGGATTAGCAAAAGATCTCCTGTCATGTGTAGCTGGCTAAAGGAAATATTTCTAGGAAGTAACAGTCTCCTTAATTTTTGTCATTTTCTTTATATTGTTTTTTTTTCCCAAATAATTTAATTTACAACAATTTTCTGAGGACGAGTCTGTTTTCTCTTTGGAGCCTCTCCTGTTGCCTTAACACAAATACTCCCTTGACGCTTCTTGGTTCCATTGCTATTTGAAGTCATAGTCGTCACTAACTTTAAGTTAAACAGGGCTGCATGCAAGAATTCATGAAAAAAAAGCCAATCTCTCAGAATTTAGGAAACAGTAGGATTAAAGATGCCTGGTAACCTTAACACAGTCCCTCTGGGTGTTATAAAACAGACTTTAATTGTGTAGTTTTATGTGGCCCAAGGGCTTTTCTAACTTGAGCCAAACTAATGCGTAGCTCAGGCCGATAGCCAACGTGGCGTGTGCTTCAGCTTTCCTTCCTTGTTCCTTTCTTATGCAAGAGGTGTGAGCCCTGTTTGGCTACCGTTCTACACACGGGAGCATTCGCTACCATGCTGGTGGCATTCCCAGTAGGTTGTAATGGGAGGTTTCCTCCCAGGATGCACTTTCACGGACATTAGACAGCAAATACGGAAAGCAGCGTATGGCATTATAATTCCTTTCTTGTCTACCATGTAGGCAATACGGCCTGTAATTAAAGCATGGTGCAAACCTAACATTTTGGGAAAGCTGTAGCTAACTGTCCCAGTAACTGAAGGACAACTCCGTATTTATCCATCCATAGCATTATTTTTCAGGCCCTAGAAACAGGCTTTCTTTGAAGCAAAAGTTTAAGGAGACAAGCTGGCTAGCCTTAAATCCCTCTGAAAGTCTGTGTGTTTGAGGCTAATGCCTGTGTATTGAGGATACGAATGCTTGGCCTGCACAAGTTATGAGAAGACATGATTTTGCTGTCACACCTTGCCGATGTGGCATGGACCTTGCGTGAGGAAGAGGTGGGCATTGCGACTGCTCCCAGCTGTGTCTTGCAGCAGATCCACTGCCGGAGCCAGGCAATGTCGGTGTCTAGCAGGACGTTTGGCACGGGAGAAGGGCTAGTCAGGTGGTGCTGGCTCTCCTTACTCTCGCATCTAGCTGTCAAAAAACACTCCATAAAGGAGCAGTAAAATACATGGACTACTGCCCAAGTATGTCATTGCTGCAGCATCACAGGATGCTGTGTTCGGTTTGCTCACGGGAGCGAATGTGGTTGTACACATCACAGTGTAGGAAAAGCTGGTCCCCTGCACCAGAGTCTCACGCTAAAGCCATGGTGAACCTGACTAAACCAGAAAATTTGGTTTTGTCCTGAACTTCTGTTGACTTACATGATTAATTCCACTGACTTTATCACCTCAAGCAAGCCCTTTTCAAGCACATCAGCAACCAGTTTCAATAAAGCTTCCTCAATGAAGGTGCATTCTTCACAAATATGTAATTATGCATCCCCACTGCTTAGTTTGGATAGGTGGAAGCTATGAATTTATCTCTAGTGCAGCACTATTTCTCAGCCTCCATCTCCAGTTTGTGGTGACACTTTAGATAACAAAGCTTTCCTCAATTATTTCTTCAGCTTTTAAAGGGAATAGCAATAGAGGAAGATGGTAGTCTGGGAGCTACTGCTTTTTAGGTGACATCCAGTGGCACACACCACATGGCAAGATTCTCTGGAGTCACACATTTGCCCTCAAAATGTGGGGATAATTGCACTCTTGTGTATTAAAAAACTGTAGCAGTCATGTAAAGAGATGATGATGATGATTTTGTAAGCGCCTCAGAGTTTCTTAGCACATTACATGGAATTAAGTAGCTTTTTCTATTACTTTTTGTAGCTATTTCTTAAAAAGCAGAAGGCACAATTCTGCAAAGTGGCAGAACAGCTGCTTGATTTTCACAACAACTAAGCATAGGCTTAGTGTTAAACACACACTTAAGTGCATGGCTGCATCAAGATGATGAGCTAAGTTGGAGGCTGATATTTTCTCAAAAATGCATGTAAATAAGAAGACCTTTAATACGTGATTTGTTCGAGCCACTAACTAAATCAGCTGACTGCCACTTCTTGGATGTGTGCTCTGAAGCAGACAGTGCCTGTAATGTCCATCCATACAAACAGCTCCCTTCTCTCTCCTGAATGAAAGGAGAAGCTTATTTCAGCTTCCAGGGTGATGCCAGTTGGAGTGCTGAATGTCCAAAATGGGTCTGTGTTACTGGCTATGTCTCTGATTTGCTTCTCAATCAGTTGTGATGAGAAGAATTTACCTTTATCAAAAAGACTAAATGAAAATCTGCAATTGCGCTTTGTGAGTGAGATTGAAAAGGAAGCCCAAAATAGCCAAGGACTGCATCTCTCTGTGTAATGGTCTGGATAAAATGGGTACAGTTTAGTATTTAATTTAGGGGGATATGCTGGGTAGCAGTGAAAGAGCTTGTAAAATGTTTAAACTTGGTATAATCTGCTAAATGGTAATTTCCCAGCAAAGAAAAAATGTAGCCATGCAAAATTCAGCAGGATTTGTTGTTGTTGTTGTTGTTGTTGTTGTTGTTGTTTCCATGATTGTTTTTGTTGCCAGGAGTCCAGTTTGATCAGGAACTTTCTACGCACACTGCTATACCAGACTTAGAGTACGGTAATATACACGGGCGTATTTTTTTTTAAGTTTTACCCAGTGGATTTCTAATTCTCTTGTTAACTAAAGTGAGAAGAGTTTCTCTGAAGCTGCAGAGCTGCTTTAATGCAGGGCAAATAATGCTCTTTTGTCTGTAGGGAGAGGGGGACTCCACACAGCCGTAATGTGGTGTTGGGTGAGGGAAGGTCAGATGGAGGGGTAGGAGGTTCGCACCATCTTATGCAGAGCTCAGCTCCCTGGGGCTCCTGGCAGGAGGTTTTTAAGGTATGGAGGAATGTTCCTGGGTTCACTGGCCGTATCCCGAGCTTCTCCGGAGCCTGGCAGAAGGGACTGCTCACCCTCCACGTGTCCCCACCAGCCACCCAGGGTGCTGACAGAGGCTGCCAACGTTCCAGCCGGCAGGATCAGCCGTGCCGGCCCAGCAGCCTGGAGGTGGAGGATCCAGGATTCCACCCTCTCCAAATCCCATGGCACTCTTCAGTGGAAGGGTGAGAGATCCATCCTCAGGGAACCCACCAACCCCACAAGCAATGAATAAGCCATTACAGTAAAGCACAGAAGAGCAGCGGATCTGGTCCTTTTTTGCTTTCTGGAGGAAGTTTTAAGAGGAGTTTTTTTCAGGAGGTTTTAAGACTATGATCCAGTGCTTAGCAGGTTCTGGTGGTACTCACTGAATTTGCTGTGCTTTGGATGCTGTACATTGCAGCTTCTCAAACGTACCATGCCAGCGCCCTGCGTTTATTCCTTCCCAATAAAGGACGATGCGGTGTGGTGGGCAGTGATAACACCGAGCTGTAAAGAGCATTCAGAAAGCAGTCAGCGGGCGCTGCATTGCTGTCATGAACTGCTAGAGATGAGCCTCTGAGACATCGGATGATTGTTGAAGTAAGGAGAGATGACAGAGGAACATGAACCAGATCAACGGCTCCTGTGGAGCCTTAGTCTGTGCATCAGTTGTCCAACGCTTCCTCCCCAGGAGTAGGGGTTAGGTAGCAAGAATGGTGCTGTTGGTGTCCCATCTGGATGTGTATGTGAGGGAGGTCATTCAAATTGCATGAGAAGTCTAGTTCAGATAAGGTATCATTACAGCAGGCTGTTACGGCAGTGTGAAACAGGCTCTTGACTACCATGAAATAGGATTCTCTGTAAAGGTTTAGCATCTAAAATCCAATCTTGCAATGGCATCCAAGTGAGTAAATGTAGGACTGTATGTAGCGTGAAGGCTTACCTGCACTGAACTAATTACAGGATCAATATTAAAACATGAATCACGGTTTTGTGTGATTTGTATCAAGAGTAACAGAAATAAATCAAAGAGCATGGAGTATTTAATCTTCTAAATGCTGGGAAAATGCATATTATTCTCCATGTCAACCAGCTGTAGGAATTGCTAAGAGAGTGTGGCTAAGAGTTCATGTTCCTTCCCCAGAGCTGCAAAAGGAATTGGTCAAAGTGGCATTATTCCCAAGAACAATTTTTTTTACAATTAAAATTCTGGCTTTTTCCTGAAATGTGCATACCATGTGCCCATTCTGATCTTGGTGGGAGGCAGCCAGGATGGGAGACTTTCCTTTCTACCAATAGCATTGGGGTCCCCTCCATCCCAGTGCCTGGATGTAAATGGGGAGCATGCATCTAGGTTATCAGTTCTGCTCATTTGGCTTCTTTATCTTTGTGCTCACCTGGTTCCCCTTACTTGTGTTTTATCTATTTATTTATTTACTTGCTTTAACTGTCCATATTATGGTGGCTTTTGACCACTTAGTCCTTGGCACCATCCCATATGGCATCTCCTGCTGGAGGACCTTACCCTGGGCATTCTTCCTGCATAGGTTCTCCAAAAACATGTGGGGAGGCAAAAAAAGCTGGTTTCACTTGGTTTTCTTCTCACAGGACATATTTACCAGACAGCAAGTCCTATGTTCCATGCACCTTCAGCCTGGAGGAGAAACCTGCCTCCCAGGCAATGTTGCATGAGGGCCTCTTTCAAGAAGCTTCATGGGAACTTCTGAAGCTCACCATGTCAGACAGTGCAGAATGCTTAACACTGGCTCTCAATGCTAAGCATGGCATGGCTGGGGCCTTGTTGTCCAGCAGTGCCCATTCCCAGCCTCATTCTCACAAAAATTCAGGATTGTATTTGCACTATTGACGGAAGCTCCCCCTGAATGAGTGTGCTTTCTCGTTAGACTAAAAGATGGTAGTGAACACTTTGTGCTCAGTGGTCCTGGGTTGAGTGACACAGAACTAATTTCTCTTCTAATGCTGGGGAAAACTCCACTTTTGGAAGATTCAAGTGTCTGACTTTGTGAAAATATTTACTTTATAGCCATCTAGGCTATGTGGGATTCAAGGTTTTCAAGCCTTGCCAGGTGCAGGGATGAGGAGGAGCAAGGCCTGGCCTGGCCAACAGGATTATTTCATGCCATGGACATCACATTTGATATAAATTAGAAAGTTTGCTGTGTAGTTTCTCTCTCCCTTGATGGCAGTGGTCCGGAGAAACTCCTTGCCCCGGTGACAGAGCCCTGAGCCCTTCCCTTCCTCCCAAAGCTGTTGCGCTCAAGGGTCCGACATTTACTGTCCACTGCTGGGAGTGCACAGCTTCCTACTGAATTGGCTGAGTATAATTCTTGCCTATCTTATATTAGTATTGGGATTAATACCGGTTCTTTAGTATTATTGTTAATTATTTAGTCTTATCCTATTAAATCTATTTATATTTCAACCCTTGTGTTTCCTTGCTTTCCCCGATTCCCCTTTCCGGGTGGGGAGGGGTCATCAGGGGATAGAATAATTGTCTAAATGACAATAAATTGTTATGGGTTTTCTCAAACCATAACATTGGCGTATCCAAGGGGGCTGTCAAGTAACAGAGGATAGCATTTATAAAAGTGGGCGTTATTTAATAGTACCAGTGGGGTCTCAGTTATGTGGTCCCCTCTGAGCAGGACTGCTTGTTGGAAGGGGTTTGCACATGTATTTAGGACTTCTGTGCTTGTATCAAGTTGCTTTTAATTGCATAACAAGAGTTATCACGTGGAAGTCGCTGGCATTATTGGCTAAATGAGAGTTAATTAAAACCAAAAAAAAAAAAGGTATCAATTTTTCAGGCTGAAAGGGAAAGATTTGATGGGATGGGGTAAGTCCCTAAAGCAATGCTATGCTATCTAATGCCAGCTTTGTGAACCGCATCCAAAAAGCATTGATTTTTGCATTGGAGGTTGTACTTCAATCACCTCATTTACCTAAGTACTCTTAAAGGCAAAGACTTGGTAAATTGACTTGGGATAATAAATCACTGGGATTTGTAATCTATGGTATGGCAGGGTTAACTGGCTGGAACTGGGGAAGTAACTCCATCCTGCTTCCGTGACTCCCCTGTCATCATTCATAGCAGTGTGATTGGCACTGACTTGCAACCTGGATTACTCACGTGAGTCTATAAATCCCGCTCTTCCTATCCTCAATTCCTCACCGGTCTTCCAAGAATATCTCCCAAACTCCCCCTCCACTCACTTCCTCAGCTGCTGAAATACCTGGGCATAGCAGTGGAAACCACTCATGCGTTCCTGCCACGGAAAGTTCCTCCCAGAACCGCTGGGGAAACTTGCTAGGTTATCACAGCCTGAAGACAGCCTTCAACTTGAGTTATTGTGAGACTAAATTAATATTCTTTTTGTATGTAAGGAAGGTTTATGTGTAGTCAGCTAAAGTCTTTGAGTTCTTTCTCTGCAGGTTCCATGGGCCAGCCACACTGCAGATCGTTTCATCACTAATCCTAATGACTTGCCGAGAGCACTGCTTGCATTATGTTTTGTGAATATTGCTTTGGGCAAATAACTCCACCATACCAGAAAATTTCGTGCATTAGAATGCATGAGATTTATAAAGGTTTGATGAAAAGGTTAAAATGATGGGCAACATCAGCTATTTTTCTTAGTGAAAACCCAAAGACCAAAAAGGCTTTTAAACTCAAATGCGTATCAGAGTATAAACCACAACATTTTGCTTTTTAGAGCAGAGAGTGCAAAAAGCTTGGGATTTAACAGCAGGCAAAGAGAGCCAGGCTCCGCTCTCTGGCCCAGAGATGAACTGCCATGGCACAGATTGCTTCCCTGCGGCCACCCCACCTCCAGACCAGGACGGCCATATCCAAACCATCCAGATGGTCCAGGTCAGGGCAAACCCTTGCACTGTGCCCAGGGACTGTCTGGGAGAGGGCTGCCCGGCGCTGACCCGGGGATGGACAATGCAGACCAGTGCTCAGGTGCAGGGGTGAGTTTGTCCAGCCTAATCCGTATATAGAGTAACTTTGGACTTGAATTGCTTCCAGCTGAAAAAAACTGGCATATTAATGCACTGAATTAGGTAGCTTCATAAGTGATCTCGGTATTTAACCCATTTTTACTATGACTGCACAGTATATGACATATTAGTGGCAAAGTAACATTTCCACCACTACCTTGGAAGAAAGAGCAGGGCAGGACAAACCTTCCCAATCACCGCAAGTCTTTCTATGCTGTTGGATCATTTTAATCTAAGCAACTCATCCTGTCAGCCAGCTGAGAGCACGGGGGTAATAACAACCGGATCATGAAGGGGCGTTCGTCGCAGCTGCTAAATGGATGAAACCTAATGTGGAGTCACAGTTACAAGAGGTGAAGCATAGTGAAGGTCTGTTTTAATTACAGCACTCAAATATGGTAGTAATGGACAACCTTATAAATCTCTCTTAGAGTTAGGTTTTTCATTACGTTTTTAATGAAATAGTGATTACCCTGTGCTAATTGACATGAGCTCTGAGCAGACAGAAGCAAATGAAAACAATCTGGCAACTGGCTGCTACCATGCATTGGTACCTCCAGTCCTTCCTCACTGCTCAATGAGCGCAGGCTGGTGGGACACCAGGGATGAAGCAAGGCGGTGGTGGTATTATAGGGTCTGTCCCATGGATTTCACTATTTAAGGTGTCTGTCATCTCTTTCCTTTCTTTCTCTTCTATTTGCAAGTTAATTGAGTTCATTTCTACTACCTGCTTCACTTACATTTTTGTTTGCTGGCTTGTCTGGGCAAGGAATGGTTTTAGGCAGCCAAGTAAAATATAGTTGTCCTCGAGTCAACTGCTGGTGAATAGATTTTATATCTGGCTTTGAGGGTTTTCATGGAAGGTTTTCAAGCTCAATTCCTGTTTATGTCTATAGGAGTTCTCTGCTTGCTTCCAGGAACAGGATTTTGTACAAATGTACCATTTTTGTTAAAGATAATCAGTATATTGTATCTATGGTATGTCTATAGTTGAAATGCAAGTACTGGATGAAATATTTCTAATTCTGAGGGTAGGTACCCGACAGCTTTAGCAAGATTGACCTTTCAATTGGACCCCTAGTCCTTAGGATTGATTGTCAATTAAGTGGTTGCTTTAGTTTTAAATGAAGATTTTCATCCTAGGCACATAAGCCAAAGTTTCATCTTGAATCATCTTAACCTGACTTTCAGAAAGTGAGGTTAAAAGCCCAGTGCTTGCTGAAAATTAAGCTACTTTCATTTATCTAAAGTTGATTTTTGATGGTTTGTTACCCACTTCAAAATATATAGGCCATTATCTCTTGCAGTGTAAACACTGTGGAAAATGTCACATTTAATAAAAACTGTGACCTCATTCTCAGCCTTATTTTAAATGAGTTTCATTATTTTACTCAATATATTATTTATTCATGTATTCAAATATATTTATTCAGCGGAGGCAGAGATATTTTGATTAATTCAAAGACTAAATGCTCTGTACTTCTCATGCAAATTGCCAAAAAAAAAAAAAAAGAAGGTAAAACTCTCTTTGTACTCCGAGGGCTAAATGCATCATCAGAATGTAATGAATGCTGCTCCTTGTGCGCAGTCGAGTGAGGATTCATGCTATCATGAATCTCTCTCCGTGGCTTTTATTATTATAGCAAAAATAAAATTCAGCACATGGGTTATAGATCTCTTCGGTGCTTATTTACAGACCCCATTTAAATGGGAGTAGAGTAAGTGGTCAGATGAGCCATGCCAGTTACTCAGTTAAGTATTACAGAATGACTCCAGTATGTCTTTGCTATTATTTCTATAATTCTACCAGCTTTGCCTTTCTGAATTGAAATGTAATAATTTTTTAAAACAAACGAAAAAACACCTGCAAAGCGAGAGAGGTGGGATTTTCAAAAAGCACTTGCCATTATATTAATTAATTTCCCACTGAAGCGGGGAGTAAATCTCATTGAACTGACTTTGGTGGGAGCAGAGCTCAGACCGATACTCAGCGCTGTTAAACACGCAGAGCAGCAATGTGTTGTAAAGTTTGCCCAGTCTGACAGTATGTCCAGGCTCCGGGAATTTGGGCAGGGTAAGACATTAAAAGGGCTTTGGACCAGGCCTGGTGTTTTCAACTCAGATCACTCATAGAATTTCCATAGACTTGATTTAGCTTAAGAAAAAAAGCCTGGTGAGTTTGGTTTCCTTTGGTTTTAATACATCTTTAGGGCAATAAATGGACTTTCTGTCCCCTCACGGGTCCCAAACAGGAACACGGTTTGCCGTGACCGACCTCAGCCTGCCCAGTCAGGTCTGGTGATGAGGGTGACAGGGTCAAGGTCTGGATGCCCAGGGGCCAGGAAACCTTATTTTGCACCACCTCAATCCCGCTGCATCCCCCATCCATCCTGCGTCCCCCATCCATCCTGCATCCCTTATCCATGCTGCATCCCCCATCCATCCCGTGCTTCCTGACGGAAAGGGAAAAGCTGGTATCACACTGCAGAGAAATTGTGTTATGTGATTCCCCGCATCTGGTGGACCTGACCTGCACATCACGCCTGTGAGATGTACACCGAATACCTCCACACAGCCTGCTGTCACGCAGGTTGCCGTTCACATCTCTGGTGCAAGGCCCAGATGCGTACCGGGCTGCCTGCCCGAAAGGCGGGCAATTTTGATCGGACCCTCTTTGCAGATATGGCAGGAAAAGGGTTCAGGGTAGTGGAAAACCAGTGCCTCTTCGCTGTGCGGTGTTGTGCAGAAAGACTGACAGTGGCAGGGGCCAGGCATTTTTCCTGAGCACATTCCAGAAAAACAGCCTTTCCAACTGCAGGGCGAAAATTTTGTTCTCGGATCTCTGTACCCATCGTTCTTTCTCATGTTGTCCCCCATCCCCAGGGGGGATTTCCACTGATATTAACAGATCCTCTGTGCGTTATGGATCCGAAAGCAGAAATTTTGTGCTCAGGTTGCCAGACTCTCTGCAGACACAAAAAAATGCCAGCCTGCTGCAACTTTGTACGGATCTCCGTAGGAACAGTGGGGTTTTTGTTCTGGGTCTCCATAGGTCAGCCCTTAAAACACCAGGCTGAAGCTTCCCTTATGAAACCTTATGAAATAACCTTATGAAATTCAGTAAGGGCAAGTGTAGGGTGCTGCACCTGGGGAGAAATAACCCCAGGCACCAGTACAGGTTGGGGGCCGACCTGCTGGAGAGCAGCTCGGTGGAAAGAGACCTGGGAGTCCTGGTGGACAACAGGATGACCATGAGCCAGCACTGTGCCCTTGTGGCCAAGAAGGCCAATGGCATCCTGGGGTGCATCAAGAAGAGTGTGGCCAGCAGGTCGAGGGAGGTCATCCTCCCCCTCTACTCTGCCTTGGTGAGGCCACACCTGGAGTACTGTGTCCAGTTCTGGGCTCCCCAGCTCAAGAAGGACAGGGAACTGCTGGAGAGGGTGCAGCATAGGGCTACCAAGATGATTAGGGGACTGGAACACCTCTCTTATGAGGAAAGACTGAGGGAATTGGGTCTGTTTAGTCTGGAAAAGAGACGGCTGAGGGGTGACCTAATTAATGTGTGCAAATACTTAAAGGGTGGGTGTCAGGAGGATGGGGCCAGGCTCTTTTCAATGGTGCCTGGCAATAGGACAAGAGGTAATGGGTACAAACTTGAGCATAGGAAGTTCCATCTCAACATGAGGAGGAACTTCTTTACTTTGAGGGAGGCAGAGCACTGGAACAAGCTGCCCAGAGAGGTGGTGGAGTCTCCATCTCTGGAGACATTCAAAACCCGCCTGGACGCGTTCCTGTGTAACCTGCTCTAGGTGGCCCTGCTCTGGCAGGGGGGTTGGACTAGATGATCTCCAGAGGTCCCTTCCAACCCTGTGATTCTATGATTCTATGATTCTATGATTCCCACGTCCTTGCATGCAGCACCAGGCAATATTCTGTCTTGTTGCAATTTTATACCACAATATGGAAATTAGTGTCATTATATAATATGGAAATTTCCAGCAAAGATGCCAGTTCCCCTTACCTGTGATAAGGCCTCCCTAGTCATACCGCTTTACAGACAGGCTGTAGTTCATCTGAACGATGACGTGCAAAGCTGCTGATATTTTTGATCAAGGTCCAAATTAGGATATTGCAATGAGAGCATTTCTCTTTCACTTAAAATACATGTATTTCTGGATTGCATTAACAAGATTCTACATTACACTAAATAGTTTTTAACATAGGAAGTGCAACAAGGCAGTAGCTCTCTATCTGTCTAATAATAGATTCTATAAGCTATCTATCTCAGTAAGTTGAAAGTATCCATCTGTCTATGAAGGCATGTCCTTCACATGGGATTTGCCCAAAATAAGAACTTTTCTGTTCCAAAAATCTGGTTACAGAAATTGGATTGTTACAGAAAGCATGAAATACAGCCTTGACATGAACTTCCCGTTGGCTCCTGGTGACTGAAGAGGCTGAAAACATGACCTGCAGGGTTGGAAAAAATGTCTTCAGGTCAGAATTTACCAAACCTCAATGTCTCTATTATGTTCTTCAAAGCGAGAGAGCTTAAAACAAACACCAGCACCGTGGGAGGCACCTGCAGAGCACTGTCAGTCTGTTGATCTAGACATCAAATTCTTCTCATCTGTTTGCAGTCCTCAGTCACAACACGATGTAAACTTTCAGGCCTGGACTCACGTTTAGATATCAAAGTCGTTGCCCTTGTCATTTTTTAATTCCTCCCATGTGAAAACTTTGGTGTGAAACTTAATAATAAAACCTGTGGGCAGCTCTCCTAATGATATAAATCTCCCGCGTGTTAGCGGGTCGTCTGCTCAGCCCTCAGCAGGGCGTGTTGCATCCTGCAAGACTTCTCATAACTTTCTCAGGTGGATATTTTCATGATAGCTACTGGACAATTCCCATCATTTGAGACTGATGAAACACAGCAGCCCCATAGAGGCACAGAGATTGGAAACACTTGTAGATTTTTTTTATTATTTTTTTTTACAAAAGTCTGCTGTGCATTCCCTCATTATAAAACGTGTCACTTTTCTCTGAAACTGCTGCTGATGCACTAGTGTTTAAAAGGCATTTAAAAGAAAACCTTCTTTCGTGCCTGTCTCTGCAATGGAAAAAAAGATTGCCATGAAGAGGCAAAGCGTTTTAATGTTATTTTGTCTGTATTCTTGCTGTTGCTCATTTTCTTTGCCTTTTAGTTTGGGTCTACTCTGTTTCTCCACTACTTTTATTTATCATTGGAACACTGGTCTCAGCAATCAACCCTTCACGGCTCTGGACATTGCACAAAGAGAGCAGACGAAATTCTGAATTCCTTGAAGTCGCTGGCAAGCTTGACATTAATTTTCATAAGGCCCACGGTCCGAACCACAGTTTTCTTGCACTGAAATGTGAACACGGTAAAAAATTGTGGTGTGCTTAATTCCAGCCTTGTCAATGGCAAACACGTTTTTCATTGAGTGCTGAACTCAGTAAGAAAATTGAAAAGTGTGATGCAGAAAGGGAAACTTTGGACTAGAAACTGGGAAACCTTTATTTTTATTGTCTTGTTACTTCGGTAGATTTACTGCTTGCAGAAGCTGATGTTAATGACAGGAGACTGGGACACTGTTGAGTCTCAAGCTTGGCTCTGCCACAGACTCACCATGTCAGCATGGCCAAGTTTCACGTTTATTGAATGGTGATAACATTTACGTGCTTCACACTGGGACTGAGAGTTTGTAATTATGGGGACCACGTACGCTCGTACACAGACATAAGCTGTCTGCTTGTTCACCAATATCCCAAATGAAATGCTGCTTTATGTTTGGATGACAGATGGGTCCAATCTAGTCATGTTTTTGTTGGCATTCACCTACTCAGTGTACAGCAGTGAGAGCGCTGCTGAGTGCTCTTCTTTAATCTCTAAGTAAAATACGTTTTTTCTCTATCTGCAGGTCTTGCTAGGTTAGATATAAAAGATAGGTTAGTGTGACTAACCATAGTGTAAAATACCATTGTCTAGGTTTAGACTTTCAAGAATTGAGTCTGGGAATAGCCTGTGGTTTCTTGACTTTGTTGAGCCGCAGAGGGTGCAAGCTTGCATCATGCCTGATGACCACAGCCAGAACTAGTTGAGTGGTTTCTTTGATATAATTAGAGCTTGCTTTTAGTTTTAATCACTTGCTATTTAAAGGTCCAGGAGAGGAACTGATTTATAAGTTCGCATAAACTTCGCATAAAGTTCAGGAAGGCCATGAAGGCATGGAAGGCAGGGCCATTAAAAAAAGCAAAATGAGGGGATCGGCATGTGCATTTTAAAAACACATCTATAAATTTGCTATTCAAAATTGTATTTGTTATTCCTTGCAGTAGCTGTATAGCTGTGAGCTGCCTATTGAATGACTCTAGTGTCCTTGAACATAAAATTTTGTTGCATAAATAATTTCAGAAATTGTTTTCCTACGGTGCTAGTGAATCTTTTTAATTATCACATCTCTACCCACCCCGTCTGATCTCAGATGCAGAGATTTTTAAATCTCCATGAAGTGATGTTATGTCCCTAGCTGCATTCCCACTATTTCACAGATCCACGCATTTCATTTATTTTGTTAATTTGGCACCAAACCCATCTGATTGGCCAGTTCTGGGAAACTAGATGGTTAGAAATGCTCAAGGGTTTGTGAGTCACAAAACACCAGGCCTGGTTTGTCACAGAAATGTTCATGAGTTTGGCTCTTCCAGCATGGCCAAGCTCAGAGTACAGGTCACCACCGCTGCCTCCACCAGCTTCAGGGCTTGCTGGAAGCCAGGTCAACCACAGCTTTGGTCCTGCCTGCCAGCTGTCCAGGTGTTTGGGGTGGCCTTGGGTGGGTGAAGGGAACCATCGGTGCTCCTTTCCAATGGCACAACAGGGAGAATCGGGCTTCTCCAAGGACTCCTCCTTTGCTGCAGCTCTTTGCGAGCTGGGACAGCCCAGAGCCCTCTTCCGATGGCAGCGCTGGACGAGAGCATTCACCAACCAACAGCACAAAAAATAGTCAGGAGTCGAGCACAGTTCGTGGATTTTCTATAAAAAACTAATTACAGACTTCATTGCCAAGTGCCAAATCCATTTTCACCTCTTGTGGGAGCCATTCAATAAACTTTATGTTCTGAGGTAGAGAAAAACCGCTGTAGTTTAATGCAGTGTTTTATGTGTCTTCCCTGCACTCTAAGACCTGATTTTTGCTAATAGGTCAGTGTGGATTTTCTTTTTCTTTCTAAATTATATTAATAGGCCTGAAATGCCCCATGACCTTGCATTTCCCTCTAGAGGCTCACTCCTTCTTCCCCAGGAAGAAGCCAGTATTTCCAGGAGCAGTTGCCTGTACAGAGTTGTCACCCGGTCAGCTGTGGGCTCGGGGTGGGATCAGGCCAAGTGGCATCCCAGCTGCGCCATCATCCCACGCAAACCAAGGGGATGAAGGTGGGTTAGCATCGCCCCTGTGGGACACTGTGCCCCCTCGCCTGACCACTCCAGATGGTAAGAAGGACCCTGTGGCACCCCACACAGCCTTGACCCAACATTGCGTTGGCTCGGCATGAGCATCCCTCTTCAAGTTGGTGCTGGGTGCCGAGGGCTGCTCCCATGAAGAGGGTCTGAGCAGACGGTCTGAATGTTTTGGATCTCTGTGCACCGTGAGTACCTTGGGGTGAGGATATATTCGCTCCTTGCTGTAGCAAATGCTCTTTCAAGTGTGATTGCCTGTGAGGAAGGGATGCCACAGTTTATGTGGCATCTGTAACTCTGAGCCTGGGGACCTGGGCTGCAGTTACACCATCTAAAGGCCTCCATCTGGGATCCACTATTAAAGAAAAGAAATCATGGACAAGGTAAGATTTTCAGACGTTTAGCATCTATGTTTATACTCCTTTCACAGAACCATAGGACTCTGTTAGTGCAAGTCCTTGGGCATAAACCAGAGCAAACCATGCCTGGAAATGAAAAACAACCCTACCTAAAATGAAAACCCCAGCCAAGAAACAAACCCACAGAGAAACAAACTCAGAATTGAGGTTGTCACAGTGGTTTTCATTCAGCCTTTTTAAACTGACCCATTTCCACATTCACGATCTTCTGGCCATGGGTATATTTAATGGGAGAAAAAAAAAGGAAACATAAACTTTAGCAGAAGATTAGAAGAAATGCTTCTCAACGGAGAGATGCACTAGGATTATATTATACATTTTCCTTCCCAAAAGCAACAGGCTTTAAAAACAAGACTAGGCAGTGCCTTGAATGCGGCACACTATGATACTCCATGGCAGGAGGAGGGTCTCTGAGTGAAAACATCTTTTCTAGCTCACACCTGTGGGGGAAAGATTTTGAAAGGCTTTAAGGGCCATTGGTGCAGTAACTCCCATAAGCAGTTTCAAAAATAATCATCTCCATAACACTGCAGGTAACATCCCCCAGCGCCCCACACCAGGATTTAGGATTCACCATTGTCCTCTACTCATAAGAGAGACTGTTCAGCTTCTGGCAGTAACCCTTCAGCCCTATAGCATTTCTCTGTGCCACTGGGTGAACAACAGGATTTCTTTTGGAGGGTGATAGTGATAGTTGCCAGCTCTTAAGAGCATCAGAAATTCCCAAAGAGTCAAATCAAAAGCTTTTGGAAATCAAGAGGAATTTTTCCATTTACTTCACTGTCTTTTGGATCGGGCCTATGTGTGTATTTTTTTTCTTTTGACACTGCCTGATACAGAGGGGAATTGGTTTCTTGATAGTATAGCAGCAGATTGCAGGCTCTGCATCTTGGTTTTTTAATTCAGAACAACTCTGCTTTTATTAGATTTGTGTTATCTCTTATTTTACTACAGTCTTTTTTGCATTTCATAAATATTAATTCCCTAGACAGTCTCTTTTGTTTAGTAGTTTTCATCTATCACAGGCTTTTCTGTTTCTCTTTCCTCTCTCGTCCCAGAGAGATGTCATCCTCTGCCATCAAAAGCAAGAGCTTCTCAAAGGAAGCTCTTCAGCCCAGGGAGGTAGGAGCAATATTTTTACTACAGATCATTTTTGTTTTCTTCTCTGTGTTCCTTCCCTTTTACTTTCTAATGCCAGAGCCAGGCTCTGATTTCACCTGCTTCCTTGGAGGGAACTAATGCTTTAAAAACATGTTCACCAACTTTTTTCCTCCTGTCTCCTGTGGACAGACATTTTAGACCATTCATTCATCTTTGTACTGACGTCGTGGTACCAGAGTGCGCTACCAGATACCATTCAAACCCAGAGAGCTGTTCCCAGGCTGCCTGTGATTTTGTTATGCTTTTGTGGGTATTTTGTGTGGGAGCCCTCAAATGACTTGTCTTCCTAGATGCTTTCCTTCACCTTCTCTGTTGTGTTTCTAGTTGTTTTTAATGCAGATGAGTAAGATGTTTTAGGTTAAAGCAGGTAGGCAGAGTTGTAGTACTTAATTTAAGCTGTACTCACTAACCAGCTTCTTAATGCTACCTCTCCAAATTGGACTGGTTTGGCTTAATACTGTCCACCTATTCCACATAAACTGTATGCTTCTCACGTCCCTGTTTCTTGCAATGAACCCAGTACTTTTCCAGAAAAAGTAAAATGCTGCCTTTTACTTCTCGCCGTGACCTTTACAGATCCCTGAACTTTATGTTTTTTTCAGTAACATACAGGTTGATTTTCAGGGGTGTTGCAAACTCATATTATCAAATTAAAAAAGAGACCAACACGTGTAACCCTTGTTTGCACTTTAAGTGATTTTTTTTAATCCCAGTACAACATCTTGGAGTGCTCTGACTGTACTGAACTTTGATGATTTTCCATTAGATCTCAGTGGCATATAAGGTAGTTGTTTTGATAAAAGGAAAACGGTATGTGTTGCTGCAGTACATGCTATACACTTTCACAACAGGCAGTGCCAAATATCTGTTATTAATTTCTCATAGACACCAACTTGCTATGGATTACACCCAATGGTGAATCTCACAAGTGTTGGTCAGGAACGAAATATCAAAGAGGGAGAGGTGTGAGTCTAAATCAAATGCTTTGAATGTCTGTAATCTGCTGATACCAGCATTCTTTACTGCCACAATTTCTCAACGTGAATTTTGAGACTCTAGTTCAATCCGTTTACTTAACTTTATGTAACTGGGAGGACAAGAAACTTGAGGGAGGACAAATATTTAAAGAGATATTCTGTTCTGAAATTCTCCCAGAGAAGTACCAGGAACCAAGGCTGAAAAATAAAACCCCACCCCCCATCTTAAAATACTTGAAGAATCACAGAAAATTGGAAGTGTTGGTAGCACTGGCGTGCCTTGTCTTGAACCCAGCAGAGTTGCACTTGGGGGGGGAAGAGATCTTGGGAGAGGACGAGGTTCAGCTCGTGAAGATGGTAGAAAAATGCAGGAACACTGGACCGGTTCTTTGTGGCTTGCTTCTCACATCTGGAAAGCAGGGATGATGCATTATGCTTTGAAGTTTACAGATGGAAAAAGACCAGATAAGTACTGGGTGGTATTTTTATCCTAGACCTCAGTCTGCAATAGCAGCTCCAGATGCAGCTTCAGGAGGAAGTATCCATCCTGCCAGCACCTGCGGATCCCTCTGCAGTTTATCTGAGGTTTATTTGGGAACCAGCATTTATTCCCATTCAATGTGTACATCTGTTGCCTTCAGTCCCTAATGAGGCAGGTCATAGCTAAAATATGCCCATATTTTAGTGGACTCAGGACTGCTCCACTACCTCGCCACAGGGAGCAGAGAGATCTCAAAGTACTTCCAGCAAGCTGTAATGTTAGGCTGCAGTTGAGCTCCTAAGGTTTGCTGATCTCAGTTGATCCACAAAAACTAAGAAGGGAGGGGAGGACGAGATGGGCCCGATCCTGTCTGCAATGTTGGGGTGGGTGAAGAGGGAACAAAAAGTATAATCAGGCTGATCCACAGGCTCTGCATAGCCTAGCTGGCTGTTCAGCAGTTCAATTTTTCTCAGCTAATCTTGGCAAGTGTTTTCTCCTCCTGGAAATGGTATGAGCGAACCTGCGGGTTACCTCTGCTCAGGTGGTCCTTCTCTCTCCAGAGCTGCAGACAAGAGAACATGAATCATTAAAAGCGAAACAGGAGCAGATGTTCTGCATCAGGTTTAAACTAGTAGTGTATAGTGGCTGCTTTATCTCAATCTCCTAAGTACTATGTGTGTATTGGAGCAACCTCTTACTCATCCTGTTTAACATTCATGCCTGCCTTTGAAAATGTTTGCATCTCCCCCCTCTGCACCCAGCCCTCCCTGGGTTTGAAAGTTCAACTTGAGCTCAATACGAGTGCAGCTTCCAAAAGGGATGCTGGAGGGGTTAAATGAAGAGCAGCCGAGGAGAGTGAGGAAAAAGCAGTGACGGGCACAAGTGAACAAGAAGTTCAGGCAGAATGAAGAGTTAAGGCCAACCTTAAAATAACTAGGATTACCTTGGGTCCTGTGCTGCATTGGCCAGGGACTGAGAGAACACAGCGGTGTTAATGAGTTCAGGGGCCTTGACCACTTCTGAAGAACGCTGAGGGGGGAGAAACTGAAGGTGGGGGCTTGCACTTGCACAAGCATAAAGAGAGATGATGGCGAGCTGGAAGAAGGGAGCACCCAGGAGGACAGGATAAGTTGAATGAAATTACAGTTTGTTCCTGGAAGCAGTGAATCCCACATACTGCTTTCCCCTGTGAACAAACTTATTTTTAAACAAAGCCAGAGATAAAGCTGGGTCATGGAGCAGGAAGAGAAGGTCTCTAAAAACAGTAGGAATAGTTGGGAAGAGGCTTTGTGAGACTTCCCTGCCCATGCTCTCTGGGGTACAGAGCAGTTGGAAAATACACATGGGGATGGATTACAGGAATGGATATAGGGTTGCAGATACCTGATCAAAAGTGTTTGAGTGTTGTCCTTGCAAATGGGACCTTCACATGGTGACCTGCTCCAGCGAGGGAGCTGGAAGGGATCCAGAAGGGATTTAGAAACAACAGGATAAGCAGACTTTCACAAAATCAGTTTTATATTTGAAATGCAAAACTAAAAGGGTTGAGAGCAGTTGGATGCCGTTGTTAATCTCTAGGTCAGCTGTGCTGATGCATCTCATAAAAGGCAGGGTACGTTCAAAGAGCAAAATCCACTGTTAATTATCAGCATGTTTGTGGGAGGCATTTGTGCCATGGAAGCCCTCCCATGGGGTGAAGGGCATGGCAGCGCTTGGCAGCTCTCCCTGCCTTGTAAAGATGGGTCCTGCAGCAGGCAACGCTGCGAGATGCAGGAGGAATCACTAGAACATTCATCAATCCAGTGGGTGGAAGTTGCTGCGTAGAGAATCTAAAATAATAGCTCTCTTAGCTGGGAACTTTAATTTAGGTTTACTTCTCCTGCAGGAATATCAGCTATTCCAGCTCTATGAGAACTTGTCACTTTTCTCCACTCCTAAATCCATGTCACCTGGCAGCTCTGGAGAAGGACAACCTCCATTCAATCAGCCAGAAAGGTCAGCATCAGGTCCCAGTATTTCCTGGGAGTCATCAGGTGCCTCTGCTCTCTTGATGGAAATCATCAGAGAGGTGACAGCAGTTCCCAGGTACCAACAGGCTGTGGGGACCATGGAGGCTTCTCAGACCACCCTACTAAACAAGACCAGCAGCAGCAGATGCCTTCCCTCCACTCTGCTACTGAATTTTCCCCACCTACTTATGCATGAAATGTCTTTCAGTGCTTCAGTACTGCGTGGAAACACCCGTGCGCCCTGGTCTGTGGCCGACATAGGCCACCTGGGTGCTTACCACCGGGATGTGGGCAGGGATGCATGTGTGCATATGTGTGCCTATGTATATAGGGAGGTGTATGTATTCCTGCCCAGCTTACTAGCGTTATTTGTTAATCAAAGAGAAAACAAGTAGCTTATAAAAATAAAAAGCCCTGAGAACAGTAACAAGCTCGCATGGATGGGCAAGCAGAAGCCAGCGGTAGCTGGAGGTATTGATAGCCAAAGAGTCAGTTCCCCCATTAGGTCCTTTTCCAAGGCTGCAATACCAAAAAGCAGCACAGTGGATGTAAACCACCCGGTGCTACATTTTACCTATGCCGAAGGGAAGCTGCCCCTGCGAGCAGCTTAAGGCAAATCGCACCCCTCTGCCCCACAAGGACCCCCACGGGAGGGGGATCAGCGCTGGCCCTGTGCGCGGGACGGAGCCGTCCCGGTCCCCGCGGCGCAGGAGAGGGCACATTTCCATCGAGTGCACGCTCTTGGCTCCCGTCGCCCGTACAGCTGAATGCCTCGACTCCCTCCTGGCTTTCAGACTGTGTCCCCTCGAGCCACAGGGCTGGGGGTTGGCACCTCTCCACCGCTCGCCTTGTCCGCTGCTCGGCGAGGGGGGATATCTCCCCCATCTTTCAGTGCCCTCCAGGCTCACAAATGCCACCAGCACCTGCTTAACACTGCAGTCGGCTCAGGACAGCAAGGACCCGCTTTGGGGTATTTTGCATGCAGAGCAAGGGCTAGCTGAAAACTCAGTCCTGGAGCTCCTTTTTTCTTCTGTTCTTTGCTGGCATGCTCAAGCTGCAGGTGGGACAAGGCGGATGACAAGGGTACAAGCGCAAAGAAGAGAGAGCCAGCCCTTTCACCAGATAGAGAGGGAACTGATGAGGGGCTGGCGCGCGTTCAGCATCCCTGAAAGGAGCCGAGAGCAAGGAGACAGAGCTTGGCTGCAGCCGGAGAAGGATCCCGAAAGCAAGAGCTCAGAGTGGCCCTTTTCCGCTCGTTTTCTTTGGGAAGTTTAAAAAAGAATGAGTGTTACAAAAAAAAAAAAGGGAAAAAAAGATGATGTGCTAATTTTTTCAGGGAAATGTTGAAGGAACAGTTTCAAAAAAAATAGCTGCCATTTAAAGAAATACTAAGAATTTGTTCTTTCATTGTGAGTTAACATTTAGTATGCGGTCCCTAAATGGATCTGTTATTAGATGAGACCGAGAAGCCTTAGAAATCACAGTAAACACAGCTGTAGAGATGAGGAAAATTAACAAGATGTCGTGCTAATAATTGTACCTTCCAGTTGTCTTAAATCGCCGATGAAAGTTACTTTTAACATGGCCCTCATCCCCCAACATAAGAAGGCTTAATGTGGCAAGTCAGATGCTTGAAAATCCAAGACACTTTTAGGTCTGTCAGGATTTAAAGAAGATTACCTAGGCATGTTTTTACCTAGGCATGTTCTTTTATTGCTCTACTGAGATCTCCCCCACTGCCATTCGGAGGGATCAAGGGAGGCGGGAAGTTTCCAGCAAGGGCCTGGTGGCTGGATCTGCAGAGCGTTGGATATTGTTGTCTGTGTAGAGCTGGCACAGTGGATGGAGCACGCTGGCATTTGGGAAGAGGCGTCGATGGCCAACAGAGAGGGCAGCCTTACGCAGATGCTCTTTGCTTCCCAGAGAAGCCTGTGGTGGAGCCGTTTGTGGCCGGCTACTGGCAGTGAGTTTCTTTCAGTGCACAAAGACTGAAACATCTGGGGTTTTTTTAACAAAATCAGAAAATATTGCAAAAGCAAACAAACCCCTCTCCCGTGTCACAGTATGTCTTCAGTCTTTAGCTTTGGTCCCTCTTTGAGTCTAATCCTGACAGCGTTAGGGTTGGACTACATGACTGCTGCTGGCTTGTTTTGGGGCTCAGCATCCCTCGGGGCTGGAGTCACTGGTATTTATCTCAAGGTAGAAGAAATCAGACCTAGGAAGCTATTGATGAAACAGGGCTTTCCATGTTAACCCTGAATCTTATTTCTGTACTACTTCATTCTGTGGCAGGAAGGTTTCCTGGGAAGCCTGTTGTAATTAAGATTATAAATGGATGCTAGCAGTTTAATAGAAAAGGCCTTTTGTCTTTTCAAACAGGGGGTCATCTAATTCTTTTTGTACAGCAGCAGAAAGGTGAAAAGTTTCCGGTTAACTGTAATTAAGGCTGTGGAGAATGAGCAACCCTGGTTAGTCACCTTCTGTGAACATTAGTGAGTAGCACGGAAAAATGTGCCAGGAAAAGTTACGCTGGAACAGCAAGGTTTAGTCTGAGCAAAATATAACCTCACCAGGGGAAAGTAAAAGAAATTAAATGTAAATTTGTAATAGTTTAGTTGAGAAGAAAATCCATTATCCAAAGGATTTGGCTATTTTGCCAGTCTGTGTCTGGATGAATTCTTTCAAATCATTACATGAAAAAAAAGGGTCAGACTGAGATAGGGGATGAAATCTGTTCTTGTTTCTGCCACCGACGTGCTGGAGGGTGAGATCAGCTCTCTCTTCCCCATCCCCTCCGGGCCTTTGCACCGTCCAGTTAGAGAGCAAGCGAGCCCCACCGGGGAGAGCTTACAGCAGGGTCGTACACTGTCAGGCGTGATCACTCCTACTTCCAGCGTCTTGCCTTAAATAAAACAGCACGGCGTTTCTTGGTGGGGCCTGAGCCTGTATCCCTGGCTCACCGGAGCAGCATTCACCTGAAGTGCTCGGAGATGTCAGAAGGGAACATCCCGCAGCATCCCACGCAAAGCGCCTGCCCCGATCGTGGGAGACAGGGACTCAGCACAGCTAAACATGTAATTACAGGGTTCCTCTCTCCTCCAGCGGGCTGCTAAAGCCGACGAATTATATCTAAAGAAACCAGCTATGTAGCAACTATCTTGTGTTTTTCCTATTTGGGCTTCAAAAGGTTTGGAGCAATATTGGTGCGTGACACGCTGAGTTAAAAATTGGAAATGTATTGCCCTGATTTAGCATGGGACTGAGTAAATTGTATTCAGTTAAAATGGCAGATATCCCGCTGAGAAGAAAATAAGTATTTCTGCTTGACTGTGTGACACCTAAGCTGCAACCCAGAGGTACAGGAGGAGGATTTATGTTACCGAGAAAGCCATTAACATCGGCTGCCAGGTCAGAGCTGCTGGGCTGAGCGGGGGCACATGTGTCCCAGGCAGCTCCAGGCATTGATGCCTTCTGCATCTCCTCCACCATGTCCTGTGCAGGGTCTTGCATGGTTTCTGTTGTGGTGGTGGTGTCTGAGCACCTTTCTGATCTCTGGCCACCCTGTAGTTTGATGTTGTTGCCTTTTCCCGAGGGAGGTTTCAGTCAAAGCAGCAACTGGCCTCTCTGCCTCTGTGGCTCAGCAGCATTTGCTGAAAGCCTTGTTCCTGAAGTGTGTAAAATACCTGGGTTTGCAACAGTGAGTTTAGCTTCCAGAAGCCACCAGCCCAGGTTCACGAAGCTTGAAGGACCCCCAAGGAGACACCTGTCTGCATGGTAGGATCATTTGGGTCCCTCTGACACCTTCTCGGGAGATTTTTGGGGTTCCCAGTGCTGGAGATTCCTCGCTCTGTTTCAGCACAGACATATCTTATCCTCTCTGTCGGGATTTTTCCTAAATCTGGAGTGAGTCTCTCTTGTTTAGCTTTATTGCTACTTGTCCTAACCACAGTGAGTCCAGACGGAAGATTATTCCCTTCCTTCTTGTGGAATTTCTTATGTATTTTTGTATTTACGTATCTACTCCGTCCTGTTTCCCCCCTCCACCCAGTTTATCTCACCCCTACTACCACAACTTCTTGCAACAGAGAAATAAATGTCAGTTTTTCCATTGTCTCCTAGATGCCAGCTATATTAAAATGCAGTTTCTTACTTTGTTTTTTAAGGGCTACTCCCAGCTCCACCCTGGCTGACTGCATGCATCCCCAGCCCAGTGCTCCTGCTGGTGCACCATTTGCAGATGTCCATGGCATGCCTTTTCCTAACCCATTCTCAAGCCTCTCCTTGAAAACCACATCTACAGCTCCCACAGCAGAGATGTAATAGCAGAGTACAGCACCTACGGGTCACTCCCTTGGCTTCAAGCTTCCCCACGCATGTGCTCGGGTTGTCCCAGTTTGCAATTCATCTATGGCTTGATTGCAACTTGAGAGTTGTGAGACAGACGGTGGAAGTCCCTTTGACCCTATCTACAGTCCCTGGTGACTTGGAGGCAATTCTGCAAGCCCGTCCCTTTCCCAAGGGGCTAGCAGTAATGTATCCTCAGCAAGGGCCTTTCCCAGGAGAGGCCAAATGCAATCGGCTCCCCCTCAGCCAAGAAGATTGACTGCAGCCTCGTACTCTCGGATGTGGCATGCTGTTGTGTCCCACCGCCAGGTCCCCACTCCCTGTCCCCCACCTACATGAGAGCAAACTCACTCCTTGCTGCTGTAGGTCTGTCAAATCATCCATTAGCGTCATTAAGTCCATCAAAGGTGATGATAGGTAGGGGCTCCTTAAAGGCTACTTGAGGCAGCTTTTGAGTGATTGTAGCATAGAGGTGAAACATCCATGCCTGGGGACCAGGAAGGGTTAGAAAGACCGTGGTTGTGTCCCTGTGTGTTACAGGTTCCACACACAGATCCAGAGAGCGTGGATGGGGCTTTGAGCAGCCTGGTCTAGTGGGAGGTGTCCCTGCCCATGGCAGGGGGGTTGGAACTGGATGATCTTTAAGGTCCTTTCCAACCCAAACTATTCTGTGTGTGATTCTGTGTGTGTGTGTGTTGGAACTAGATCATCTTTAGGGTCCCTTCCAACCTGAACCATTCTGTGATTCTGTTATCTGTATCCATGTGTTGGAGGGGAAAGGCCAGAAAGTTTTCACTTGAAAATTAAATTCATAGGATAGCCAGACCTTTTGGCTTTTTAATACACACAGTGATTTATGGCTGCACTTAAAGAATGAGCCAGGAGCGGACAAATTCATCACGCGCTGTCCTTCTCTGTCAAAGCAGCGGCACGTCGCTTCAGCAGCAGCGCGGGGAGGTCGGGCTGTCGGGAGCAGAGGCCTCCGCCGCGGGAAGGCACCACAGCTCCATCACCCTCACCCCGCCACGGCAGCCGAGG